>CM053606.1:3355265-3402571 GCA_028646535.1 Procyon lotor
GCGACTGTGCCTGGGTGCACGCGTGTGTGTGTGTGTGTGTGTGTGTGTGTGTGTGTGTCCATCCCTACCCCGGGCAGGGTGGCCGGGCGACAGAAGTGGGTCTCTACTCCCACAACCCCTATGCTCCTCAGTCCCCCCGTCCTTCCTCAGCAGCCCCTCTGGCCCCCTCCATCTCCTCTCCCCCACTCTGTTTCCGCGCTTCCACCCGAACTGGCTCCTTCTGGGTCCTAGGACTCCCTCCTCCTGCTCCTTCCACGCCCTTGGTCCAAGAGTGATGGGACAGACTGGGGGTTACCAGGCACGCAGCCCGTCATGTGTCCTTGGACATGCTGCCTGGCCTCTCTGGGCGTTTCCTCTTTGGTACAATGAGGGAGCCGGAGGGGCAGGGCCAAGCTTCCGAAACTCACCCCCTCAACCCCCCGGGGCCCCTCTCGGGGCTGGGAACCAGGGGCAGGTGAAATCCCAAGACACAGTCCGAGGGGGAGGGGTGGAGAGCCCACAGAACCAGGGCTGGCAAGGGGCCGTCCGAGGGTTGTGGCGCCAACAGACCTGGATGTCGTTGTGTGGATTCCAGTCTGAGTCGTAGATGATGACGGTGTCTGCTGTGGCCAGGTTGATGCCCAAGCCCCCCGCCCGGGTTGAGAGGAGGAAGCAGAACTGCTGCGCCCCAGGGGCTAAGGAGAGAGGCAGGTGCCCGGTGGGGTCAGAGCGAGGAGGGAGGGGTCAGGGGGACGGCAGAGAGCTGGGCGGGAGAGGATACATACGGGAGGGGGGGCTGCTGGGGACTGTGACCCCATCATGGACGACAACCGGCGGGAGACAATACGGGGGGGGGGGTGCTGCTGGGGACTGTGACTCCATCATGGACAACAACCACCCCAGCTGTGTTCAGGAGCTGGAGGAGGCGGGGGCCCAGGATGGGCACAGAACAGCCCACCCGGGCCCCACTCAGCCCCCAGCGGTGCTCTGAGCCCTGACCCGACAGGAGGGAGCCACACCGAGAAGAAAGTTGATGTTCAAAGCCCGATGGGCAAAGAACGAACTTCAAATAGCCAGCAAATACAGGCAGAGGCCCTAAGAAGGGTCGGCCTTGGGAGCTGAGTCCTTCGAGCCCTCCCGGCTTTGCCTCGCCCACGGGACTGTCAGCATGGCCAAGGGACACTCAGGGCCACAGCTCCAGGGCCCCAGCTGCCCTGATGGGACAATGGCTACGGGACCCGGGACTGCCCTGCGCGCCCACGAGAGTGGCAGACAGGTCACCCAGACCCTCGGCGCCAGCACCACTTAGTAACAGAGGGGGGACTTTCTTCCCTCTCTGCCTTTTCCCTTGTCAGGTTCTCCGTTCTGAAAAGATGATTCCCTCCTGGACCCCTCAGCGCCCCAGCCAGCCCCCGGAGGTTCCATGGAATTAACCCCTTGTCACGTATAAAACAAAGGGGCAGCTATTGGGACCCTAAGGACTGGTCTGCTTTCTTCGGCCACTTGAGGGGAAGCTACTCTGCACGTCAGCTGGGGGGCCAGGCTAAGATCCTCGCCTGGGGGAAAGGCAGACATGGGACCCCCCGTCAAGAGCCCCCGGGTGAGGCACGGGTACCGTTGAATCTGTCGATCGCCTCTTGTCGGAGGCCCCCAGTGATGCCACCATCGATCCGCTCATACTTGTAGCCCTCGTACTCCAGGAAGTCCTCTAGAAGGTCCAGCATCTTGGTCATCTGCAGGGGACATGGTATGCCTGAGGGGCTGCCCCAGAGCAAGGAACCCCGTGGGGCCGTGGGCAGGGATGCCCCTGACAATTGGGGGACGACAGAGCCACCTGCGGAGTCGGGAGACAGGTGGGACCCAGGCAGACCTACACAGGGCTCTCTGCAGAGCAGCACGGCCTCCCGCCTTGACCCCCTGGGCCACAGCGTCCCCCACGCCAGCCCCACAGCCACGTGCCTAAAACACAGCTCTGAGCACGAGCCTCCCTGCTCTCACCTCACAAAAGAAGGTCCCAGCTCCTCGTCCTGGCTTTCCAGGCCAGCGGCAGGACTTGGTGCCCAGTCTACCTGGGTTTCATTGCTCAGTGCTTCCATCATACCCCCAAGTCACCCCAAGTTACCTGGACTCTCCTCCCAGAATGCCCACCCGCTACTGCCTCGGGAACTCAAACAGCACCTCTTCTGTGAAGCCTTCCCTGATTTCATCGCTCCTTATAGGAAGAGGAAGGCAGTCTATTCCGGGCTCCCACACCCCTGTGTACCTCCTTTTATTCTTGAGAGATAGTTCAGCTGGATATAAAACAGTCTGCTCCCACAGGCTTCCCAAGGGACTGGGGATTTTACGTTTGTCCCCTGCCCCCTACTGCTGCTGCTGGGAAGTCTGAGGACAGTCTGATCATCATTCCTTGTAGATTTCCTGTGCTGTGATTTCCCTGAGATGTGCCCGGGGATCCCTTGGCCTGGATTTTCCTTTCTCACTTGGTTCTCCAGACTGCGCTGGAGATCTGAGACCTCGAGTCTTTCCCCAGGTCGGCAAATGCTCACGGAGTCCCGTTCCGCTGCCGTTTTCTCCACCACTCCTTCTACGGCTCATGTCAGAGGATTATGGGAGCCTCCCGAGGGGTCCTCCAGGCAATTTCTCATTTCTAAGCTCCATCTCTCTGGGCTGCCTTCTGGAGCGACCCCTCAGGGCCAGGCCCATTCATCAGCCTTGTCCTCCCCAAGGCTGAGAGTTTATCCAATCGTTTGCAATGTTTTATTTCAGTTGCAAGCGGATCCTTTTCCTCCAATTCTTGTTTCATTTCCTCCTGCTTGGGTTTAACTGATTTCTTCTTGATTGATGGGTGTTACTCCATTAATTTTGAGGATCCTAAATATGTTTGTCTGAAGTCTTTTTCAGGCTATGTTATCATTCCTTTCATCCAGACGCTACCTACTATTTTGTGGGAATGTCTTTTTTCCGTGAGTTTTGGAGGTGGGGTTTGTTGGCTCGTCTTGGATGGGAGGGCTCTGTCTCTGGAACTTTCCCTCTGTACACATTTCTAGGAGTTGTGCAGCTCCCTCTACTTGGTCCCTTGCGGCCTCGGCCCAGAACCCTGTCTTGGGCTGGCAGGGGGCGGAGGGATTGTGGGTGGAGTCTCGCAGTCCCAGGTTTGGTCAGCTTTCCCCAAATCCCTCAGCCTCCCGAGGGCCCATGATGGGATCGGGGGCTGCAGGCAGGAGCAGCTGTTAGCACTTTAGTGCACAGAGGGGACACATCCTACTCGGGGGCTTTGAGCAAGGGGCCTGGTTCAGTCCCACCAGACGGAAGGAAGCATTTTTACCACCAGGCCCCCATAGGAACCCTGCTGTGACCTCCATCACAGAGATGCCCCCAGAACTAAGTAACCATGTCTTTTCCTCCATCTCCCACGCTGGAGTGAGTGTCTCAAGGACACAGACTGGCCCTGTGCCTAGCACAGAGCCTGACGGAGGACAGACGCAACCAGACGGGGGATGGAACCAGGACACAGAACAGCTGACCCCCGAAGCTGCACCGTGTGCCTCCAACCACCCAAGAGGCAATGCTGTGCGCGCTGGAGAGGGCCTCCTGGGGCAGCCCCCATGCGGGCTCCTCCCAAGCCAGCCCCGGGGCCCCTCTGTGGGACGCCAGGCTGCAGGGCTGAGGGGCCAGGGCTGTTGTGCCAGCCTGGACGCCGAGGCCAGCTCCACAGCTTCAGGAGGAGCAGGCTAGAAGCGGCAAATGGTGAGGAAGACATCAGCCTTCACAGCCAACGGGCCTGTGTGCCCAGAGCTTGGCACCCGGCCGGTGGTCCTTGGCCGAGTCAGGCCAGGCCACAGAGGAGGGACTTGACACGCGGTCCCCAGGGGAAGAGCACCAGGCCTTGAGGGTTGCCAGCAGATGGGGGTGCCCTCTGCAGGGCACAGAGGTGAGGCTGGGGGAGAGAGGTCGGCCCACGGCCAGCTCACCTGGGAGAAGATGAGCACACGGTGCCCTTCGTCCCGCAACTTCTTAAGCATCTTCTGCAGCAGCATGAGCTTTCCTGAAGACTTGACCAGGGAGCTGCCATCATAGGAGCCGTTGGGCAAGACAGGGGCCTCCTAGAGACACAGCAGAGGCTGGGCCACTGCGGGGCTTCCCCTCTCCCCTCGGGCTCTGCACCAGAAAGGCCCGCAGCGAGGGACAGAGGCCCCAGGCCGGGCTGACCACAAAGCCCGGGTCAGGCCAGGCTGGGCAGAGGCAGGCGGGCAGCGCGGCGCGCAGGCCCCTTCCCAGCACCAAGTTCCCGGGCAGAGCACAGGGCTGGCCGCCCGCCCTCCGCCTCCCCTGCTGGCACGTCACCAAGACACCGGGCACACCAGCGAACAGGCCCATGACAGTCAAGCTAAGCTGGCCTTCCCAGACGGAATCACGCCTGGTCTCTGCGGTCACTGCAGGGCGCCTCCTGGCCAGGCCAGCCCCGAAGCCCAGCCGGGTGGGACATCAGACCCAAGGCCCCTGCCGTGCCGGAGTCATGAGAGCCATCTGGGGGCCTCTGGGGCAGATCGCCCGCAGCACGGCCCCCACGCCTCACTCTGCCATTCGGGGGGACGTAGCCCTGGCGGAGGGCTTCGGTGAGAGCCACGATGGTCGTCGGGGATGTGAGAGGACAGCCGTGCCTGGGTCTCGGGGAGGGCCCAGCCCATCTGGTCCTTACCCTCTCAGGATGCTACCGTCCCATTTCAGAGAAGGGAGAGCTGGGCTCAGAGAAGCACCTCTGACTTTGCTGAGAGCACGGGGCCAGGGCTGCTGTCGGGGTCGGGCCGGCCTCTCACCCTGGACTGCCCATCACCATCACCGGGGGCCCCGCTCAGGCCTTCCTGACTCCCTCGCTGACTGAGGGCAACCAGATCGGCCTGGGGTCCCCTGCTGCTGAGGATGGAGGGGGCCTCGGGGTGCCCCACTGCCCCCCGAGGCCACGAGGACGGGCCAAGGGAAGGAGAGGGCCTGCCCGAGCAGGGGACGGAGGTAGGTTTTCAGAAACGTGGCTTAATAGGGACCCACCTCTAAGTCCTCCGAGCGGGGAGGGCTGAGCCCAGGGTAGCCACAGGCACTCACCACGGCCGGCAAAGGGAGCCTGCGATGGCAGCCTCACTCCCTGATCGTGGTGGTCGCGGGTATCTGCTATGGCGGCCACAGGGCAGCCACAGGGACCTGCCACGGCAGCCGCGGGGACCTACCACAGTGGCCATGGGGAGGCCACAGCGGCCATGGGGTGACCACAGGGACCTACCACGGCGGCCACAGGGCAGCCATGGGGCCCTGCCACAGCAGCCACGGGGACCTACCAGGGCAGCCACAGGGACCTACCACAGTGGCCACGGAGGCCACAGGGACCTGCCACCGGATCCAGCCACAGTGGCCATGGGGTGACCACGGGGACCTACCACGGCAGCCACGGGGCAACCACAGGGACCTGCCACGGGAGCCACGGGGACCTACCACGACGGCCACAGGGTGGCCATGGGGACCTACCACAGTGGCCACGGGGAGGCCACAGGGACCTGCCACCGGGACCGGCCACGGCGGCCATGGGGTGACCACGGGGACCTACCACAGCAGCCACGGGGAAGAGGTAGGGGTGGTTACAACACTTCTTCAGATCCATCATGATGTTGAGCAGCGACACCTGGTTCCCCCCGCCCTTGGAGTTGAGCGCCTCGAAGTTCCGCGTGAGGATGAACTTGTAGTACTTCCTGCAGCAGGGCAAGGAGGGAAGGCGGGCTGGACCAGGGCCACCGCAGCCTCCGAGAGCACTCTCTCTGCTCTGTGGGGCGGCCAGGGCCACGGGTCCAGCAGCACTCACAGAGAGACCTGGGAGACCTGCGAGGGGACGCCGCCAGCCCGGAGCCCCCCGGCGAGTTCCTGGGGACAATGCAAGGACTCAGACAGCCCCAAGCCCAGCTGCTGAGCAGGTCAAAGGAGGAAGTGTGTGCAGAAGGTGAGCCAAGGCCTGGGTGGGGCCGGAGAGCCTTCCCACCACCCTGGGAGGCAGTGCCGGAAGGCCAGGTCAGACCACCGGCGAGAAGACCAGCCCAGGCACAGGAGGCTGCTGCTCTGCGGCAGGCCCCCCAACGGCGGAGCGCCCACTCACTTCTGCATCTGGCTCAGCTCCACACGAACGATCAGCTCAGTCTTGGCCGGCATGTTCTTGAACACATCAGCCTTGAGCCGCCTCAGCATGTGTGGCCCCAGCAGGTCGTGGAGCTTCTTGATCTGGTCTTCCTTGGAGATATCGGCAAACTCCTCCAGGAAGCCCTCCAGATTGCTGCAAGAAAGAACTGGGATGAGAGCCAGGAGCCGGGGACGGAAGAGGCCAAAGCCCCGTGCAGAGGGAGCCAGGATTGGGGTGGGGGGACCAGAGGGTCACAGGGCAGGCCGGTTGGCTGGTGGGCCTGGGTGCCTTAGCCCTGCCCGAGGGGTCCACCGGAGCCCATGCCCCCACCCCAACTCCCCAGCACAGCTCTCTCAGCCACATACGATACCTTCCTCTCCTCGAAGCTGTCCTGGGCACAACCCATTTTACAGAAAAGGAAACTAAGGCTGATGGGGCCCAAGACCGTAGGGTCCAGCCAGCCCTTCAAT
Organism: Procyon lotor; assembly: GCA_028646535.1. NCBI lineage: Eukaryota > Metazoa > Chordata > Mammalia > Carnivora > Procyonidae > Procyon > Procyon lotor. Next base: position 3,361,872 of record CM053606.1, read on the forward strand.
CTCTATCTCCCGATTCCAAAACCAGCACTGTCCACCCTGGACCCCCCATTCTGAGCTGGAAAACGGGGTAGGTGAGGACAAGGAGGCCAGGAAAGGAGGACCCCAGAACTCCCACTGGCCGGCGCTCCGTGTTCGCCCCCATACCCACCACCATCCCCCGTCTGCTGCCCCCATCACTGTCACCCACAGGGTCGCTTGGGTTTCCGGGGAGAAGAAGGCACAAGCCAGGGATAGGGGCAAGGACAGGAGCCCCAGAGGACCCCCGGGGTTCTCTTGGGGCGGAGCTGAGGAACAGTCACCATATTCGGGGTTGCCGATGTCCCCCGAGCCCTCCGCGCACGCAGCCCCACGGACCCTCCCACACGCGTCCCCTGAGGTGGGCGTGGCTCATTCTACTGATGAGGAGGCCGAGTTCCCGCGAGCCGTGCGGGCACCGGCCTCGGACCCTGGAGTTCCCACCCGCGCCCAGCCCGGCCAGGCCCCCCGACTCACTTGAACCTCTCTGGAGTCAGGAAGTTGAGCAGGTGGAAGAGCTCCTCCAGGTTGTTCTGAAGGGGGGTCCCCGTCAGCAGCAGCTTGTAGTCGATCTTGTAGCTGTTCAAGACCCTAAAGAACTTGGGGGGGGGCGGCCCAGCCCGTCAGGGGGAGCGGGGCGGCCAGCCGGCACCCTCCCCACCGGCCCGGGGCAGCTCCAGGGCCAGCAGCCGGCCCGCCTACCTTGGACTGGTTGTTCTTGAGCCGGTGGGCCTCGTCCACCACTAGGCAGGCCCACTCGATGGAGCCCAGGATGGCCTGGTCGATGGTGATGAGCTCGTAGGAGGTGAGCAGGACGTGGAATTTGATCTGCACTTCTTTCTGGAGGGGGGAGAGGAGCGTCTGGGAGGGGAGCAGATAGGGTCTCCAGAGACAAGGAGGTGTGGAGGAGGGTGGACAGGACCCCCGAGAGCCCAGGGAGGCGCTGGGCCTGAGAGGAAGGGCGGAGGGGGCAGCTGGTGGACGGCCGCGGGGGACAAGCCCATGCTGAGCTCCTCACGCCGCGCTCATCCTCACAGGCCACTGCCACCACGCTGTCCCTGTCCCCACTCACAGCTCACGGGGTCTCGGGCTGGGAAAGACCCCCGGGTCCCCAGGCCCAATGGATGGCAGAGAGAGGATTCGAACAGAAAAGTAGTCTCCGTGCCTGGGGCTAAATGCTCTTTCAATGACTTGAAATTCTTAGTCATTTTACCATTGAATTTGTGTTTTGTAAAGAGGAGGCCAGTGGGACAGCGGAGCCCTGCCCAGCAGCACAACATCTCACACCCCACCCCGTGGGGGCCAGGCTCAGGCATGAGGGGACATTCACCCCCAGGGCAGCCCCAGGCTGAAGGAACACGACACGAAAGGGCCAAGAAAAACTACCATCACGGAGAGACAAGGAGCACGGAAAAATGGGGCCCCGCCCCTTCGTCCTTCTCTGGGCCCCACAAAGGAGGGAGCCCATCCTGTCCAGACCAAGCCTGGTCTGCCCCACGACCGACATCCCTATGGGAAGGGACCAGTGAGGGGCAGGGGGCGTCTCTGGGCTTGCACCCGGCCCTGTCCTTTAGAGCTAGACCTCAGTCACGTTAAATAACCTCCCAGGCCTCAGTCTCCCTTTTTGTTAAAAAGGGCACAATCCTGTCAGTGTGAGCGATGCCACGAGAACCCTAAGAGCACAGGCTGCTCCCACAAAATGACACGTGGAGTCCCCCCAGGATCCAGCACAGCCTCTTCTGGGTCCAGACCCAAGAGGCCCCGAAGAAGCAGAAGCAGAGATTTGAGCAAATGTTGGCACATTCACAGTGATAGCATTTTCACAAGAGCCGAAATGTGGAGACGACCCCAGAGTCTGTGGACAGATGAACGCACACGGACTGTGAAACGTGGTCTTTTCACACAGCGGGACGTTATTCGGCCTTAGGAAGGGAGGACGTTCGGACCCCATGTTACCCCAGGGATGAGACCAACAACGCTGTGTTCAGCGAGGGAACTGGGCCCAAAAAAGCATATACCGTACCGTTCCCCTTGGACGAGGTACTGAGAGTAGTGGGAATCCGAGGGAGGGAGCCGGATGGGTGCCAGGGGCTGGGCAGGGGGCGGGAGTTTGGGTTTTGCGAGATGACGGGGTTCTGGAGCCGGAGGAAGGTGACGATTGCTTAATGCCTCTCAACGGCACGCTTCCCAATGGTTATCACGGGAAATGTTTATGTTTGTGTATTTTACCACAATTTTTATTTGCATTGCTTTTTTAAGATTGAGGGATTGATTTTAAAGAGAGAGGGAGAGAGCGCGCACGCAGTGGGGAGGGGTGGGAGGAAGGAGAGAAACACCCAAGCAAGCGCCGCGCTGAGCACAGAGCCCGACGTGGGGCTGGATCTCCTGAGATCAGACCTAAGCTGAAACTGAGAGTTGGACGCTTAACCGACTGAGCCGCCCTGGAGCCCCTATTCTGGGGCCCCGGGAGGAGGCTAGGGTCAGAGCCACAGCTAACGTAAGTGCTAAGAGGGTTTGAGGCCCTACCATGTGCCATGGGCGGTCCTGAGTATTCCCCAAAGTACAGTCTGGGGACCAGAGCCATGCACATCTCCTGGGACTTCGTCACAAATGCCCAGGGCGGCAGGACAGACTCCCCCCCAGGGCCTTCAGAAGGAGCATGACCCTACTAGCACTCTGATTTCACATTCCTAGTCTCTGGAACCAGGAGAAAGTAAGTCTGTGTTTCCAGCCCTCTGGTCCATGATACTTTATTACATCAACCCCAGGACATTGACACTGCTAGCAACTGTGCCCGGAGAGAAGCCCGTGGCCAGCCACAGGGCCTTTGTGACCCCAGGGGCAAGCCGAGAGCCTCTCTGGGGTCCCCCCCAGGGACGAGGAGCACTCACCTTCATGCGGAACACCTTCTTCCCGCTCCGAATGGCGTTGTCCTCAAAAGAAAACTCATTCTCCCGGATCACGGAGCGGCTCTCCTTGTCCCCCGTGTAGGTGACCACATAGAAGTCGGGTGCCCACATCTCAAACTCACGCTCCCAGTTGATGATGGTGGACAGGGGCGCGCTGACCAGGTAGGGCCCCTTGGAGTGCCCCTGGAGACGGAGGCAGATGGATGAGGGGAGGCTGCCGGCCCGCAGCCGGTGCCGGCCCCCGCTCCCAGGACCCCTGTCCTGGCCTGCACACCTCCTTGTACAGGGAGTAGAGGAAGACGATGGTCTGCACGGTCTTGCCCAGACCCATCTCGTCGGCCAGGATGGTGTCGGTGCCCTGGGCCCAGGAGAAGCGCAGCCAGTTGAGGCCCTCCAGCTGGTACGGGTGCAGCGTGCCGCCCGTGGAGTCAATGTACCAAGGCTGCTTGTCAAACTTGACCGTGGGCTGCAGAGGAGGCAGACGTTCAGCACAGCCTGAACCCTGGGCCCCGGAGCCCACCCCCAGGGCTCGGCACACACTGTTCCTTCGGCCGGAAATACTATTCTCGCTCCCGTCATCCCTGCCAACTTGTCCGTCCTTCTGGTCTTGGCTAGAACACCTCTTCCTTCAGGAAGCCCTCCCTGACTCCCAGTCTGGCTCAGGTGTTCCTGTGTCCTCCTGGGGCAGCCCTGTACATTTCCAAAGGGGCCGTTTCCTGATTGCTGGATTCTCTGACTTGGAGCCCAGGTTGTGGTCATCGTACTTGTCCTGTTCACACTGCCTCCCCTGAGCCCCACATGGTACCTGGACACAGCAGGCACTTGATCAACATTTTTTGGTGCCTGCCTGAGGTGCTTCCTCCCCTTGAACCCTAAACATCCCCCTCTGTCTCCTTTATATCTTGCAGCTCAAGGCTGCCTCCGCCATGAAGTCCTCCAGATGTTCCAGGCCCATTTGCCTTTCCCTGGCATCCCCCAGTTCCAGGCTAAACCCCCATGTCCTATGTGTACCCACTATGGGCCCGGGGGGAGACGGACACTTCTTGAAATGGGGCCGGAGTCCTTGTTCCCACAGCCGGCACACACTCCGGAGAAGTTTGCTAAATGAATGGAGGTCAACCTCCCACACCCTGACGGGCTCACGGCTAGGGGTGGGGTGAGTTGGGCGTATTCTGTACGCTGAGCAGAGCCACGTGCTCCCCAGTTTATGCACAGGTAACTCACAGTTCAAACTCGCAGGAGGCCAAGGCCTCTGCCCCCAGGGGCTGTCCCTCCATGTCAGGCTGGGGGACCCTGACCCCAGCAGGGAGGGCCTAGGTCCTTGTCACCTTGTCCCATCAGAGGCCCGGCTGAAGTGGCCGGAACCCGAGAGGCCCTGGCACCCGGTTCCTGCGGGACACGCCACCCCCAGGGCCAAGCCTGGGGTGGCAGGACCGGCAGCCCCCCGGCCCCCACTCCCACTCACATCCACAATGGGCGTGTCTGGTGGCTTCTCCTGCTTGTCGTCCTTCGGCTTCTTGCCCTTCTTGACCAGCCTCTTGGGAAGCCTGGCATCTTCACCCAGCATCAGCTCCCTGGGAAAGAGCGGGGGTGAGGGGGGCGGCCATGAGCAAAGCTGAGGCCAGCAGAGGTGGCAGCCTGGGGACAGCCCTGCGGCCCGCGCACCTGTGGCCCCAGTAGGCCTGCTTCAGGTTGTCATAGTAGGGGATGTCGATGTCGTCGATCTCCCAGGTGCACTGGTCGTACGGCAGGTCTTTCCACTTGATCAGGTAGTGCACGTCCCCCTTCTTGTCGAAGCTGCAACACAGCGCGTGGGCGGTGAGGGAGGGGCGGGCCGCTGGGCCGGGGGCTGGGGGGCGGGGGTCCGGGAGGACACCTCACAGGATGCAAAACCCCCACTCCCACAGTCCGAGGGATGAGGGCACAGGGGGAGGGACAGGAGAGAGGCCACGCTCACAGAGGAGCCGAGAACCAGCGAGAACAGTCCCATCCTCTGTCACCGTGATGAGTCCTATCCACGCAGGGGGCCTGCACACCGGGATTCAGCATTTTTGAGCTGGACAGTCCTCTCCTCAGACCCTAGGGCTTTGTATCTTCACTTAAACAATTCAAAGGCCCAGAGCCATGCCCACCCTGGGCCCACCTCTGCAAAGTAAAGTAGGACAGAGTCCCACACGTGCAGGTGGGAAGACCTCTTCTGGAGACCCCTGGGGACACGGGGACACGGGGACTCGTCGAGCAAGCTAGCAGCACAGAGAACGGGGGCTCCGGAGAAGCTGCCTGCCATTCACCTTGATTCCGGCCACCGGGAGCGTCCCCGAAGCCTCCTGCCCACCCTGAGCTGAGTCAGCAACCAAGCTTGGGGAGCACGGTGGGGTCCCCGAAGCCATGGCTCCCCAAAAGGGCTGTGGCTGCAGCTAGCCTGGGGGCCATTAAGAGAAAGACCAACCCCCCATCACCACGGAAACTGAGAAGTTGTTTTTTTTTTTAAATAAATAATTAGGCATTACTCAGACTTGGGGTAATAAACGTGGGGAAAATTCACCTGGCCTGCCTTGGAGGCAGGGAGGAAGACTGCCTTGCACATTTTCAAAATGCAATTAAAAAAAATCTTTTTAATAAAAAAATAATTTAAAAAAATAAAATGCAATTTAATAAAGGTAAAAAAAACTGTGGGTCAGTTCAGTGGGGGAGGGGAGCTCAGGTTTGCATAGGATCTAACGCTCTTTTCAAGAGTTGTTCTCGGGGAGGGCTGGGGACAGGCAGGGTCAGGAAGCTTTTCCAGGCGCTCCTGCCCTCCTCTCACTGAAGTCGGCTCGAGCAGGGGCTGGCGTGCTCCCTCGGCCCTCACCCTCGCCACACCCCTGCGGGGTACTCCCGTGATCCCACTTCACATGAGAAACACAGAGGCATAGAGCCCAGAAAACAGGGAGCCGGGGTTAGAATCTGGGTGTGGCTCAGGTTCTTAGCCTCGGCACGACCCGACTCCTGCCACTCAGGATGCCCAGGGTTGCTGGGCCTCAAGCCCCTCCCAGGCAGAGCCCATTGGGCCTAGACCAGGAGGCAAGTGAAGGCTCCAAGCCTCACCCTGCAGCTCAAGAATCATCAAGAGCTCCCACTGTTCCCCAAACCAAAGCTGAACGCCAAGGATCCACAGGCTGCCTGCCCTGGTCTCTGGCCAGCTTTCTGCAGCCTCTGATCACAGTCACCTGGGGCAACCAAGAGTTGTCTCGGGATATGGGGGTTTGGGATAGTGGCCAGGAAAGTGAGTCCTACCACCCTAACTCACTAGGTTCAAATCCCAGCTCCAGTGCCTCTTGGCTGTGTGACTTTGGCCAAGTAACTTAACCTCGCTGTGCCTGTTTGCACATCCGTAAAAGAGGTAGAAATGAAACATCTACCTGTCGGGGTAGACAGGGCCCCCCCGTTGTTCTAAAGGAGGATCAATGTGTATACACCCCCACATTTCAGGCCACCTTGGTCCCCAGGACCCTCCCGCAGGTATCAGGCTCTGGCCAAAGCCAGGAGCACAAGCGTCCTGACCCACTGATGGTCCCCCTCGGTGCAAGTGTCCCAGGCTGTGTATCAAGCTGCCCCCTTTACACATATGACTTGGACCTATACTCCCGCCACGAGTGAGAAAACATGTGCGTGCATGTGCCTGTGCCTGTGTGCCTCGGGGCGCCCCCTCCAGCGGGGCGGTCCAGTCGCCAGCAGTGGGGGCCCCCATCTCTCCTTCCTGCCCCCACTGCACCCATGCGCGGCCCTGCGCCCATTCCACAGAGCGCGTCCCCGACCCGCGGCCACCGCACCAGGAACTCACCTGTGGTTCAGGATTCGGTGGATCATCATCCACTCGGGCTTGATGCCGTAGCGGTAGAAGCGCTCCTCCATCTTGGCGTAGAGAGGGTCCTTGTTCTTCCTTTTCTCGCTCTTGCCGTCCTCATCGCCGGAGCCGTAGTCGAAGGGCGGCGGCTCGTCCATGTCGTTCTTTCTTTGGTAGTTGCGGTACATCACCGTGTGGTAGAGCTCCAGCTACTTGCACAGCGGCAGAGGTTACAGGGGGCAGGCGGCCGGGGCTCCCCCGTGTCCCCGACGTGGCTCCCCCCGCCTGGGTCCCGGGCAGGACGACATCACCTGCAGCCTCCCGCTCCCCGCCTCCCAACGATGGCCTGCACTCAGGGCTAGCTAGCACCTCTCAGGAGCAGAGCCTGGGCACAGCCATACCTGCCGGGTTCCGGGGGGGCCTCACCTGTAGCTCCTTCACCCAGGAGCAGTGCCAGTAGGAGAGCCCCGCCCACTTGACAAAGAACTCTCTCTCCGGAATGCCCTCCAGGGGCTTGGGTGGGGGGACACCAGGCTCCACGTCGGGCCCCGGCAGCCCCACCATGAAGGGCGCAGGGGGCTCTGTCCACCTCCAGTGTAGGATCCGCTGGACTTTGCCCTTCAGAGGGGGGCACTGTGGACACAGGAGGGTCCCCAAGTTCAGGGCTTAGCCACAGGGCCCCCCCCACCGAGGCCCCGGGGACATCAGACTGTCACTAGGCTCTCTTCAATAAGCTGCCCTGCGCCCCAGGTCAGCCCCACCATGACTCCACGATACTGCCCTGTCCTCAGGAACCCGCACACGCGGCGCACACGGGAGATGGGCAACACGAGTGTGTGCACATGCACACACACACACACACACACACCAGAAGCCCAGATGCACACCAGGGAAATCAGGCTGGCCACAGCACAGCCCAGGATCTAGAGGGTGGGGAATCCTGCATTGGGAGTGGGCCTGGAGGACAACTCGGAGCATGGGGCCCTTCAAATGCACACGGCCACTGGGAGCAGGGTGCGAGCCGCTCCCCTCTCCCTGCCTCCTGCCCTCTCACCACCCCCAGCCCTGGGACAGGAGCCAGGTCGGGGGAGCGGCTGACTGGGCAGGTCTGCTCTGCGGCTTGAGACAAGTCACTTTACCTCCCTGAGCCTGTTTTGTCATCTTAAATTGGGAATAACAGAGGCCCGTAATCGGAAACTCGGATAGCGGTAAAGGGATGCCCCACGAACAGCGTATGTGTGGGTGTCCCTGTTCCTTCCTTACGGCTCAGGGAAAACTGTGTCTGGGTCTCAGTGGGGTCGAGCCACAGAAAGGGTCTTGGAGAGGCAGGGGGCGGGACTCGGGGGTGGGTGGGGACACTGTGGAGGGCGAGAACTCCCACCTTTGTTGGCGGCCGGCAGGGCGGGACCTGCAAGGAGCCGGGCCTTGGCGAGTGGGCCCGGGAACATCGCGGGTGCTGCCTGGGCCCACAGAGAGTGGGCCCTCGGTGGGCGTGGCTTTGTGGGTGGGCGTGGCCTAGCCCTACAATGCGGAGCCTTTGGTGGACGGGGCAGAGCTGGTGGGGCGTGGCCTGGAGCGCCGCGGCTGGACTCGTGGGTGGGCGTGGCCCGGACCCGGGTAGCGAGGCCTTTGTGGGCAGGGCCTGGTGGGGGCGGGGCCCGGTGGGCGGGGCATTGCTGTGCCAGGGGAGGGGCCTGGGGCGGGGCGGCGCGGGCGGCGCGGGGCGGGGCGGGCGTAACACTCACAGTACAGCGCGGGCAGAGCCATTCACCGTTTGGGATCTCGGGCAGGGGCGGGTTGAGGCAGTGCAGGTGGTAGGAGGAGGGGCACGCGTCGCAGCAGAGCAGTTCGCCGCCGTCCTTGCACACGCGGCAGAACTCCATGTGGTCGTCCTCCTCCTCCTCGCAGCCGCCCTCCTCCTCGTCGTCGTCGTCGTCCTTTGGCTCCCACTGGATCCCCTCCTTCTCCTGGAGGGGAGAATCCGGGTGGAGGCACCTCGGGCCGCGCGCCTCTCCCCTCGTCCACCTCCCCAGGAGCCGCGCGATGGGAGCCAGGCGCCGGCCGCGCCCCCGGGCCTCTGCCGCGGGCTTACACAGTGCGGACAGCTCCACTTGCCCTCGGGCGCCTTCTCCAGCTCCGGGTCAAGGCAGACGAGGTGGTAGGCCCGCGGACAGGTGTCACACAGGATGATCTCCCCGCCCTGCTGGCACACCTCACAGTAGTCCTGGTGGTCCGTCTCGTAGCCATCACCATCGTCAACTGCGGAGGGGCAGAGGCGGTCGCGGAGGGCCTGGTCCGCACCCCCAATGCCCAACCAATATCCACCCCAGGCTGGACCAGTACACAGTAGGTGTTTAATAGGTGTTGGATGGATAGATGGTGGATGGACAGGCGCGATGAACAAATGTCTGAGGATAGGCTGAGGGAGTAAAGGGGTGGAGAGAGGGTTGGAAGCAAAAGGGAGGGGGGTAAGAGGATGGGTGGGGGACTGGGAGGGAGGGGATAACGGGCAAGAGGGTAGATGGTGCAGGAGGTTAAGAAGCACTTCCTTCTCCGTGCCCCTTTGCCAGTGCACACGCCCCAGGGCCTATACCAAAAGTCCCTAATTTAGCCTCACTGGGACAAGACCCCTCCCCTGAGCACAGAGGCCAGCAGGGTAAGGAAGCACAGGTGAAATGCCTGGCCGAGGCCAGGAAAAGCTGAGGCATGAGGAGCCCCCGCCCTGCTAACCACGGGGCTTCTACACCCCAGCCCTTCTACCGGGCCAGCCACGGGACCCCGGGAAGGCCTACTCCTCTTCTTCTTGCGCCGCCTCTTGGTCTTCTTCCCCAGGGCTGCGGAGCCCTCGGAGCGCACGGAGGAGCTGTGGATGCTGGCACTGTCCAAGTCCGACTCCTCCCGCTCATCTTCCTCGCTCTGCAGGGGGTTGGGGGCCGGTGAGCCTAGAGCCTGCAAGGGGGGCTCATCCCAAGGGCCTACTGGCCCGGGCAGAGGATGGGGTAGGGTAGGGCATGGTGGAGGCTCCAGGTTCTCTGTGGTTCATCTCCTGTCCACCTGGCTCGAGACCCCAAAGTGCCTCCCCCAACCAGTCTAGCCTGATGTCCTACCACCTTCCCCAAGCCCTGCACTCCAGCCGCAGACACAACTCGCATTTTCCATACCTCTCCCCCAGGACCTGCTCTCCAACCTGCCAAAATCCTACACCTCCCTCAAGGGAAAGCCCTAAGGACACCTCCTCCAAGGAGCCTTCCCTGATCTCTCCTTGACTGGGCCCGTCGCCCAGCCTGTGTGCCAGGTCTGGCCTGTCCCATCTGCCTGTCATTCGCTCTCTCCCAGTGTATCTCCCAGACATTCTCCAGACTGCGAACACCTCCCCCCCACCCCCCGCACAGGGCCTCCCGTGGTGGAACCGAGAGCCTGGCACAAGAAAATGTGCTCAACAAATATTTGCTGAGCTCAGCTGGAGCGCCAGCTCCAGGCTGGGTCACACGTGCTTCTCCGTGCTCCCCTCTAGAGCAGCTAAACTCAAATCCTGTCATTTGCCTCTACCAAGGGACAGAGAAATGGCTTCCAACTCTGCCCCTCTGCAGAGGTGGGGCAAGGTGTGGGAAACAGGCGCCCTGTGGGGGTGGGGGAGCGTATGAATGCCCCCCATAGAGAAGGGAGGGCCAAAGACTCAGACAGGGACTTAGGGTCACTCTGAACCAGGTGCCAGAGCTGGGAGGGCAGGGGAGGGTCAGAGCTCCAGCCCAGCCTGATGCTGTCCACATGCCACCTTCCTGGGCTGGCCTCCCAGCGGACCCCGGCACGCAGGCCCCATCAGGACTCTGAGGGCCCAGCTGACTCTCCCACCTGCCACCAGGTGCCGCAGAGCTGAGCCCCCAGCCCAGCGGGGTGGATGGGGAGCTCCCCACCCAGAGTTCTGATTCAGAAGCGCAGGCTGACAGCCCTGCATTCCCTTCGCCCTGCCTTCGCAGGGCACACGCATGCACACGCATGCACACACTCACACACATGCAGGATGCCTCTGAAGGCCGCTCACGCACCCACGCACATAGCCAAGTACATGTGGTCTCTGTCTCTCACACACATTTACACACACACACGCTCATGTTCACAAATACACATTCGTGTTCACACACATTCCAGTCCATTCACATTTATACACTCACATGCTCATGTTCACAAATATGCTCCCATTCACACACATTTGTGCTCACATGCATTCCAGTGCACTCACACATTTACACACACTCATGTTTACAAATACACATGTTCCCATTCACACACTCATGCTCACGCACACGCCAGGCCACCCACACACTTACAGACTCACACGCTCGTGTTCACAGATATGCTCCCATTCACACATACTTGGACTCACATACATTCCAGTCCTTTCACACACTTATGCTCACAAATACACACGCTCTCATTCACACACTCGTGCCAACACATTCCAGTCCACTCGCACATTTACACACTCACATGTTCTTGCTCACAAATACAGGCTTGTGTTCACACACACTCATGCTCTCACACAGTCCAATCTGCTCACACATTTACACACTCACATGTCTGTGTTCACAAACACACATGCTCCCATACACACTTGTCCTCACACACATTTACACATGGTCATGCCCAAAAATACACACGTTCCCATTCACACACACTTGTGCTCACACACATTTACACATGGTCACGCTCACAAATACACATGTTCCTATTCACACACACTCGTGCTCACACACATTCCAGTCCGCTCACCCATTTACACACTCACACGCTCAAGCTCACAGATACACACTCATGCTCACACACTCGTGCTCACACACATTCCAGTCCGCTCTCACATTTACACACGCACACACTCAAGCTCACAGATACACACTCGTGCTCACACACTCGTGCTCACACACATTCCAGTCCGCTCACCCATTTACACACGCACACACTCAAGCTCACAGATACACACTCGTGCTCACACACTCGTGCTCACACACATTCCAGTCCGCTCACCCATTTACACACGCACACACTCATTCTCACAGATCCACATTCCCTTACACACTCACATTCCAGTTCACCTTCCCACACATACACTCACCGAGGAGCCTTTCTTCCTCTTGTTGCTGATCCCTCCAAAGCGGAACTTGAGCCCAGCCACCTTTCTCCCCTTGCCCTTTTTCTTCACATCCTTGGAGCCTTTGATCTTCTTCCTCACTCCTGGCCCTGCAAAGTGACAGTGGGTCATCCACACGGCCGCGGCTCGCTCACCCCGTGCCGTGATTTCAGTCGGTCCCCAGGGACTCCGTTAGGGAAGGGTCACTCTGCCGCCGCCCCTTTGCAGATGAGAAGTCTGAGCAGTGAAGACCTTGCATAAAAGTGACACAGAAAGCCCCCATTCTGTCTCCGCTCCGGCCACCACCGCCCCCGTTCCATGAATGGCAAAACTGCCAGCCATCTTGGGAACAGCCCTGTCCTGTCCCCTCTCCCCAGAAAGGAGCTGTCCCCATGGGCCCCTGTGGCCAGCAAGGCCACCAAGGGCACACCCACCCTGCTGGGGCCCAAACCTGGGCTGTGGAGGGCAAGAAGTCCTTCCCTAGCTGCCCGGTCCCGCCTCTGCCCAATCACCTGCGTGGCAAACACCAGCTCCCAGGCAGCCAGCAGGGTGGAGGCTGTTTTTATGGGGCCGGCCACAGGCCAATTAGCCACCTGGGATTAATGACCCCTCAGCAGCTTCTCCCACTGGGTTGAGCAGGGAAGATGGGGCCCTGGCGGCAGGTGACCTTGCCCCGGGCCCTCCTCCAGCCGCATCGCACACAGATGGGGCTAGGAGCCCCGCTGTAACCTCCGTGGCGCCACAGAAAATCTATTTCAATCTCTCAGGCTCTGAATGGGCAGCTCCGGGAATCAATAGCCCGGTGGCTGGAGCCCAGGAGCGAATGAGAAAGCAAGGCAGGCTGGGGATGCCCAGGAAGGAGGCCGGCGAGGAAAGAGAGCAGGAGCAGGTTCTAAACCCCATGTCACTCTGCCCACCAGGCCCCTGCAGAGACCTGGAAAGGGAGTTCATTATCCCAGAAACCAAAGCTCCTTGGGGCTAAAACAATGGGTCCCCAGGGCCCCTTAGCCCCCCATCAAAATCCAAGCAGAGTGGGGCGCCTGGGTGGCTCAGTCGTTAAGCATCTGCCTTCGGCTCAGGTCATGATCCCAGGGTCCTGGGATCGAGCCCCACATCGGGCTCTCTGCTCGGCAGGAAGCCTGCTTCTCCTGCTACCATTCCCTCTGCTTGTGTTCCCTCTCTCGCTGTGTTTCTCTCTGTCAAATAAATAAAATCTTAAAAAAAAAAAAAAATCCAAGCAGAGTACCCAGAAATGCTGAGCTACTGGCAACCCCACCTTTGAGCACCCTGGGGGGATGCAGGTCTCTACCCCAACAGGCCAGAAACCCTCCACCTGGGGGAGGGCCCTCCCGGGGGACTTGAAGCCACAGAGAGCCTCTTCTGTCCCTCTTCTCCCCAAACACCAGATACCCACCACTGAGTCCGATTTTCTCTCTGGACCTCCTTCGAGGTCCCCCAGGGAAGCCAGCCCGGACCTCAACCACACTCACGCACATCCATTACCCCGAGGGCTGGGTACTCAGACAAGAGGGGTCGGTGGGCTAACCTTGGGACCCCTTCTCCTCAGACTCAAGAGCCCCCTGACTCCCAGAAACATGGGACTCCCCCTCCCTCTCTCCACGCCACATCAGAGGGGCCCAGGTGCAAAAGTCCCGAAACTCCAATCACACCGTCTCTTCTGCTTCACCCCAACCCCAAAAGGGAAGCGGGACAGAAACTATGATGCCACAACACAGGTGAGAAAGGGCGAGCGGGCCCAAGGTCAACCGAGGCAGTGAGTCCTTGGTAAAGCCTGCCTCAGCGTCGAAGCTGCCCGAGGCTATGGGGTCTGGGGTGGGACTCTGCCAGCAGTGCTGTGTGCCCACCCCCTTCAGCCGTACCCTTGCCCTCCTTGGTCTTGGCCTTGCGGATGGGTACAGGCGGGGGCGCCTGCTGGGGACTGACGGCCAGGGCAGGGGCGATGGTGACGGTCTCCACGGCCGCGGCCACCGCCGCCGCAGCTGCGGCTGCCGAGCTCCCCTTGAAAGGGTTGTTGGCGCTGAACTCCCGCCACTTGGCTCCCAGCACGGTCATCATTTTGGACATGGGGATCTTCGGGTTCTTCTTGGCGATGAGCGGCCTGTGGGGAGCGAAAGCACCGCCGTGGAGGGGATGAGACCCCCAGCTGACCCAGGCACCCCCTTCTCCTCCCACACCTGGGGTGAGAGGCCCCGTGGTCCAGGCTGGGAAAACCAAGCAGAAAGCAAGGCAGGGCACAGGGGGAGGACACTGCCTAAAAGTCCAGTCCACCCGAACACTCCTGATTCCTTATTTATGTGGTCGGCTGGCGATCTCTTTGGGTTCCCAGACCCTGACCACCTGAAGGACCAGCGGAGGAGCCTCCCATGGGCCACGGGGTGTCTGGCCCCATTTCTTCCAGAGCTGAGAGAGCCCAGGAGGGCTTAAGGCCCTGAGGATCGACCAGGACCTCCATCCCCGGGGCTCAGGGCAAGCGAGAGAAGGCGGGACCATCAGCTAAAAGGAAAGGGGTTCTGCCCAGGGTTGGTGTCAGCCGGACGACCCCTGCGCCCCAGGAGCCCGGGCTCTGTCCCCCCACTTGCGGTTCCCACAGAGACCTGGCCACGGCGGCAGGGGGGGCGGCCCACCTGAGGAACTGGCTGAAGGCCTTGTAGTTGGTCAGCGTGTGGTAGTCAGCCTCCGAGAACAAGTACTCCACGTCATCCAGGCCCCACTCGGCCATCAGCTGCCCCGAGGACTTGGGCTCCTAGGGACACCCAGGCCAGAGGTGGGGTCAGAGCACGGGCCTTCCGACCTGCACCCCCCCCCCCAGAGCCCCACCCAGGAGGCCCCGGGAGGGGCGAGGAGCCTGTGTCTGCAGTTCTTACCCACCGGCCCCTTGGGTCAGTGGCAACACCTCAGACACCGACTTGTGAGGGGTACAGGGCCAAGCCTGGGGCTTGGTGGGGAGGCTCTGTGGGGGCCTGGGGCCTGGTGGGGAGGCTCTGTGCACAGAAACAGCAAGAGAACTCATGCTCGGGGAAGTTTGGGCCCCAGGCCAGAAAAGCAGCCTACAGGCCTAGCCTAAAGGCCTGGGGGGCAGCAGGGCTGCCGGGCTGCCTGAGGCATGCTGGGAGAAATGAGGCGGCCTCGGGATGTCCCCCCATCGAGTCACACAAGGACCCCATGAAATCACAGACCGCCCCTCCCCAGTTTCCAGGGCCAGGCTGGGGGATGCGGCAAGGGCCCAGCTGAAGGCAGACACATGAAGGGCCCCTCAGCCACTGCTTTGCTTTCCAGGTGGGGCATGAGGCCCAAGGACGCGTGTGACTCCCCAGGGGCACACAGAGAGCTCTCCAGACAGCCGGGCCAGCCGGGGGGGCGGGGGTGCTGCCTATGAGCTCGGGCTCCAGAGCCAGACAGACCCCGGCTCTCCCCCACACAGACCCCTCTCTACGCCTGCTTCCCCGTCTGGAAAACGGAGTAGCAGCACCTGCCCCCCAGGAGGGAACAAGTTAGCACAAGTGCTTGGAATGGGCCACCCCTGCCCCTGTCGCACTGGTGCCAGGCAGCCCCGCCCCAGCCCCACCCGCGGACCCATTCAGCCAGTCAGCACTCGCCACACCCAGGAGCGGTCACCACCCAGGTGCCCCTGGGTCTCCCACGTGGACCATGAACGAGGACTCTGCTTTTCCAGCTGCTGGAGGGGCCGTGGGGGACCAAGAAGCCCAGAGCTGCAGGGACAGCCATTCTCAGCCACAAGGGTGCCTGGCCTGAGCTCAGAGCTGACTCCCCAGGGACAGGGGGAGGGACATGAAGACACAGGCCCTGGGCCACCGATCCAGCAAACCCCACCACTGCCGCAGCCCCTCGGAGCTGGGCTGTCTCCCCCGCAGCAGAAGGCCACCCGGGAGTGCACCCAGCCTCCCTCGGTCCCGGGAGCTGGGAACCAGGCCTGCCTGGCGCTCCCAGGCCTCCCGTTCTCTGTGCACATTCAGCGGGGCTCACCTGCCGGACGCCCTCCCGTGGCCCACCTGTCCCCGGACCTTGGGTGACAGCGCCACAGGAGAACCCCGGATCGGGAGCACAAGTACATCTTGCAAGCTGTCATCCCTCAGCTACGATCAGTCACAGATGACTCACGACACACCTGCTCGCTGACGGAATCCCTCGGGGTGTCGGGACGCCACCGTGCTTCCTGACTTCAGCTCCCGACAGCCACCATTTCTGCCTCACCAGTGAGAACCCTTACCTTTAAATCCCCGGCTGGCCCAACCTGAGCTTGGGGGCCGTGCGGACTCACTGACATCAGCGGCTGCCCGTCCCCTCCCCGAGGAGCCCTGCGGTGGCTCCGAGACCCGAGGGGCCGCGACCTGTGTCGCATCAGGCCACGCGCACGGAGAAGCCGCTTTCCCGCCGGGGGGAAGCCGCAGGCCCCTTGGTGCAGCTGCCCAGACTCGTGCTCATGGGACATCCTCTCGGATGCCCCCACGGCCAGAAATTCAGAATGCACGCAAGGTAATAAAGTTCCCTTCGCCAGAAGCAGGGCCGTCCGGCCGCTTCTTGCTGGCAGACGCTCCGTGTGAAGGTTTGTTTTCCGCGAGCGCTCCAAGAGAGAGGTTCCTGACCCACAGCGTAAGCCAGAACTCCACTGTCCTCGGACAGGGCTGTGCACCCCAGCAGACGGGAGCAGAAAATGCGTCCGCGAGAGGCCTCTCCCCTTCCCCCTAAACTCCTAAATGTCACCTGTCGTTATTCCAAATGCGTCTCCAGAACTTGGGGCACAGTGTTCCTCACACACCTGCGTCCACGTTCGTGCCCACAGGCCCACCTGCGCCCCGGCAGCCACACACACACACACACACACACACACACACACACACTCAGGGGCGTGGGCTGGGGGGTCGGGGGGAGGACGGGGGGAGGTGCTCACAGGGCCTCCCAGGCCAGAAAGCAGAGAACGGGCTTGAAGCCTCGGCCCATCCAGGCCAGGGGTCCTGCTGGAGCCCAGGCCCCTCTGGCCGCGCCTCCGGGGCTTTTACCTTCAGACACCCGTCATCATTGTCATCCTCGTCATCATCCTTCCTTTTTCGCTTGGCTTTTTTCTCCTTCTTGTCCTTGAGCTTTTTCTTCTTCTTTTTATTAGGGGAGTAGTCGCTACCCTCACTCTCCGACTTCTCTTCCAGGTCCTCTTCATTTTCCGACAGCTCATCGTTGCTCCCCTGGAAGAGAAGGGAGGACGGTGAGGGCAACAGGACCCCGAAGAAAACCCAGAGTCCCAGGCTGCGGCAGGACTGCCCTCCGAGCCCCCACCCCACCCCCTGCACGTCAGTCAGTCGGCCCACGCGCTTTCCCGATCATTCAGCATTCTGATGCTCACAGCCCAGCACAAGCCCAGCCCGAGGGGCTGCCCCGAGCCAGCACTGGGCCAGGGTCCTGTCCCTGGCACCTGGGACCCAGGAATTCGTGCAGGATGTGATGTCAGGAGTCAAAAAAACCGAAGTGCATGGGTCAAAAAAACCGAAGTGCATGGGGAAAACCCCAGGCGAGCAGGCGGGCGCAGTGCAGGGGGCACCGACGGCACCAGTCCTCTGTGCAAACGAGGCCCCCCTGCTGAGCAAGCCCATAATTACTGTAGACCGCACGTCCCAGTTTCACCCGTCCGTGGGCCCTCCAGAAGCTGCTGCGGCCGGGAGCCCACCTTCTCCACCTCCCCCTCCCTGCCGCATGGAGAGGAGACAAGGTAATTTAGGCAGCTCTTAAGCTTGGCTTCCTAGATTTAGTTTCCCGTCTGTACAGGCAGCAAATGGCCCATTTATATGGAGATAAGGGCAGTCACAGCCGGAGCGCCCCCACCAGAAAGGCACTGCCCCTCCAAAGAGGCTGTTTGTTTACTCTCTGCCTCTCCAGATGCAAGTGGACTGGTAAAGCCCTTCCCATCCCCCTCCCGGCCTGTCTGAGGGAGAGGCTGGGCATCGAGGCTCCAATCACCAGCACAGGGCTTGGCATTTTCGAGTTGGCTGTTGACCGTTTTCAGGGTGAGCAAAGAGAAGCATGGAAACCACGGAGAACTGGAAAGGGGGAAAGTGAGCTTGGGAAACAGCACTGGGGGTGGGGGGAGAAGGCTGAAGACGAGGTGGGGAAGGGACAGGATGGGGGAGGGGAAAGAGAAGAGCAGGTGGGAGAAGGCAAAGGGGGAAACAAGGGCGGGGGTCTGCCTGGAGGCTCTTGGGAGGGCCCCACCAGATTAAAGAGGTGAGAGTCTCTCCCCAGGAGGGAGGCTCTTCCCAAAATACAGCTGGAAAGGACTCCCCCACGGGCTCCATGCACTTCCCGACTGTCTCCCACCGGGGCTCTCGGTTCCCAAACCCCTTATGCTCATTAAGCCGCTGAGTCAGAGTGCTGGCTGGCCGTTGGCAGACAGCAGGGCCTCTGCGCCTTTCCGGAACCGGGTGTTTCCGAGAATACTGACTTGCTGCGCAGGGCCCCAGGGGCGAAGCTGGTCTTGGCTGCTGCTGGAACCTGTCTGGGGCAGGACAGCCTAGCGAGGGCTCCTGCCCCCAGGGCAGATGCCAGTGCAGAGCCCTAGGCCACAGCTCCTAGCTCTGCCGCAGTCCTCTGGGGAGGCAGGGGTCAGACAGGGATATCCATTTCCCCCGAGGGTGTAGAGTGCGGCCAGTTTCAAGAAACCAGCCTTGAAGAGACCTGAGAGGCGGGCTTTATCACCCCAGCAAAGGTAAGGATGGGAGGAGGAGGCTGTCATGGGTTTCAGCACCTCGGACAGAGGCTTGGGGCGGCCGGAGGGAGGGGCGTGGGGCTGGCCCTCAAGCCGCCCTGGGGTGGACCCCACACACCAGACCAGAAATAAGACAGGACGACCCATGCCTGATTGCCACTCGGCTGAGACATGTGGGCTGGCTGTGGATCCTGGGGCTCCCCGGGGAGTCTGCAGGACACGGAATGGTCTACAAGCTCTGTCCCTTGCTAGCCTGGAACCAGGCAAGTCCCTAGGGCCTGACCTCAGCCTCCACATCTGTGAAATGGGGATTCGGCAAAGGATGGCAAGAGGCACAAAGGAGATGGGGTGAGAGGAGGCTGCACACATTTTGAAATGGGAGAGACCCAAGCACCCAGGACCCCAACTCTGCTTGGAAGACGAAGACGCAGGCCAGATGACGGACTTGGGGCCAACCCCAGCCTCACCCTTCTCATGTCTGCAAGTCCGGACCAGCCTGGGCCAACTGCAGAGCTCGTCCCCGCAGCTGGTGACACTACAGTGCAGCTGGGCGACCGGCAGCTGACAGAAGAGGCCGTCGTGGCAACAACGGAGGGAGGACCGATCTGGGCATTGCCATGTCCCAAGCCCAGGAGAGGTGAGAGCAGCCTGCAGAGCTCCACCTGCGGGGCCCAGAGGGAGCTGGAGGGAGGGGAGCGGGGGCACCTCCAGCAGATTTCACTGTGCGTGTGAGCAGCCTGGACACCAGACCTGGAGAGAGGCCCCAAGCTGAGCCTGCCAGAGCGCTGGCCCAGAGCCCATTCTAGGGCTAAGTGGCAGAGCAGAGGGGCCAAGGGCCTCCTCGAGGAATGAGTGAGAGCTCCCGCAGGGCACATCTGCCACTCACCGGTGCCCCAGTGGCCCCCTGGACGAAGGCAGTGGAGGCAGGCCCTCATTTTAGGGACGGGGAGACTTCTCCCTCCACTGGCTGCCTGCACCAGGGAAAACCTTGTCAGAAAGAAAGCTCTGATTCCCCACTTCTCCCAACTCACCACCTGTTCCTTGATCCTCTCCATCAGTGCCTTCCCCCCTCCACCTGGGCCCACCCCCACCTGCACCCCAATCTCATCCAAGCCCTCCTGATTGCGCACAGGGTGGGGTGGGGATGCAGGTCAGGCCTCCGGAGACCGGCCTCCCACTGGCATCGTAAGCCTGTATCCACAGCACATCTCTGCATCTAGCTGTTTGGACCCTTCAAGACCCGGGCCTTCTTTTTTCTCCCCCCAAAATCTTTCCTTGCAGACCAAGGGGTGAGGGGAAGGTCAGCAAGTGGTTCCAAAAACAGCATGAAGAGGAGCGACCCAGGAGCAGGACCTGGAGGGATGTAGCACCAACCCGTGGCAAGAAGGAAAGAATGACTGAGAACCAGGGGTAGACCAGCCGGTTCAGTATCTGGGAACTGAGGGAAGGGGTTTGGGGCTGAGCCATGATCAGGGGAGGAGACGCAGACACAGAGCAAACCCGTTCTCGTAAAGCCCTGAACCAAACAGGCAGTGAACCCGGTCGGAGCTTTGACCTTGATGCTGTCCTTTGGGCTGTGTCTGCCCCAGGCATGACAGCAGGAGAGGCACCTCGTGGTAAAAGAGTCTTAGTGGACCCCGAGGCCCCAGCAGAATCCATCTGCTGCCTCAAATGCCACGCCCATGCCGCGTGTGTGACGAGTGGGGTAGGGGGGCGGGGGGTTAGCAGACGGGCGCTCTGCCCTGACCCCCCCCCCGCCCACTGAGGCCACAGCATGCCACCAACGCGGGCCCCATGGACCCCAAGTGGACCGTCCCCGCCCGCCCTTCCTCCTCCCCAGCTCTGCGGATGCCTCGTAGCGGGGCCTCCCGTCTCCCGCTCCCCTCTGTCTCCCGCTCCCCTCCTTCGGCACCCAGCGCACACGCACTCGGCATCTCCTGATAAAGGAGGCATTTACACTCAAAAGGGAGGATTCAGAGAGTTGGTCATTCTCAATTTGGGGTCCTTCAAGATTGAGAGGGAAAAAGAAAGAATGAAATATGAGCCTTCCCATTCACGAGTGTTATAAACAGTTATAATTTAGCACTGAATAATTGGTTGCTATGGTAACCGCTGCAGTACAGGTTGAAATCATTTCTCCCTCCTGCGCTGGGCCTGACAAGGAGCTTCATCTACATATGCTCAGGTTCTGGCCGCAGCCCGGTTGTTTTATGTAAATCACGATCCACGACTCGCTGCCGGTCCCCACCCCCAACCCCCCACCCCCCTACCCTGCCCCAAAAAAACCCCCGGGGCCCCTCTTCTGCCTCCATTCACCGCCTTATCTTGGGGCCACCTGGTTGGAGATGATGGGGAGCACAGGGTGAAATCCCCTCCCCACATTCTGGGGACCCAGGCGGGCGGGCGGGGGGCAGGGGGCCGAGATGCTGCTATCCGGCTACACCCACTCAGACCGTCTAGGATAGGACAGCTGGCCCAGCCAGGCTCTCAGGGGTACAGGGGAGGGGGCAGCAATGACCTAAGGGTCACCTTGGGGGCCTGCCAGGCGGCATCCGATCTAGGCAGGCCTCCCATCCACCCGGCCCTCCACCCCTAGTGAGAAGCAGAAGGAAGGAGAAAGGGTGAGCAAGTGAGGGGAGGGAGGTAGGTGGGGGCTGGAAATGAGGCTGGAGGGGACGGAGAAATGGAGAGGAGGAGGGGAGAGAATGAGGGAGCAGGAGGCTGAGGCCAAGCTCCGGCCAAAACGGCAGAGGGAGACAGAGAGGGGCCCAGACACACACATCCTCAGGTAGGTCCCCGGGAAGAAGGGAGGGGTGAGACCTCAGTGAGCCCGGCACTGGGTAGGGGGATGCCCGCTCCAGCCCTCCCAGCCCTGGCCTCCCCATTGTACAGACACTGCCCACCTCGCCTCCTGCCTGACCAGGGCAGGGTGGGGAGGGGACGGTCCTGCTGCACCGTGCACCCAGGAAGGGAAGGGAGAATTCAGCCCTGCTTGGGGCACCCTTGATGGTCTTCCATCTGCATTTGGGAACTGGGCCAACACTGCCTGAACCGGACTGGTGTCCAGTCCAGGACCCGTGCCCGTGAAAGCAGCTGCCAGAGGGGCACCTGGGTGGCTCAGTGGGTTAAAGCCCCTGCCTTCGGCTCAGGTCATGATCTCAGGGTCCTGGGATCGAGCCCCACATCGGGCTCTCTGCTCAGCAGGGAGCCTGCTTCCCCTCTCTCTCTGCCTGCCTCTCTGTCTGCTTGTGATCTCTCTCCTTTCTGTCAAATAAATAAAATCTTTAAAAAAAAAAAAAAAAGAAAGAAAGCAGCTGCCAGAGAGGAAATGCTGAGGAGCCGCCGGGGGGCGGGCTGTGCAGGGAGCTCCTGCCCTCAGCACAGGATTCGGAGCAGGGCCCCAGGATCCCAGCTCCACGTCCCCCCACAAGGTCCACAGGACCTCAGGTCTGTCCCAGCCTTGCGGGGTCCTGCCTGGCCCAAGCCATCTATGCTCTGTGGCACCAAGACAAACGACCCTGGACCGTCCCACTCAGGAGGACCGGGCATTTCTGATCCGACCCTCCAAGGTCTGTACGTGCCCATTTTGGCGTCTCGCGCTCGAATCCGACTCTCAGGACACCCCCTGGGCAGCTGGGATCTTTGCCCACAGGCCCAGGCAGAGCAGCCAAGACCCCTTGGGGCCTGACCGCCCCCACCCCCGGCTACTGGTCAGACCCCACCAGGGCCCCCCACGCACCTCTTTCTTCTTCCGCTTCCCTTTGGACCGGTTCTCCTTGAGCTTCTTGGATTTCTTCTTCTTGGGAAGGCCCGCGGGCTCCTCGGGGAAATAGTCATCAAAGGCCCCAAGGCCACCATCTTCTTCTTCTGGAGGAGGCAGAAGTGGGGGGGCGGGGGATGACTCCGGCGCTTCCCTCAGGGAGGCTCCCAGTGGGACAGCTGGCCCCACGGGCCTCCCCCTGCCTCCTCCGCCCCCAGCCCTCCCCGGCACACAGCCCCGGCCTCCCCCTCAAGCCCTCAGAGCCACCATCCTACACCCAGTGGGGGGAGTCCCAGCTCAGGTGGGCTGTGTCCCAGGCCCCCACTCCTCTGGACCTTTCCTCCCCTCACGGAGGGACGGCACCCCGACAGGGCGGTGCTCGGAAACACCCTTCTGAGCTAAAGCGAGCGGCTAATGAAGAGTCCTCATGGACCTGGTTCCCCCAGCGGGGAGGCACCCCACGGAATCACCAGGCCATCTCTGGCTGGCCCCGGGGAGGGGTCGGGGCCTATTTCTGCCCTCCAGAGGCCCGCAGTGTGGCCGGGAGATGGCCCGTGAATGCCCGCGGAGGGGGACGCATGGGTCACGTCACCAAGACCACCTGGAGCCGCACAGGGTTTGGAGGGAGACCGACAAGCAGGAGGCCAGGCTCCCCCCTCACTGGAGATCAAAGACCACACTGCCTCTCCCCCCCAAACCTGCACGCCCGCCCGCACGGCACACGCACCCTCAGTCACACGCAGCTCGCCAACCCCTTCGCGGCCGGGCACTCGGGAAGATGTGAAACTCCACGGAGAGATCCACATCTGCCACCCGTGGGTTTCCAAAAGCGGCCACGAGCCCCGAGCTCCCCTCCCTCCTTCAGGAATTTAAAAGGCCAAGAAGGGAGTGGGACAGGTGTGAGGGTGCAGCAGGGTTATCTTGGAAGAAGTAGCTGGTTTCAAGCTTCAGGCCACCCCCCACCCCCCGCCCCCAGCAAGGAGAGAGCTTGACATGGGGCCCCGGGGCCTAACCCCCACCCAGGAAATCGGAGATGAGAAAGGGCAGCGAGCCCTGACTTCCCGGGGTTGGGGGGGTGGGGGGTGTTAGAGTGGAAAGAAGCGGAGAATGGGGAGGGTCCTCTCAGGGGCAAACAACAGCAAGAAACAAACCCCCAGAGAAGAGATACTTCTAGAAGGAAAACACCTAGTGCACAAAAGGGGCCGACCAGAGACCAGCGTCCACGGCAGCCAGGGCCCGGAGCGCCCCAGCCAGGCTGTCCTACCCCATGTCCCTATGTCGGGGCGGGGGGAGGGGGGGCAAAGAGCCAACCCGGGTTCCACCCCCACGGGGGTCGGGGGGACACACACAGGGAATCTCAGCCTGAGCTGGTCTGCCGCCCCGAGACCCAGGAGACTTTCATCGGGAGAGGGGCCAGCGCGTCCCTGCTGAATCAAGGTCAAGGAAACGGAGCTCGGCCGACCCGGCCCAGGAAGCCGGCCGTCACTCTCAGCGGTTGGTGACCACGCCAGCCGGACAGTGGCACAGTGCGGACAGGCCTCAGTGCTCAGACACGCGTGTGCACACCCAGGACACACCAATATCGGGCCTCTTGTCCTCTGCACAGGTCCCCCTCACGCCCCGCCTGGGGCCCCTGTCCCTAGAGTCCCCAGGGTCCCCGGGCTCCCATGGCCACACTCTGGGTGCAGCTAGAGGGCACTGGTGACAGCTGGTGACAGCTGGTGACAGCTGGCCAAGTGGCAGTCCCACAGGGCTGGTTCCCACCCGTACCACACCCCTACCAGGGACACCACTGTCTGGCTACCCCTCTGCTCCGAGGCCCCACACCCTGGGGCGGGGGCTGTTGTACAAGCCCCCCAGGAGTCCGCGGAGTCCCAGTCCCCTCCCCATCCTGTTGGACAAACAAAGGTATAGAGAGAGACTCACAGCAGGACCGGGAGCCGCTGCAGAGGTGGCAAGCTCAGTGGTCCTGGCTGGCACGGGGCAGGACCGGGGGAGGGGTGCGGCTCAAGACCAGAGCCAGGCTGAGCGGACCCTGTCCCGTCCTGTCCCTCTCAGCCCTGGCATGGGAGGGGCTGGGATTTTTCAGACCAGTTGAAAACCCGCACGGGGAGCCCCCAGAGTCATCCTGGAGTGGCGGGGTCTGGAGGGAGGGCCGGAGCTGTCCACCCACACCTGCCCACCCCCACCCTGCCTCCACCTCCCCCGGAGGCACAGGGAGACTGCCTGGGAGAGCCACCCCTGCACCCTGGCAATGCCCAGCACCGGTTACATAAGAGGCTCGGTCTGATGCAATCGGGAGGGGCTCTCCCCCTCCCGCCACCTCCCCGAGTCCCCTGTTCCCCCAGCAAGGCAGCCCCCCAGACTGGGAAGGCCAGCTGGGCAGCTGGTCACTGACGGACCGACTGGCCGGCAGAGCTCACAAAGGGACGAGCAGGTGGCTGTGGGAGGTTATCTGGCCGGAGCGGAGGGCAGGGGGCCGGGGGTGCCCACGCTCCAGCCCTAAGCCACGCCCAGAACGAGCCTTGGAGGATGAAGACCCTCAGCCCATGGACAGAGTCCCTCCTCCATTCTCAGAAGCCTCCCGGTCCAGGGCCATCTGCTGGATTGAATCCCTCTTCCAGGAAGGTTCCAGAGCTGGCACACCAGGATAGGGACCCCACCCTGCCCACCCCCCATCTCTTACAGACCCTTCTTGCCCCCGCACAGATTCTGGCAGCCCTGAGGACACCCCAGGGCTGGCCTCTGCAACACTCCCTCCAGACCCCTCAGGATTCCCCCCTCCCCCATCTCCCCCTCCTGCCTCTTCTGCAACAGACTGTGAGCTTTCTAAGACTAGCCCTGGGGAGTCACAGCCATGTAATCCTGCCCCTGAGCAGCTCCCCAAGCCCCCAGCCCCGTGCCCCTCCTCAGGGCACACAGTCAGGGTTAAGGTGGGATCCCACTGGCCCTGGGGTGAGGGTCCCAGGAAAAAGCAGCTCCAGGACTCCCTGCCCCTCACCCCCCGCCAGCCCCTCCCGGCCGCCCTCACAGCCCCCTGGCCCTGCCAGCAGTGCCCTCCCGCACCAGCCCTGCCCCTCCGGCCTGAGGCTCCATCGATCCAACTTGGGCTATAATTAGGACCCATTAGCCTTGTTATCTCTGCTACCTCCTGAGCTTCCCGGTCGGGAGCAGGCCCCAGGAGGGGGCAGGGGAAGCTGCTTCAGAGACAGAGACGGGCAGGGGGACAGAGGAGTGGAGACGGAGGGGCAAAGAGAGATACCTCCACGGCTTCTTCCTGAGCTCACCCACAGCCCTCTCCCCGGCTCCCTGCACGGCCCCAGCTTCTCCCGGGGGACCCCCAGGCTGGCCTCACTGAGCCACTGACAGCCCCTCGAGGAGCATTGCAGACCCAAGGCGATCAGAGCAAAAGGAAAGCACACAATTGTGGAGGGAGAGGCCCAAGTCCCCGGTGCAGGGGCACGAGCTCCACGCCAGGGTCCCGAAAGGCAGGCCGATCTGCCAGCAATGGGGACCGAGCTCTACACACACCATCCTCTCTGGGGTTTGAGAAGGGGGCTCCTTCTGTCCTCCCACCCACCGCCTAGCAGGGGGCAAGATGGCCTAGTGGCCAGGAGGGGGTCGGACAGAGGATGCAGCCCCGAAACCACCACCCCTTCCTGGCCTGTTGCCCCCAATCCCTTCTCTGTCCTGAAATGGGCCTAGCAGGGCCTGTCTCTCGGGGCGATGGGGAATTAGAAGCCATGAGACACACAGTAAGGGCTGGGCGGTGGCAGGTAGAACCCAGGGCCCCCAGAAGGGTGGCAGAGGGTGGGAGTCCCCAGTTGCCGCACCACTGAGCCAGGGGTCCCCGAGGCCTCTCGAGGGTAGCCCGGGGGGGGCCACCAAGACAAGGGTTCCCATCAGTCCTTGGAACGCCCCTACCCCACAGACCCTCTGCTGATAATGGGGGGGGTCAGTACTCCCGCCCAAGAGAAGATTGGTAATTTATTTATGACATTTAACAAAACCCAGACATCACCTCATTGGCGTCTCATCAAAGAAAGCATCAGATCTGAGCATTCTGGGCAGGCAGGGGCGGGAGGGAGGTGAGGTTTTACCCTAAGGAACTGAGGCCAGGGAAAGAATGGGGATGAGGAGGACAGAGCCCCGGGGCCAGTAGGCGCCCCCCTGCAAATCCAGAGCACAAGGCGGGGCGGAGGAAAGAAAATCATGGAGGGGGGGACACAGCTGAGGGTCAGGGAAAGACAGAGGCAAAAAAAGGGAAAGCAAGGGACAGCCAAAGAGAGAGAGAGAAGCAGAGGCGAGCACCCAGGGAAGACAGACTTGGAAAGAGACAGACGGAGGGACAGACATGGGGGCAGAGTGAGAAAAAGAGACAGGGAGAGAGAAATAAGGACAGAGCCAAAGAGAAGGGAGAAGGCCTCACAAGTTTTACCTGCAAAAGCCCGGGGAAGTTAGAGGCCACATATTATGTTCTGTACCTGGTTTGGAGAGGATACTGGACAGATGTGTGTTGGGGAGGCGGACGGATGGACGGACGGGGGATGGAGAGCAGGCAGGAGGGCTAGCTGGCGAGTGGTGGGTGCATGGTCGGCTGGGTGGGTGGGGGTTGGATGAAGAGCCGTTTGCTGGGAGGGTAGACACGTGGGTGAATGGATTCACGGGCGGCTTGGTGACCCAATGAACTGGTGAAATGACAGATCGGTCTGGGGTGAAGTGACTACCCCACAGCCCAAGGCACTGGGCAACACATGCTGGTCACTTTGCCTCCTCTTCCCAGCAGACGGTATTAAATACAGGCTCCCTGGGACCCCCAAAATCCACATTTCCCCACAGAGGTAGGGTTATCGAAGAAGGCATGAACCTTGGGAATCATGGCTATTGCTCCCTCCTGGTCCCTGGGCTGCAGGAAACCTGAAGTGCTCACATGACTGGGGCCAGTCCTACAGGCAGGGGAGGGGGGGACACCGGCCAGTCAGGTGACTCTGGGGCCAGAGTGGTCACACTGCCCGGCCCGGCGAGAGCCCGGCTCACCAGCTCTGGGAAGCCCAGCCCTCTGGCTCTAAGTGACTGACTGGGGTCCACCAGGCTAGGAGCTTGAAGGAAAAGGCCGGGGGCACTGAGCCCCACCACGGGGGTCACACTCCCAGCCCTCCTCCAGCCCAGGTTCCCACGCCCCCCAGCTTACGAGATGGGGGTGTGAGTCTCAGAAGCATTTCCTTGGAGAAGGCAGGTCAACTGCGCCCCTTGGTGGGTGCTAATTACAGTAGTCACACCTATTATGCGCTGGGCACTGTGACCTAAATGTTCCACGTGCTGGTCTCACCAGTCCTCACAATAACCCTCTGTGAGGTAGCGAGTGCTATATCCCCATCCCACAGGTGGGGACACTGAGGCACAGGGGCTGGGGGAGCATGCCCGGGCTCAGTCCGCTAACGAGCAGCACAGCCAGGGTCATCTGAGCCTGGAGCCCGCACGTTGACCAGCACCTAACCCCCACTCTCCCGGCGGGTTTGGCAGCGCCCAGACTCCGGGCGGGGAGGCAGGCACCCACACCTGCCTCTGTGCCAGGGCACCGGCCGCACGGAGCCCTGCGTGGGAAAGGAGAACCCTGCCGGGGGGGAGGGGAGGATGGGGCACAATGGGAAGGAAGATCTGATGAGCCCAACTGCTGCAGATTTAAAAATCAGCGTGAGCACACCCAACACACCAGCTCCCCGAGCCGCGCACCCCGCGCAACCAGCTGGCCCCAGGTCCGAGTGGGTGACGGCCACGGGCTCAGGCGGAGGGCCGCGGAGCAGCTGTGCAGAAGGGCTAGGGGGCCAGCTGGCCGGCACTTGGGGAGAGACACGAGGCCTGGGCTGAATCTGTCACCATGGCCAGAGGCCGGGGTGAGCTGGGGACTCCCCGCCTTCAGACGCGGAGACCACAAGCACCTCTTGAGTGCCCACGGGGCCGGGTGCCAGGCATAGGGGGTGATCAAAGGAGCCACGCTAGAGGGGGGAGCCCAGAGACACAGAAGTAAGCTGGTGGTAATGTGCCAGCGGGTAGGAAGTGCTGCCAAGAAAATAAGGCATGAAAATGGCCCTGGGGGGGAGGCACACTTGGGCCAGGAGTTCCAGGAGGGCCGCCCCATGAGGACATGTGGGTTGGGACCCACAGGACAGCAAGGAGGCAGCCACGAGCAGAGAAGAGAGTGGGTCAGACAGCGGTCACAGCCCATGCTCAAGGGCAGGATGGACTCGGAGTTGGAGGGTTCCGGAAGCACCAAGGAGGCCAGTGTGGTCACAGTCCGGGGACAAGGCGGGTGGGCTAGACGCGGCTGGAAGAGTTCATCCGTCCATCCAAGCGGCGGGAGCCTGGGCCTGGCTTGTGTCGACAATGGTGACCCTGGCTACTGAGTGGCGTGGGGTCAGCGAGGTCTAGTTAGGAGCCTAGGAAGTGGACCAGAGGCAGAGGACAGAGCCTTGGGCCGGGACACAGAGAGGGAGCTGGGAGCCTGGAAAGGCTCAGGACATGGAGCCTTGCAGAAGGAAGAGGCTGAGATTCCACAGGCCAGAGGGGCTGGCGCAGGACAGTTTCTCTGCAGGGCTTTGGGGTTCCTCCCGGAGCCCCCGGGGATCTCACCCCTCTTCCCCACTTTGCCCTGGAGCAACGGGCACAAGCAGGGAGTACGGGTAGTGAGCGGGTGACTTGGACAGAGACCCAACCCATGTGGCCCAGATACAGTGAGACAGGTGCCCCTCAACCCTCCACAAGCTCTGAGCCCCGACACAGCCAGGGAGAGCCAGAGCATGTGGGGAAAGCGGACCGGGGACCCCATCAGGGGCTCAGTGAAGACCCAGAAATAAGCCTGGTAATGCACGTTCCGATGCCCGCTGCCCCGACAGTGCCACAAAGGGGCCACGCCCCAGGCACCCCTGGGGATTACTGAGGAAGCCGGAGAAGAGCTTAGGGAGGAGCCAGCCTCCCGGGTGGAAACAGCCATGGGTTTCAGTGCCTCTACTGGGCCTCTGTGTTCCCTCCCAGGAAATGGGCCTAATTCCTTGCACTCAGGGATATTAACAGTCGACTACTGCCCAAGCCACCCCTTCCATAAGAGACCACCTCACCCCTACTCCCCTAACTGGAGCAGGCTCTTTGCAAACTGGGCCAGACTCTCTGAAAGGCGGGGGCGGCCAGGCTCTGGAGGGGTCCCAGCCACAGTGTTAAAGCAAGCAAACAAGTGGGGAGTGGGGAGGAGGCCCCCCCAGTGGGTGGGGCCACCTGGCGGGAATCCCCTCTCCAGGAGGACTGGGAGCAGCCCCTGGAGCTGCTGCCTGCTGGGTCCTCCCCCCTCCCCCCTGCACACAGGTGATAGGGTGCCGATTTGCAGAATGTCCCGTCTGCCCTCCCTCCAAGGACTCCTGGGACCAGAGAGCATAGTCTGGGGCTGGGGAGGGCGCCCTCGGTCCTCCCACAAGTCTCTCAGAAGCCCCGAAGGGCCACAGACTTGGTGATGAGAAGCTGAGAAGAGTCCCCCAGAAGGGAGGGAGGGAGGACGGTTGACAGGGTGAGGCCCTGCCCTGCCGTGCGGGGAGGAGAACCGTCCCAACAAATGGTGAGCAGTTAACTCCAGAACGATCCCGCAAGGTTACCCCTGACGCACAAGCCCTGTTTATGCTGAATCCTGAGAGGGACGGCAAGGGCCGGGGCGGCGGCCCTGGGCGTCAGGCCCGTGGCCAAAGCCGGACGGGCTGGGAGCGCCACTACCCGGGCGATCTCGGGCTGGAGGCGCCGGCGGCCCCGGCAAAGTGTTGGGGAGCGGCGATCCGAGCGCCCCGCGGCCGGGAAGGGGAGCGGGAGTCCGAGCCCGCGCGCCCCGGGCCCGGAGCCCTGGCGGCCCGAGGGAAACCGCCCCAGCCAGGGCGCTCGCGGGGTCCCCCGGCGCGGCCAGCCCTCGAGCCGCTGCGAGCCCCACCCAGCGCGCCCCGGGGCCGAGACCGCCGGGGCCGGGTCCCGCCTGCCTCCGCGAGGCCAGGGGCGCGCGGCGCGGGTCCACGGCGCGGGGTGCGCGGCGCCGGGAGCCGAGCGCGATTCCCGCCCCCTTCAAGGGCACGCGGGGCTGAGCCGGCGGCGGCGCCGCGCCCCCTCCCCGCCCGGGGCGCCCGGCGCAGCCCCCCGCGCTCCTCCGCCCGCGCCCGGCCCGCGCCGAGGCCCGGGGGCCCCGACCGCACCCCGCCCTGGGCCGCCCGCGCGCCGCGCCCCGGCGTTCGCCCGGCCCCGCGCCCTTGGCCGCGCGGCGCCAGCAGGGCGGGAGCGCAGCCCCGCGGCCCGGGCGCCCCTCCCGCGCGCCGCCGCTCCGGCCCCGAGCCCCCCGCCGCCCGGCCCCGGGCGCAGCCGGCGCCCCGCTCACCTGACATCTCGTCCTCGTTCTCCATCTCGTCCGCGAACAGCCGCGGCAGCTCCTCCTCGGTGCCCAGCGGGCCCCGCATGCCCGGCGCGGGGGGGAGGGGAGGTGGGCGCCCCCCCTCCCGCCGGGCGCGGTGCCAGCCTTAACCCGTGCGCGGCCGGACGGGCGCGCGCGGCGGGCGAGGCGGCCTCGGCGAGAAGATGGCGGCCGCCTGCCCCCCCACCCCCCCAAACCTCCACCCCCCCGTCTCGACCCCCTTCCTCTCGGCCGCCTTCGCCCCGCTCCCCGCACAGCCCGGGCCGCTCCGCCCACCGCGCCCCGCAGCCCGAGTCCCGCAGCCGGCCGAGGGTGGCGGCGGCACGGCGGCACGGCGGGGGGGCGGCACACATGCCCGGATTGTGACGTCCAGTCTGTTGCTGTGGCAACCCCATCCCATCGTTCCGGCAGCGCGACTAGTTAACAGCGGAGAACAAGTTGGGGGGACTAGTCCTGAGCCCCGGGTGCAGGGGGGCGCAGCCGGCGCTCCGGCAGGGGGAGCCGTCGAGGCGCCCGCGCGCCCAGGGACCCGACGGCCGAGCGGGCAGCGGGGACTCGAGCGAGCCCGGCCCAGTGGGAGGCGGGCAGCGCGCCCCCGCGCACCCTCGGCAGGACCCGGCGCAGCCGGCCGGGAAGGCGCCCTGCCCGGGGGTCCCCACGAGCGCAGGGGCGGGTCCCGTGGGCCGCGGCGAGCAGCGAGCTCCAGCACTCGGCCCCGCGCACGGAGAATCCCGCACCTGGCTCGGCCCTGTAGAAGGAAAATTAGAAGACAACTGTGTTCTGCACTTGAGGAAGGGTCGCTCTGGAGATCGGGTCTGATTCCTCCAGAAAAAAGCGTGCAGGCCGGCTCCTCCCCCACCCCGTGGCACCGCGCTCCCCCAGCCCACGTGTCCTCTGCCAAAACGCCCCTCCGGGCGGGGTCCTGTTTAAACACAGCCAGAGCCTTTGGGGTGATGCAGATCTGCGTTCTCTGTGCCCAAAACTCCCGCTCAGAAGCGACACCTGTCGCAGAGCGGTAAGGAGCCTCCGCCAACAGCCCTCAGTTGTTAAAGGCGAAGATGAAGGCCGGAGCCCTGGGGAGCAAGGCTGGAATTGTGAATGAGGGCGGCCAGTCCGGGCTGCAGGAGGTCTTAAAGCTACTCTGAGAAGATCAAAGTTTCAATGGCCCTGAGGATGGTCAGCCCTCTAACCCAAGAAGTGCCAATAAAGGGAGGGTACCCTTACCTCTCTGCCTCGGCCGGACACGTTTGGGGGAACCCACTGGAAACCGATGTGGCTGCCTGGGACCCACAGGGTCTGCCTGACTCAGGAAGCAAGAAGAGGGGTTCCGGGGTCTCCTCTCTGGCACCAACCCCTCTGGACTTGGCGGAACATCTGCCCCGTCCTGGTAGGCTTTCACCAGGAGCCCCTGGCACCCTGACATCAGCGAGAGGGCTCTCCCTTCCTGGGGCCTTTGGGGAACCAGGTGAGTTGTGACTGCCTGGTGAGGGCACCCCCTAAGCAAGACCTCTTGGCGAGGTGGCCATGATCCAAGCCATGATGAGCCCAAGCTGTGACCTGTGGTCTAGGGCAGTTGGAAAGATGTGAAGCAAAATTCTCCTCCCCTTCCCATCCAAATGAATTGCCAGAAAGCCCTGAACAAAAGCTGGTCTTCAATCATTCCTGGGCCCAGGCAGGTCTGCCCAGCCTCCTGGATCACAGTGCAGGGCGCCGGGAGTCCCCTTTATCTCCCAGATCATTTTTAAACCAGAGAGAGAACTAGAGAGAGAGGTTGGAAGCATCCCAGGGCAGGTGGCCTGCCAGGGCGAAGGAAAAGGCGGCAAGGAGGTGGGCTAAGGCCGCAAAGGGCTTCTCTGGTCTAAGGCTGTATTTCTTTTTTTTTTTTTTTTTTTTAAGATTTTATTTATTTATTTGACAGAGGAGAGAGATCACAAGTAGGCAGAGAGGCAGGCAGAGAGAGAAGGGGAAGCAGGCTCCCCGCTGAGCAGAGCGCCTGATGCGGGGCTCGATCCCAGGACCCTAAGATCATGACCTGAGCCGCAGGCAGAGGCTTTAACCCACTGAGCCCCCCCAGGCGCCCCTTAAGACTGTATTTCATATCACTGAGCACCTAACCAAGGGGCCACCAAGTCACCATGCTTTAGCAGGCCTGCATTGTCCCTGGCAAGGCTGCTTCACTCTTTCCAGACATCCTGTCTTTCTGAACTCTAGCCATCCAGGAAAAACCCCTAAGCACCACCAAACCCGGCCACCCCTCAGCGCCCCGCCCCCAACCCCCTACCCCATCCCAGGAGGGGGGGAAGAGGTCGGACACTCCCAAAGTTTATCTGTCCCACTTGAGAGAAACTTTGACTTACAGTACCGCCCATCACCAGAAAGCCCCCCGCCTCGGGCACACACCCTTAACCTTGGGTCTGAGCACCAAGAAGAGGCTGAGACAGTAGAGACATCATTCAAGAAAGAACAGTCCCTGGATGGCTCAGTCGTTAAGCATCTGCCTTCGGCTCAGGTCATGATCCCAGGGTCCTGGGATCGAGCCCCGCATCGGGCTCCCTGCTCGGCGGGAAGCCTGCTTCTCCCGCTACCATTCCCTCTGCTTGTGTTCCCTCTCTCGCTGTGTTTCTCCATCAAATAAATAAAATCTTAAAAAAAAAAAAAAAGAAGAAAGAAAGAAAGAACAGTTCCACCTGCTCAACTCGGCAGCAGAGTGGAGGCGCTCGCAGTCCTAACCCTCCGTGGTCCTCCCGCCTTGCACACAGCTCCAGCTCGGGTCGCCCTACTCACTGACCGAAAGCAAAACGAAGCAGAGCCTGGAACAGCAGAAACACGTGGATTTTGGACTGGAAATCGCCAGTCATATTTAAAGGAGAACTCTGGGGGCGCCTGGGTGGCTCAGCGGGTTAGGCCCCTGCCTTCGGCTCAGGTCATGATCTCAGGGTCCTGGGATGGAGTCCCGCATCGGGCTCCCTGCACAGCGGGGAACCTGCTCCCCCCAGCCCCGCAACTCTGCCTGCCTCTCTGCCTACTTGTGATCTCTGTCAAATAAATAAATAAAATATTTTTTAAAAAATGTTAAAGGAGAGCTCTGATTATTGTCAGACTGTTAACAATAGTGACGATGAACCCAAAATATCTGATGTTAAAAAGCTGTCCCTAAAAAGGGGAAAATTCAGTAAACTCTCCGATGCCGAGAACAAACCCATTCTTAAGGTGTCAGTTTCAGGAGACAAGATGCTCCGGTTGGCTGACCAGAGCTTGAAATCGCACCCCAGCGATAATTCAAAATCAAAATATATATTTTTAAATATACTGGTTGTGAAAACACCAAGGCGAAATTGCTTTTCCAAGAGCAGAGTTGCGGGAAGTAGTTACCTTCCAAACACAGTCTTTCCGTCTCTGCCCCTGAGTTCCAGGAATTTCTCCGTTCCTTACCAGTCAGCACCCCGTGACCCGTTGGGGCCTGTGAAGGGAAGCCCCACACCGCTCCCTGAAGGTCAGGACTCTGCCCCGGGGTCTGCGTCCCGGGCAGGACCCCAGCGTCTTCTGAAGTGAGTGGTCAACAACCCCTAGGCACCAAGGTCTCCCTTGTCCGAGGAGCCCGAGTCTCCAGATACGGGCCATGCCCCAGCTGAACCCACCTCACTTGCGGCTGCTGGGTCTCCAAAGGCAGACCCCCTGGGCCCCGGCCCCGAACCCGAGGAGGCGCCTGTGAAAGCCTCAAGTCACCTTGCGGGTTCCTTCTGGGTTCCAGGTCCGGGAGCCGCTCATCCAGCTGGTCAGCACAGCATTAAGACTGTTTTAGCTTGGCCAGAAATAGCCTAGGAAAAAAGAATGTGAATTCTCAGATCCTCCCAAAGATAGGAAAGATAAGAAAATGTCTGGATTACAAATTCTTCGTTTTCTGTTCCCTGAGAGCAGCAGCATGATGGCATCGCTCAAAAGGCAGCCCTCCACCTGCTTCCTCCAGCACCACCTCCTTGCTGGCTTGGCAAACCCCACAGACCAGGCCTCTTCCTTACCGTCCTCCCTTCCAGAAAGGGAAGTGACCTCCGTAGCTCAATACCCCAGAGAGGCTCCTTACAACTTGGTCCACAGCTCCAGCGGGACCCCACCCAGGCTTTCCCCAGCCTCTGACCCCAGCCAGCCCCATTCTGTCCCAGGTTACCACGGGGAGGAGGTCTGTCCCCTTGGTGCTGCAGAATCTGTCGTCTCCTCAATGGCCCACACGTCCTAAGTATATGCCCCCTCCCGGGGGAAGCCTGCTCCGGGCTCTGCTTCCAACACTTGGTGATCTTAGGGCAAAGACATGGGAAGGACCACAGCAGCAAGAGAAAGGAAGTGGAAGGCTGCCAAAGCCAATTTCCACGCTTTCCTGAGGTTAACGTGGTGACCATGGGATAGAACCGGTCATCACCTCACTGGAGTCCTGCTCACCTTCCAAGAAACCAAGTGTCCTCTAAAAAAGACTGAGGTTGGGGCGCCTGGGTGGCTCAGTGGGTTAAAGCCTCTGCCTTCAGCTCAGGTCATGATCTCAGGGTCCTGGGATCAAGCCCCGCATCGGGCTCTCTGCTCAGCGGGGAGCCTGCTTCCCCCTCTCTCTCTGCTTACTTGTGATCTGTCAAATAAATAAAATCTTAAAAAAAAATAAGCTTGTTACGCTCCAACTTCCCCACTTTGCTCTCTCCTTCTCAAACACGAGCGTTCCTGAACACCTCCGGTGCCACTAGTGAAGATCGGATCCGCGTATTTCAACACTTGGCTCTTCCCCAAAGAGGCAGGAGGATAACACTACTCAGAAAGAGGCACTTTCACCACCGAAAGTCACAGGGAAAGGTGCGTGTCACTGAGGCTTTTGAAAGGAAAGCACCAATACTAACCGTTCAGCCGAGAGCTGGTGTTGGAGACCAGAATCCGCTAGGAACGCGGCCACAGCACCTCCCTAACACCGCCCTGAGGAACGCCGCTCAGCCTGAAACTCTCTGGGACCCACCCACTCTCTTCCTGTGCCCTGAATACTTCCCATCAGGCAGGCAGGTAGGTCAGGAGTCAAGAGCTAAAAAGGAAAGTGGTCTAAATGGGGTCCGGGCACAGCCGGTGTAATGGATGCGAAGTAATTCAGGTTTCCCACAACAGAGCCTCCATCAGAAAAAGTCACGTTTGCAAAAGTTA
This sequence comes from Procyon lotor, assembly GCA_028646535.1. Lineage (NCBI taxonomy): Eukaryota > Metazoa > Chordata > Mammalia > Carnivora > Procyonidae > Procyon > Procyon lotor. The sequence goes on from CM053606.1 coordinate 3,397,840, forward strand.
TTCTCTGGGCTGTGGATGGGAATAAATTCTACATGGACGGTTCTGTTATGATCAACTCCAGAAGCAGAGGCACAGCGAAGGTAAAGAAAATGGGAATAAAGGACACATTTTCTTCTCAGGCTTAAAGACCACGATCACTGTTGGTTGGTCCAGTAATTAGTAGGAAAAACAATGTTGCTGAAGAATTAACATGCCAAGCCGTAAAAAAAAGAAAAAGCCTTCCACAATAAGAGTAGCCAAGTGTTAGCCACTTTAATAGAAAATGTGATCAAAACTCAATTACAAGAGTTCAGAAAGGCATAGAAAAACCATTGAGTTTCAGTTTTATTACAAGTTTTAAAACCTGGAAGTCGTTTTAAAAAAAAAAACCAAAACAACAACAAACACCTTCTATGCTGATTTCCGCCCAGGGTTAATATTTTTACAACCAAACTAAAAATCACTACAGGTGAACATCGATGCGACACACAAGTACATTTGCAAATCCAGGTCATAAATTTACTAACAAAGTTAATGATCGTGGTGAGGGGCAGAGTCAGAAACCAGTAGAGGCCTCAGTTTTACTGAAAAGAAACCTCTGCCTCTAAGGCAGAGAAACCGGCAAACAATTCTGCTTCGAGAAATTTGCATAGAAATAGAAAATGCTAGAGCCTTTACCACAAATGAAATTGCAAAGACACAACATGTTAAATTCAATCCAAGGAGCACCAAATGTTACATCAGAGCAAAGGTAGGGCTCCAACATTTAATTTCCAACTAGGCAGCTAGCAGAAGAATTTCAGGTGTAGAAATTAGCTGCGAGCCAACCTTAAAAACATGGTTTCATACACTGTAATTTTAAGACAATGCAGACATTTCTGCAGAATTGTTTAGATTTCAGAAGGGCATTGTAAGGCATCAGGGTCTCTTCAAAGTCGCTCTCAAATCCTCTAGATTTCCAGTTGGCGACAATGACTTCACTCAGTGACCTTTCCCAGATCTCTGGCCCCTGCACGCGAGGCAACAAAATCCCACTTTCATCTGGCCCTGATTCATGTCTGTAAAAGGACTTGACATTAAATCCAGCCTTGGCCTAAATGGCACAGAAGTGACCATCCCCTGGGCATGTCAACGTTTCTCCTCAACTCCTTAACATGACCTGCACCTCGCTCACTTCTCCTTTGCACGATCACTCGATCCCTCGCCGTGCAAAGGCGGCAGGTCCCCGGGGAGACGCCCAGAGGTCCGTCTCTGGGAGATCAGCCCCAGCGCCCCCTGCTGGGGGCCAAAGCAACAGTTTGTTGCCTGAGTTGTAGAAACCGTGATTGTTTCCGTGTCTGTGCTTTGACTCGAATTAAAACCTGGGACTTTGAGAACCACTCCCCAGACCCTTTTGTGGAGGGTAGGACATGCAGTGGCGCCAAAGGGCATTTTATTTCTACAGGAAGAAAAAGGATTAACATACACAGACATTTTGTGACCAAAAATTGAAATGCCCCCAGAGCCCTGCTTTTTTGCCCACATCGCCTTTTCCCTGCAAGAGACCCTCAAATAAGTCGCTGGTTTTGCTCAGTGAACCAGGAGTCCCGACGTTCGTATACCTGAACATCTGAGAAAAGCACCGGACGAAACCGGCCGGGTTTTGAAGCAGAGCAGTGACTAACCGAAGGGGCCCAATTCCACACCGTTAACCGCCTGCTCAAGGCCAAAGCCCTGGCGGTTCCCTTGAAGGAGCTCACCTCTGCTTTGGTATTCTTAGCCACAGAAACCTACGATTTTCAAGCAGGAGAAAAGTCTAATCACAAATAGGTGAATGGCAGCCCGCGAGAAGCTGTTACTCTGATCTCCAACTTTCTGTCCGAGCCACACTGCAGAGATACAAGGAAAGCCACCGTTTTTGTTCCTAAATTTTATTTAAGGATTATACAAAATATTCCAGATAAAGGAGTTTTAATCCTCCTCTTCCTCCTCTTCCTCGTCCTGGTTGATCTGGAAGTAGCGCAGCTCGTAGCTCTCCTTGCTGTTGGCGACCACGCGCAACCAGTCACGGAGGTTGTTCTTCTTCAAATACTTTTTGGTGAGATATTTCAAATACCTGCAGAGAAAGAACACCTGAGACCCCCACCACGGCCTCCCGCGTCCCCCAACACCGCACCTGTTAGGAAACCCACGCCTTCGAATCGCTCCGATCCAGGCTGCGTTCCCACCACTCGAGAACGACAACGATGAGGCCAAAAGTATCAGCCACATTCCATCCGAACCGGCAGTAAGAATGAGAGCAGAGACGGACTTCTAACAGTTGTCCACTAAAGAGAGCAATACACCTACACAGTGGTTTTTAGTGACCGCTGGAGTTTTCTAAGAAAACCTGCTATTTATATAAAGGCAGCAACGGACTTCTGCGATCCCCACCATCCCCACGACACACACAAAGCCTACAATCTTGTTTCTCCTCTCACTTGTTTACTCTTGAGGCCCCGGGGCATCTTCCCAAACCCACAAGGAGAAGAGGGAAGGAAAAGAACACCAAGCCAACTCACTGCTGGGCAAATTAACCTTTCCAAACCTCAGTCTCTCCCTCTAGGAAATGACACTCCAGATACTTACCATCTCCTCCAACTGCTGATGGAGACTAAGAAGACGCACAGGCAAACTGGCCTAGTAACAAGGACCCAAATACTAATGAACCAACAGACTCACCGTCTCCGAGAAATGAATACCGTTCAACAGTGTTACTTGTCAACAAAGCAATCTTCACAGAGATGTGAAGACCTCAGTTCAATTCTATCCTCTTTTCCCTATGTAAAAATAAATCAATTTGGTTGTTCCATCTAAAAGGTATTCTCTCCTGTCATGTATTATTTCTACCACACAGTATTCAGGTAAGTGGTTACTTTCAGGTGGCTCAAACTTTACAGAAGAGAAGGCTGGGAAACTAGAGGAAAAGTACAGAAGTTCGGAGACCAGGAAAGGTCCTAGAGCAGGAACGGCCAGAACGCTACGAGACAAACTAACGTCACTGAGAGAGGAAAGCCATGAAGAAGACAAAGGCCCCAGTCCTCCCGCACCAGGGAGAACGAGCGCCTGTGAAAACGAAGCACGGGGTGTTAGGAGCCATTCTCACGCCAGGTTGCTCAGCGCGGATACAGGTCACAGAAGACCACGGCGTCTCCCCGATAAGCTCTGCGAAAGCCCAAAGCTCCAGGTTTTCCACCCCATGGAGACCCTGTGGTTGCACCAGGTTCCTGTGGTCTCAAGTCTCTTCCACAAATAAAAGAACTCAAGCCAAGCAGAATAGAAGTCACTTCCTGAGTGATAACAAAGCTAAAAGCAAAGGCTGAGGTATCCCCAATCTGTCGTAATACACCTTCAAACTCCCCACTACTTGATCCAATTTGATTGAAAGTTCCTAAGAAAATGCTGGCTCTGGGCCAGGAGCCAGGTATAAACAGGTCCGATTCCTTATAACCACCGTGTAATACCGCAGGCTAAGTGAACCGGGGTCTCTGACTTAGAAAGAAAATGAGCCCACAGGGGCACCTGGGGGGCTCACTGGGTTGGTCCTCTGCCTTCGGCTCAGGTCATGATCCCAGGGTCCTGGGATCAGCCCCGCATCGGGCTCTCTGCTCAGCGGGGAAGCCTGCTTCCCCACTCCCAACCCCGCCCACCTGCGTCTCTGCCTGCTTGTGATCTGTCAAAGAAGGAAGGAAGGAAGAGAAAGAAGAAAGAAAAGAGGAAAGAAAGGAAAGGGAGGGAGGAAGGAAATGGGCCCACAGGAATTAAGAGGATGGCTTCGGTCTAAACAGATCTCAAGGGAGTCCTCACCCAATGATACTAGCACTTATAGGGAAAATAAGTAGAATTAAAAATGAAAACACACTTATCATGGTGAACATTGAAGAATGTAGAGACCCGGCGTCTAGGCTGTACGCCCGAAACAAACACAACACCGTACGGCAACTGCACGTCAATGAAATAAAATCGAGACCTCCTCATTGGGATCCAGAGGCAAAGCAAGAAATACTCTTTATTTTTAATACTGTCTGATCAAGCCTGAGCTCTCTACTGTTTGAAATACCTTCCCCTGTGAAAAAATTTTTTAAAAATTACCAAAAATTGGGGCGCCTGGGTGTCTCAGTGGGTTAAGCCTCTGCCTTCGGCTCAGGTCATGATCTCAGGGTCCTGGGATCAGCCCCGCGTCGGGCTCTCTGCTCAGCGGGGAGCCTGCTTCCCCCTCTCTCTCTGCCTGCCTCTCTGCCTACTTGTGGTCTCTCTCTGTCAAATAAATAAGATCTTAAAAAAATATATCAAAAATTGAATGCTTTTAACCCCCATAATAATATACATTCATTCACTGCCTCCTTGCACTGGGCCGCGTTCTAGGAATTAACTACAGCAAAACACGAGGACTCTCTGGGGCAGCAGTAACCCCGCGGGGTGGGGGCGGGACTCAGCGCTAGGGGCCCTCGGGTCACACTCATCTAACTGTCCCATACCTTTTGGAAAAAGGCACCTCAGAAGTTACAGTAATCTTGCTCTTGCTCCTTTCAATTGTCACCACCCCTCCACCGAGATTTCCAGCTTTTCCATTCACTTTGATTCTCTCTTGAAGAAACTGCTCCTGTGGAAATCGGCAAATTGATCAGTGAGGTGACAGTTCCACCCACTCATTAGACTATTGTACGTTTTTATATATTTTTTCTGACAGAGAAAGAGAGAGAGACAAACGAGAAAGGGAACGCAAGCAGGGGAG
>CM053606.1:3403071-3449048 GCA_028646535.1 Procyon lotor
GTGGGGTCTCGGGTCTGACAGCACGCCGGCCACACCTGCCGCAGACTCGGGTCGGGCCTGTCCTGTCCCCAGTGCCGGGGGGCCGAGGGCTCTGCAGGCCGGCTCCTTTCCTGCCCATGCTGTGCTCCTCTCTGGGGACGTGGAATGCGAGGCTGGGGTGACCCTGCCCGCTGGGGACTCTAGACAGCCTGCGATCCGAGTGTGCCCGAAACTCGCTGAGGGGATGGAGGGGGCATCCTGGCTTGTTGTGCTTTGATCTTCTGACGCAAACTGTTGAGGTCCCGTGAAGCCCCATCCCGGGGGCTCTAGTGTGGACTTCATGCTCCAGCAGGAGGCTCCTGCCATCCCTGATCCAGCAGGAAGGGGCCAGGAGGCCGGTGGGACCCCCTCCGCACACTAGGCCAAGGTGGGGCGGGGGCAGAGTTAAGAGCCCTGGAGGGTAGTGTTTGTGTCCCGGAGCTGCACCACAGGGGACCACACACTGGGGGTGTCAAACAGCAGCCCTTTGCGCTCCCGCAGTCTGGAGGCCCCAAGTCCCAAATCGAGTTGTGGGCAGGGCCGCTCAGAGGCGCTAGGGGAGCGCCCTTCCTGCCTCGGCACGTGACCTCTTCCTTCTCTCTGTTCTTCTGCCTCTTACAAGGACACTGGTCACAGGATTTAGGGTCCCCCCAGACAACCCGGGAGGATCTCATCCTGAGAACCTTAAATCAGTGGCATGTGCAAAGACCCTTATTCCCAGTAAGATACATCCGGAGGCTCTGGCTGGACTTACGGGGACCACTGCTCAGCCCACTACACATGCTTTCCCTCCTTAGAGCTTGATTCCAGTAGATACTAGCTCATTTTCTCTTTTGCAAAAGGGTAAAGTGGGTAAAATCTCTTCTGTGCCCCACGTCGCCCCTTTCCCCACACCAATGTGGGTGCTTCCCTTGTGAGGGCCAGCAGTAAAGTCAGCACCCAGCCCAGAGAAGGGGTGACTCTGAGGGGCTCAGGAGGGAGGTAACCCCCAGTTTCGAGAAGGACAGTCATACAACCAGTGCTGGGGGGCAGCCCCGGGCCCTGACTCCTGAGAGCAGCCCCGCTGGGGCTGAATTGAGAGGCCCCTTGTTTCCCTGGCTTCCCTCCGCACGACAGGAGCTGGGCTCTGCCCTGGGCACAGATAAGCAGCCCCGGCGCACGGAGCTGCCCTCCTTTTTGTTGGGCATCGAACTTACTCGTCCCTGAGTCGACTGTAGAATGGGATCAGCCTAAGGACTGGTTTCGAAGTAATGACAGTTTGGTTTGTTTTGTTTTGTTTTTTTAAGATTTTATTTATTTATCTGACAGAGAGAGAGATGACAAGTAAGCAGAGAGAGAAGGGGAAGCAGGTTCCCCGCTGAGCAGAGAGCCCGATGCGGGGCTCGATCCCAGGACCCTGGGATCATGACCTGAGCCGCAGGCAGAGGCTTTAACCCACTGAGCCCCCCAGGCGCCCCTGAAGTAATGACATTTTCCCGGGAGAGGCGCACGCAGGCGGCTGAGCCGGTGGGCACCCCGGGGTGGTCACAGGGTGGCAGCAGCCCACAGCCAGTGTCCAGCCTCCTCAGTCGCATGACCCTAGACGGTGCCACTGTGAGAGGCCACTGCCCCTCCTGGGAAGGTCCCCCCAGCCTCTCATGGCTGATCTGACACGGTGGGGAAGAGCCCAGAACGGCAGACACGTGGCCAGCCCAACAGGCCACACCCGGCCTGTCCCATGATCCCGGAGCCCACGTGTGTCAGAGAGCCCACGGGGCTGCGTTCCTGACGTGGGGCACGACAAGGCAGGGTACAGCAGGGGTGGCCGGCCCTGTGGGGTGGGCTCGGCTGACCCGGGACCCCCAGCGTCACTCAGGACAAGCTGGTGAAGCCGGAAGACCTGAACTTACTGTTGTAGGCTGCTTGTCCTGTTGCCAACCGTTTCCATTTAAGATGAGCCGGGAACACGCCAGGCAGCGGTTGAGGACAGTGACAGTGACAGTGACGCGGTTCGGGAAGCCCTGGCAGGAACGCCGGAAGCCCGAGTTGTGTGTGGAGAAGCGTTCTCCCAGACTGTCGGTGGGTGGGGGGGAGTGAGGAATCTTCTAGAAAATGCTGCGGGCTGTGTTATGTAAAACACACCGACTGAGGTTGCTTAACTAGCTCTGTGCTTTTCTGAGGATCGTTGCTGGCGCTGCTCTTTTTGCAACTCCAACACTGAGCTGTTCTTAACGTCTGAAAAGCTTGGCAGCACAGCCGCTGTGGCAAGAACCACGCTGTGCCGTCCGCCCCGGGAGCGGCGCCCCGACACTGGGGTGTTGGGCAGGGGTACCTGCCCCGAGTCACAGGAAGTCCGCCCACCCCCACTCTCCAGCCTGGAGCCTCCCGGGCCACACAGCCGGCTCCTGACCGCCAGCCTCCATCGACACGGGCTCCGCCGCGGGGGCCTGGGCCTCGCCAGTCAGATGCAGCGCCCTTCACCCTTGACCCTTAGGCACCTTCCGTAGCGGTGGCTGCCCACACCGTTGGGTACGAAGCTCCCTGGCTTTCTCAAGCCTCTTGCAAAACATGGCTAAGGGCTCTCGCAGTTAGGGGAGTCTAGCCCCGCAGAAGGCACCGCTCCGACTGTGTCTCTGGCAGCAGCCTTGGCCCAGGGCCCTTTTCCCTCTGAGATTCCTGAGTCCTGTCTCCAGCTGCGCCCTCCCTCTCACCAGCTTTGCCTGGGGGACCCCACCTGGGCTGTCCCCACACCAGTGGCCTGCCACTTGTGGCTGTTTGCATCATAATTAAAGGTAAGCAGAACGGCAGCAGCTGCCCCTCCGGGGGACCACCCACATTTCCAGTGCTCAGTGGCCGCACGTGACCGGTGGCTCCTGCATCAGCACAGGCAGAGGACCTTCCCACCATCACAGGAAGTCTCCCGGGTGGCACTGGTCTCCAGACGGTCTGGACTCTGTCCTCGGCACCCGAGGCTCCGGGAGAGGCTTCCGTAGACCTCTGGAGCACAAAGCCCAGTGCCCCAGCACCCCATTCTGTGGGGTCCCACCCCCTCCAGCTCCCTGCAGCGCTGGGCTCGGAGCCTTCCCGCGAGGCTGCAGGGGCAGCCTGCTCAGACCTCGGGGGCCAGTTGGGTTTCACCAAAAGGACCTGCTTCTCGGCTTCTTGCTGGTACGGGGGGCGGGGGGCTCTGCTTTTTTCTGGAATTCACGAGAGGAATTTAACAGAAGCTCCCGTTTTCCAATTCAGTTAGGCATCCAGCGTTCTAACCAACAGATGGGAGACCCACAGAGCTTACAAACTACCGGACAGTCGAGTCCCTTCATTTCGGTTGGATACTTTGTGGCAAGAGAACTGCAAGTTTTGTCTTCCCATCCCTTGACTGAACAATGAACCACGGACCATCCTTCCCACTGGAAACCCGCCAGGCCGGGACCCTGACCCACTTGCCTTTGGGATTTGTTCGTTCTTACTTGGAGCTTCATCAAGTTTCCAGATTCCTTGTGTTGTCGTAGAATCCCTGCCTGAAACACGGGAAAGTCCCACGAAGCGGTAGAAGCGCACGATAAACCCACGTAAGGTTTATAAAGTAGCGTGCTTCCGATTTTATAATCACTTACGATGTGGTGTCGGCCACGGCCCGGAAAAATGGGACTGCGTTAAAATCACCCAGCGCGGCATCTACCCAGGAAGTTGTATTGATTTTCTAGGGCTGCTGTGACAGTTTACCGAAAACACAACGGCTAAAACGACGCGGATTTGCTGTCTCAGTTCTGGAGGTCACAAGTCTGACCCGGGTCTCGCTGGGCTAAAGTCGGGGTGCTGTACTGGGGACTCTCGGAAAGAATCTTTGCCTGTTCACCTTCCAGAGGCCGCCTGCCTTCCTCGGCTTGTGGACCCTCCTCCATCTCCAAAGTCGGCAGGATGGTGTCTCTGACCCTCGTGATGATGTTGGGCTCACGTGGATAATCCAGGCCCGTTGCCCCATTATGACCCTGTCTGTAAAACCCCTTTGCCACGCAAGGCCACATAATCCCCAGGGGCAGGAGATTAGGTCGGGGACAGCCTTGAGGGCAGTTACTCCCCCTGCCATCGTGGTCCCTTAATTCCACTTGACACAGAGGGGGGTAGGGCTCCAGACCCATTCTGAGCTCGGCCTTTTCCCCCACCATACGTCTTCTCCTAAAAGCTCTGTAGACAGGACCCTCGCAGGGAGCACAGGAGAGCAAGGAGGAGCTCAGCCCTGGGGGGTTTCAGGGAGGCATGAGAGGAAGTACCCCTCGGTCTGCCCCAAGCCCCTCCCTCAGCTGCTAATACCCGGCACCTCTGAGGCCCAGGGGATTCGCAGCGAGGCCGCAGGGATGGTGAGCTTCCTGGCAAGTCTCGGCCTCTTACAGAGAGTTGGCACTGGAACTTGAGTCCAGAGGGTACCTTATGTCCTGAGTCCCGGCCTCTCGGCCACGCTCACGTGCTGGGCGAGCTAAGCCGCAGCCCCGGCCTCTGTGCGCAGGGACCACGACCGCTGTGGTCACGGCTCAGCTTCCGATCTGGCACAGTTACCGATCTCCCGGGACCCAGAGAGAAAGGGCAGGGTTTCTGATGTTTTGCTATCCTGTGTTCTTCCCAAGCTGAAAGCATAAAATCTCCCTTGCGAATGCAGTGGCCCTTCTGAGTCATTCAGACGGCATTAGAGGCAGCCTCCTGGCCGGCGTATCGAGCCCGCCACAGAAGAGCAAAATGTGATTTGTTTTAAACGTTACTTCTTAACCGTGTTGGTGGTGCGATCCTCCACCCGAAGACCCCAAGGGCGTTGTGTGGGCCCACTCTGCCTTTACCTTAAGGGGGCTTTTCCTGGAGGGCTGTTAAGCAGAAGGGCACTCAGACCTTACCAGAAATTTCTCTTCTGGGCTTAACGTTGTGACATAATTAATGTGGACAAATGACCTCCACGTGGCCACTCTCGGAGGCTCAACAACCTCCCCGAGCTACTCCTGTACCTATTTGCAGGCGAGGAAGCCAAAGCACTATGGGTCCCGGCTGGCCACCTGCCCAGGGCACCCCAGAGCCTATAATCCCGAGGCCCTCCTCAGAGCCCTGTGGCCCGGGGCCACTCCGAGAGCCTGCCTTTCATGGAGACACTTGGTGGGAAACGGCTGTCAGTTCCCACTTTGGCAGCTCAGAGAACTCGATCCCCCTCCCAACCTCCCCCAGCCCCCAGCCGGGACAGTGGCCTGACACCCTGAGCCTGTCCTAGTGGGCTCGTGGCTCCTAGCGCCGGTGACAGGGGCCGTTTTCCCCGAGCTGGTCACGCCTGGTCTTTTAAATAAGCCATTCTCCGGGTGGATTTGGATGCGTGACCTAGTGGAAAAGTCCCCAGGCGGTGTCTCGGTCCTCTGGACCGCTCCACTTCTGCTGTCCCCACGTGCCGTGACCACAGGCCGGCCGCCAGCTGCGGTGCTACCCTGTCCCTCGTGGTGTCCCAGTGTCCCAGCAAGGGTTGGGGTAGGCCTGGCACGCCCTTCTGCAGTTCTGCCCCATGCCTGGGATGGAATGAACCAGACCTCGCGGGGAGGAGCCCGACATCCCACCCCTGCGAGGTCTCTGGGCACCCTGCCCCCTGGCTTCGTGGGGCAGGAGCGGCCACGGGCGGTGGGCAGGTCAAGTCTGCATGCCGTGTGTTCTCTTCCTCTCAGGAGACCCCTGGTGGCAATCACAGGTCTTCCGGGGGTAGAGGGGACACGATGACAGGAAGGACGCAGGGAGATGCATTTGCACGTCCCTGTCCGGCCCCGGGGGCAGGGCTGCCCGTAATACCTGGGGGAGGGGCCTGCCCTGTGGGTCACAGAGGCAGAGCCTCACAGGGCAGCAGGACTCGCCCACTGACCCTGGTCTCAGTCCAGCCACACGTGTGTGCTGGGGGCTTCGTCTGTGACTCTGTGCTCATAAAGGTCCCATAATGCCACCGGCACTGACCGTGTGGCCTTCCTTCCCTCCCGGAGGTGGCCGTGCAGGACTTGAAGCCCTCCCTGTATGTACGAGAGTGAATGTGGTGTGGAACGTTCTGGAACTCTGGAACATGGAATAACCGCCCGTGTCTCTGGCCTGCCCACACACTCACCCCTCACAGCCCCCACACTGTCTTCACTTTCTGTCCCCCTGGGTCTTTAAGTGTGTCGTGTGGCACCTGTCTCCTTGGAGCTCGGACATTGGGGCTCCCAGGGTCATGAAAAGGTCCCCACAGCCCACCCTGGTTCTGGGGAGCGGGTCTCAGCATCACGTGCCAGGCTTGGGCAGGGATTGCCTTGAACCCAGCCCGGAACAAGGCCATGCTGGGGGCGGGGGCTGGGGGAGCCGTCCTGGGCACTCGTTGTTGGGGTGCAGCCGGGGGTCGGCCCCTCCCCCTGGAAGTCCTGAGGCTCAGTGCTGCCTCGTGGTCCAGAACCACCCCATCGGCCATGATGGTGACCGTGCTGAGCGCCTTCCTCCCCTGGGCACCGTGTGAGCACCTGGCTCATCCTGCGTCTTCCCCATAGTTACCCCGGGAGGCAAGGCAAGTCCGTGAATAGGGAACACAGGGCTTCATGACGTGAAGGGAGCAAGGGCGAGGAAGGGCCAAGGTTGGATGGCAGGCGAGAGCCCGTGAATGGGGGTGGGGGGCGCTCTAGGTTGGGAAGCAGCTGCCAGGATGGATAGTCCTGACCCAAGGGGCACAGGGAATGCAGGGAGGTTGGATTGAGGTTGAGAGGGAGGGGACACCCAGGACAGTGTTGTGGAGACACAGTACTCTGCATCGTGATCAACAGGGGGAGCCATGCTAGGCAGGCGGTGAGCACCCGGGGACTCGGACCGAGGTCAGGGCCTCGGCTGTGTGTGGGGGGACGGGCCGCAGCTCCCAGGAGAGCAAGCCTGCCGCAGAGAGAGGGCCTGACCGCACAGACGCAGTTTCGCCAGGACACGGGGGTGGGAGGACGTGGCTCTGGGGGATGTAGGACCAGTCAGTGTGACCCCCGGCCCTGCCAAGCGCCCAGGGCTGCCGTCAGACCAGCATCGGGAACAAGAGCCGGGGAGCGGGGAGGGTACTGGGCCCAAGTCAGGTCACGGGGTGGACACTGGGCGGGCGTGGCCAGGATGGGACTTCAGAGGGGTGGCGCCAGCTCACCCCGCAGCCTCCTGAAAGCAGGCCGGGGGCCGCCCCTGTGCGGAGGCAGGCCCAGGTGACGGCCACCACTCCAATGTTCACGTAAACGCTAGCGGCAAACACCCGCAACGGAGGCCGTTAGCTGTTGGATGATGCCTAGCCCGGTGTCTTCTGGTGACACTGCTGCCCGTGCCCTCCCCCGCAGGCTGCGTCATTACCATCTCTGGCCGCATGACCTTCACGAGCAATAAGTCCATGGAGATCGAGGTCCTGGTGGACGCCGACCCCGTGGTGGACAACTCGCAGAAGCGCTACCGGGCCGCCAGCGCCTTCTTCACCTACGTGTCCCTGAGCCAGGAGGGCAAGTCACTGCCGGTGCCCCAGCTCGTGGTGAGTGAGCGCCCGCCCTGCCGCGGCTCCCGGGAGGGGTTGAGTCCCCTGAGCCCGTTCCAGGGGGACAGGGCCCCGGCCCGGCTGCGCCCTGACCCAGTGAGCTTGGCTGCACGGCCCCTCAAGCGTGAGAGCCTCCCCCTGTGGACTGTGAGGTTACACCGGGCCCACAGGACAGCAGAGCCCTCGCCAGCTCCTCGCTCTGGGGCTTCTCTCTCGAGGGTGTAGGCAGGGCCCAGGGGCTCCCAGGGCTGGGTATTAAAGCCAAAGTGGGGCTGAGTACCCTCCTCAGGAGGGGTGGGTCCTCAAGGAGCCTTGGTCTGAGTGTCCTGCCTCATGGGGACTGAGCCAGACCCCGACAGCACGGGGCTGGGCCTCGGGGACTCAGGGTCCTTCCCTGCCTTGGCCGCCTGGCCAGGCTCAGCCCTGGGTAGGCAGAGAGAGGTGGCAGGTGTCCGGCCACCCAGCCGCCCACGTGGGCTGCTGCCACCGCAGGGTTGACGGGTCCCGGAGCTGGAATCCAGCCATCTGACAACTGCTGGACGTGGGGAGAGTTGGGGAGAGTCAGGGAGCCAGAGGCAGCCGAGATTCAAAGTGTGGGATGGGGAAGGGGGAGGGCGGTGAGGGGGCTGGGCCAGGAGGGCCTCGGGCACTGTGGAAGGAGTGCACGCATGCTGCCTACAGACCTCCCTTGAGCCCGGTGATGGTTCTACCGGGAGCCTCACGCATCGGTACCGGTGCGGGTCACAGAGGTGTCCCCCCAGGACCATCCCAGACTCCCAGCAGCGAGCCCCCTGCTGCTCCCCACTGCTGGCTCCCTGTCACCTGGCGAGGCCCCTGTGGAGGGTCTTACGCCCCATCCTGGGAGCCTGGGTTCAGGTCCAGCACACGACTTGGCGGCCGGGCTGCTCCTGAGTGCTCCCGAGCCGGACCGCACGTCTGCGGCTAGAGGCAGCTCTCCTGGGGCCATAGTCGGGGCTCCCCCGCTCTGTGGGGTGAGGGTGAGGGGGCAGAGTGCCCGGGGCTGGGTGCTTCTCTCGAGCGCCTGGCACCTTGTGGCCCCCAGCTGCTCCCGCTGCGCCCCAGGGAGAACGTGAGCCTCCTGCAGGAGAGCGGGCACGGAAAACCTGTGCCAGACACGCTTCTCCCCCACGTGGCGCTCCCCCAGCCCGGCATCTCCCGGTCAGCACTGTGCCCCCATTCCCCCCAGGCAGGGGGCCCCACACAGCCCTCCGACCCGCCTTGCCCGAGTACGGGGACGAGGGGTGTGCCTCCCACATGCTGCCCCTCACCCTGACCTGCAGCCCCACAGCCTTGGCAGGGTGGCCTCCGTCCGCACCCTGTCCCCTTGGCCGATGTGTGTGTGTTCGCTCTGACCACCTCGGGCCTTGACCTTTGCAGCCTCGTGTCTTTGGGTCTTGGGCCACTTCTTCCAGAAACTTGCCTGCTTCTCGTGGTCCTCAAACGCAGGCTTTCCCCACTTCTCTGCTGGACCCTTGTCCCATCTTCCATACTGTCCCAGTGTCCCACCCCGAATGTTGAATTCCTCCTCACACAGGCGAATACCTGCTCCCTGTTCTCGTCAGCCTCCGGGCTCCAGCAGCGTGGCTGGATCCAAGGACACCGTGTCTTTGCCTCGCTGGCCCGACGCAATGCACCCAGCCTCGGAGGGCCTGTGCTCCCTCGGCACGGGACCGCAGTGTCCGGATGGCCAGCCTGTGACCCCCGAAACACCAGGCCCTGACCGGTGCCCACCACGCCCTTCCCTCCTCCTTGGGCGGCTGGGTCCAGGCCTCGTGCCGTGAGCATTGTTCTGTGGCCGCTGCTCAGGCCCCGATTGGCGTGGCCAGCTCTGCCTCTGCCCCGAAGGGTCTCAGTACGCATCTCAAACATGATCTGTCCTGAACTGAAATTGGTATCTTTCCCCAGAAGATCCCACCGGTCCCCCGGTGCCCTTTCTCAGCGAGCCTGGGAATGCGCCTGGCTCCTTCACCCCCTCTCCTGCTCAGCCCCCCACACCCGCCATCCCTGGGCCCCACGGCTGCCTCGGTCCCTGCTCAGCGCCTAGCGACAGGGCCCCACACCTGCCGCCCTCCACCCATTGCCACACTGGAGCCGAGGGAGCTTGTTAAATTTCTTTTCTCCCTTTCCTGCCTAATCTGCTCGGCAGTCTCGGTGCCCTCAGCACAGGGTCCAGTGAAGCTGGCTTCTCTGGTCTCAGCCCCAGGGCCTTTGCACATGCTGTCTCTCTGCCTGGACGCCTTCTCTCAGACCCTTGCAGAGCCAGCTCCTTTCCCTGTTTCTCAGGTAGCTCCTCCTTAGATGATCTTCCCTCCACACTCCAGATAAAGCCTGACCCCTACCACTGCCCAGCAGCACTACCGTCCGCGCACCCTCTCCCAGGACCCGGCACCGTCTCAGATCCTCTGGTGCATCCGGCCGGTCGTGTGATTCCAGGATGCCCAGCACAGAGTGGGGCTCAGGAACATGCCCGTGGGTGGCTCATGGGCTTGCTGGTCTCTCCAGCCAGAGTCCTCCCCCATGCCGCTCAGTGTCCTGCTGCTGGACAGTCGGCGACCGCGGGTCCCTAAGCACCCCAGGCATTCCCCCCACCCCCACTGTCGTGGACGCACGCATACTGTTGGGACACACGTGGCTGTGGGCATCCTGCTATCTGTGGTCTGGTCAGGGCGCTGGCGCACTGGCTGTGTGGTCCCAGGCTCGCTCTTCTTGGATGTGCCTCCGTTTCCTCATCCGCACCCTGTGGGCGGCCGTAGTGTGGTGCCTGCCGAAGAGGGTTGGGGAGGGCCCTGCGGAAGCACCGTGCTTTCCGGAGCCCTCCTGCTGGGGCTGCTGCCCTCCCGAGGGAGCCAGTAAGCAGCAGGGACAAGGGTCACGAGGGGAGAAGCAGGAGGCGGGGCATCGGCCTTCCCAGGGAGAGTTGTTGCTGCCCAAGGAGAGTGCTTCCAAGGAGGGCCTCGCGGACAGGGCTGTGTTTGAGCAGGGCCTGGTGTTGGGGGCAGGGGAGTCATTTCCCAGAGACTCTTTGAGTCCATGAAACCAGGGACTCGGAAGTCTGGGGGCTGGAGCCGGCCACCCGAAAGGGGCAGGAAGACACCTGAGGCCACCCAGCTGAGCCTGGCCAGGCCCAGGCCTGGGACCCAGCCTCTGACCACACGGGCCCTTTCCTCTGCTGCCAGCTGAGGGGGTTCAAGGGCCTGCAGGGCTCCCCAAGTGGGTATGAGAGTAAGCGCAACCAAGGAGTCAGACCATCTTCATTTTGCAAAGGCTCATTCTGAGTAAATGTGAGTTGACAGGGTTTTCTAGCAAGGTCCGAAGTGCTCGCCGTAGCTGAGCTGAAGGCTGGCCCGCCCAGGAGCCCGGCAGCTGCTGTGGGCGGCCCGCGCTGGCCCCGGCCTGCACGCGCCCCGGAACTCAGCCCGCTGGGGAGACCGGTGCTGCAGCCGGGAGGGGTCCGGCCTCCCGTGGACAGTGCCTGCGGGCCAGGAGCCCTTTGTGGGGGTACCCATGACCTTCACAGAGGCCAAAAGCAGTCCTGGGTCGGGGCCAGCCTCAGTGCCCGTGCCCTTTCTAGAAACCCGTGACGTGGGCCACAGGTGGAGGGCCAGCCCAGAGGAAGGGTGCTGGTGCCCGGCAGGTGGGGCAAGACACCTGCCTGAATGAAGGGGGCAGTGGCCGAACCCCTAGGTTTGAGGGGCCAGCCATCAGTGATGGCCGTGTCTTCCTGCCGGCCGGCCTCACGTTGTTGCAGGCTGTTCCTGCCTGCTGATTGAAGATGGTCTTTGATTCCTCACGGAGGTGGCCTGGGGCCCAGCCTCTGGCAGGGAGGGTGGGCAGCTCCCCAGAGAGGGGTTTCTGCTCAGCCTGCGCGCACACCCCCTTGAGGACCGCCGACGTGACACCGTCCGTCTCCCCGGCACACTCGGCTCCGCGCACCAGTGCCCGTGGGGGGCGCTCAGCCCTCCTCCCCTCTCCGCCCCCATTGTCAGCAATTCTACCTCCTGCCTATTTTTAGCTTCCATCCCCAGGGCCCAGCTGACACGGAAGGCAGCGTCGCTGTTTGGAGTTTTTCTTGATGAATATTTTATGCTGGGGAGGCTGCGCTGAGGCCCCAGCGGCTGGCGCGCTCCAGGCTAATCATTAAAGAGGCGAGTGCAGAGCCCGGAGCCAGGCTGCTGGTCTGGACAGGACACCCAGGCCCCCGGCTGCCCTGCCTCCCTCTGAAGGCCTCTCTGTGGCCGTGACCTGGGGGATGGAGGACACGCCCCCGGACCTCGCTGAGCGGGGCTGGAAAGCAGGCCAGCGCAAAGACAGGGCGGACGCCTCCAGGGCCCCAGGTTGGTCCTGGCAGGTCCTACGGGTGATTTTTTTCCAGCCCTTTTTAGTCTCCCAAGAACATGAGGACCACGTTGTGTGTGTCGAAGGCGGAGTAAGCGCTGTTCTGGGTGCCCTGCCTGCCTCCATCCCCTGTTCTGGGTGCCGCTGCCCCCGGGGGCCACCTGGGGGATGTGCCAGGCTGGGTCCTACCTCAGGGACCATTTGGAAAGGGAACGTTTGCCCCAGTGAACGGAGGCCCACATGGGGGCAGCGGGGACGGTGTCACTGAAGCAGGACTGTTCTCCCAGGAAGCCCAGACCACAGTGAGCCTGCCCCATCTCGGAGGGTCTCGGTTCAGACCCACTGGACCCACGCCTGAGCTCAGGCACGTGGTGTGGCAGGCTCTGGGGTCCTCCCGATGGCCCCGTTCCTCAGGGCGAAGCCTCGGCCGCCGAGGAGGCTACCACTCTCCTGACCGTGGCCAGGCCTGCCGTGCACCCCCACCGTGGCCAGAGGAGCACACACCACGCCCTGGCTTGTAGGACTGCGGGTCCCTACCCAGGCTTGTGGCTGGGGTCCCCAGGTGTGCCCCACGGCGTGGGGAGACGCGTCGGCGGGCCGGGGTGATTTCCAGTCGCTCCCCTACTTAAGAGACTCAGATGCGCTGTGGTGCGGCTCAACTGCTGCTGTTCCTGGAAGGCTGTGAGAGCTCATGACTGACGGAGGCTGTGCTCCCCGCTGCCCCTCCTCGCAGCCCTGCACAGGGGTGAGTCGGGATGAGACCACTCAGGAAGCTTCTTGACCCAGTGTTCCGGTCTCTCCCTCGGTTCTGGCTGCTGATGGGAAAACGCTCCCGTCAGCTGAGTGGTTGGTGCTGGGACCACCCTCTGAGATGGCCGCTGAGAATCAGGGGTGTGGGTGCCCGGGGGTGTGGGGGAAGGGGGGCAGCGCCCGCCTGCACGTGTCCCTGGACACCCCGTGGTGGCCTCTCTCGATGGTACAGCCTGTGCTTTGCAGACCCCACCCAGTTCACGTCCATAGGGGGGGCCCGTGGCACCAGTCATACGTTTCCTGTTAAAATGCTGGTGGGTTCTATTCATGAGCTACCTGTCTTGTTGCTTCGTTGCTGTGCTTCCAAGTCCCCGTGCACCCTTGCTATTTTAGTTTCTGTAGAGCGTGAAAACCCAGAGGCAGGCTCTCGGAGGGCCCTGCTAGGCCTGACCCCGTGTGGTGCCCGGAAGGCGGCTGCAGGAGGGGAGGCCCGTGGCTCAGACTTGCAGAAGGTATAGTGGAAAGGCGGGGATCCCAGCTGGTCAGGCCGCCCCGGGTCCACGGTGGCCACTTTGCACGGCAAATAAGGGGAGAGGCCTGTGAAGGTTGTCGGGACCCAGCCAGGGGTTCGCAGCAGGGCACCTCCTGCCCGGGGCGTCCTGGGGCGGAAGGCGGCGCCGCCCACCCCGAGCATGCATGGAAACACCGCTGCTTGGTGCACCGTGCTTTCTCTGCGACGTCCCACGGCAAAGACCCTGTGAATCAGGGACATGACACCCAAAGTGTAGTCAAAGGTGCGGAGAAAACAGGCCCTGGGCCCCCCACAGTGATCAGAAGGATGCGGAAGGGCCTCCCCGCACGCACATGTGGACGCAGACAGGAGCGTGTCCGCACGAGCCAACAGGAGAGGAGGTGCTTCTTCTAGGGGCTTTATCCATGCCCTGCTGTGCTGGACACTCCGGTCATGCCTCTGTCACCCCGGCAGGCTCCTGGGGAGACCCCGAGTGGGCTGAGCTCTCGACTCACTGGGTACAGATGATGCCTAGCCGTGTGTCCACCGAGCAAAACTATGAAGCTTTAGCACAGAGACCACACCGAGTTATTAAGGCTCTTTCGGTTTGATCTTCCGTTGGTCTGATCATTCAGCAGATGCCCCCTGGGTCCTCGCTGTGTCCCAGGCACAGTGCCGGGCTCAGCCCGAGGACAGGAGAGGCGGACTCGACGCACAGCGCGCACACACACAGGGCCGGGGTCTCTAGTGAGGGTGCAGCTCCTTAGCAAATGGCAGTTACGATCTTTATCTCGTCTGGGGGGCCAAGTGCTCCCAGGAGCACATGCTGTGATCCACCCCACCCGCAACGCGATGCCTCGGGAGGTGCTGAGAGGCCGCCCAGTGGGACCTAGTCCTGTTTCACCTTCTCTGCTGGAGACTGTCACCCTTCCTGCCTTGCCCGCAGCCCCGTGCTCCCTGCCCCTTCCTCAGCCTCCTGCCGGCCTCTGCTAGGGGCGTCCACGGCAATCTCACTGTTGGAGCCCCCACAGTGAGCCCCCTCGTGGGTGCCTTGGGCAGGGCGGTGAGGGCTGTGCCGCCTGCCCTCAGGGAGCGCGTCCCTGCTGCCCGGCCCCACCCGCCGAGGTCGCGGTCACCAGTCGTGCTGCGCTCTAGGGACACGGCTACTTGCCAGGCCAGGGCTCCCGGATGCCAAGCTCGTCCCTGCCGGGCCCCAGTCATCAGAAGACATCCTAATTGCCGGCACGATCGTCTCAAGGTCCCTCTTGTCTCGAGTCATGAAGACTGGAGAGGGTGCGTGCGTGGTTTCCTAATTAAGAACGTCTGTGTCCCTCCGGCTCGCAGGAAGTTGTTCTGTCACCACGGGAAACCCTCTTCGCACCAGACATTCATTAATTACAAAAAGGACAAGCTATTGATTTTACCGAGGGTGGAACTTAGTCACTCGCCCTCTGTGCCAAGCTCCAAATGTGTGTTCTCGCAGCACAGAAAATGCAAGCTGGGAAACATCCTGTCTGTTCTGTGGGGCTCTGCGAGCCGGAGGCTTCCCTCCAGGGGAAGGGAGCCCGGAAGACAGCCGCTGGCAGGGGGAGCCGCAGGAGGGAGGGAGAGGCCGCCCATCTGAGGCCCCTGCGGCCGGCGGAGCAGAGGGGGCGGGGGCACTTTGACCTCCGGGTCCCTGTGGCTGGGTGGGAGGTGGCAGAGGCCCGGCTGCCCGACGAGGACCCCCGGGGCCGCCCTCCACCCCGGGCCGTGCGGCGGGTGGGCAGACCAGAGTCTGTTCGTCTCAGGCTGTGGGCGACTCGAACACGTCATGGGCACACGCCCCGTGCACACGTGGCCCGACTGTGGTGCAGGGCAGGAAACGCCTTGCCCAGGGCGCTGTGGCCCGGGGCCTGGGCTCCTCGCCACCCCTGCACGTCCCTTCCTTGCACCCATAGGTAGCGGTGTGCCAGGGTCCGAGTGCCTCCCCCCCCCAAAGGGTGCCGGTGAGCACTCAGCCTGGCGGGAGCTGCAGGCCTGGGGTCCAGAGCCCTCTGCCCTGCCAGCAGCCTCGGTCACCCGAAAGCAAATGTGATTTCCCACGGAGGAGTTTTTCCTCCCCCCTACCACCCCAGCCCTCCGTTAAAAACAGCCACAGCCAACAACTTCTGTATTTATTTACTTTGCTGGGTGGAGGGGGACGGGAGGCAAGGAGGCAGCAGCTGGGCCGTGGGGGGGGGCCGTGTGCAGGCAGCCATCTGTCTGCCTCCATCAGCTTCACACCCAGCAGAGAATGGGTGGCCCCGCTTAGTCACTTGGCCGGGAACTCACAGTGTCCTGTAGCCGGCGGGGCAGGGGCTGTGCCCGCAGAGAGCGGAGATGCTGCCCTGCCTGCCGCCGTTTGCAGGGGGCAGCGACAAGCCTCACTGCCCTTGACCGTCTCCCAGGGCAACCTGGTGCGAGCGGGCTTGCAGCGCTGCCAAGGCGGGTGTCGATGGCCCCCCTGTCAACCAAACCCTGGGCCTGGGCCTGACCCAGGGCCTGGCGGGGCTCATGGCGCCCAGAACTTCGAACACGTGCCGTCATCCCGAGACCAGAAGAGAAATGAGCCCTCGGCTGGCTCCTTCCTCCAAGGCTTTCGAGGGTCTTGTCCTCGCTGCGGCCGGCCGGCTGCCTCCACGTCTCTGTCTGATGTCCACACTGCGGACTCTCAAACGTTAGCGCTGGGCTCTGGCTACTCCCTCCGCCGAGTGGCGGTAGAATTTACTGTGTTGTGCTGGCAGCGTAGACCGGAATCACCTGCATTTCAGGCTCAGCCCCTCCTGAGCTCCCGCGTGGACTGAAGCAGTGGGAGAAGCTCCCAGAACCCTCGAGGGCCCGTTGGCCACAGAGCGGTGAGTGGCTGCAGTTGTTTGGGGCTAACCTGGTAGAGGGCGGGCCTCAGGCCTGGCCCGAAGATGAGCTCCAGAAAGCCACACTGGACCGGACTGTCACAGCCCCGTGGGACAAGGGGAGGCCCGCAAGGGGCCGTCCTGCACACGCACGGCCCCAGGGGAGGGGGAACGCCTCCTTAGGACTGGCTTCCGGACGTGGACGCGCCCGCACACACGTTCCCTCCTCCCCGCCCCGACTCCCAACGTTGATGATGTAGCGAGAGCGTGCCTCGTGTGTCGGGGGGAAGCATGGGCGTGATGGGGCCCCGATTCTGACTTCTCGGAAATGTGGCAAAAGGCGGGGGGCACGTCTGGTCGAGTCTGTGGAAATCTGGAGGCCGCTCGGGCTGCTTGGGGTGTCTCGTTTGGCTCTGGCAGCCCCCAGTTCATGCTCACGGAAGCGACCTGAGCGGGACAGGGGAGAGGCCGGGCACATCTGCCCTTCTCTGCTAGGGCTCGGGAAGCTCCTTGGGGAGGTGGCCAGCTCCAAGGCCGGAGTGAGGGGCTAGGACAGGAACGTACCCCTGACCCTGGGCCCCTGGCAGGCTGGCGACAACACGAGGGGGCACCTTCACTCCCGAGGGCTGGGGCCCTGGCACTGGGCCGCTGCAAGTCCAGGTGGGTTCCAGGCTTGTTCTGGGGGGGCAGGCCCCGCCCGGTTACCAGGCGAGACCGCAGGGTCACCATCGCCCCCTCTGCCTCCCTCTGACCCCACCAATCACAGCCCATTGGCACAGAATGACCTGGACCAGCAGCAGTGCCCAGGCTCCAATCGAGGCCTTGCTGCTGACCAGCTGCCCCTTGGGCAAGTCCCTCACCGTGTGTGCGCCTCACGGCCTCATCAGGAAAAGGGAAACAGTAATGACTTCCATGCTCCTCGTGAGTGATCGCATAGAGTCCAATGTGCATGCGTCAGGCTGCTCCCTGCAAGGTGCTGCCCGGAGAACTTCCTCGTCCCTGGCCCCCATCCATGCCTTATGCACAGCCCACGTGGGAGAGGGGACGGGAGGGCTCTGGGCTCGGTCCCTGCAGGAGGTTTACCTGGGCAGTTGGAGGGGTCTCGTCACAGACGTGTGGGTTAGCCGGGACATGGCGGGCATTCTGGCCGCGAGGAAGGTGCTGGGTGCGCAGGAGAGCCCGGGGTGTGGGGGGAGCGGCTCCTCTCCAAGCTCGACTCTGACCCCTCCACTGACTGCATGTGACTAGAAGTTCTCGGTGCCCAGGGAAGGGGGAAGGGGTCCCAGCGGCTGCCCTGGTGGGTCTGGTTGGTTTTTCTTTTTTTACCTTTTAATTATGGAAAAGTTCGACTCTATGCAAAAGTATAGAGAAGAAAGAACTGCTTGTCGTTAGCAACACGGGCCCGGTCTTGCTCACGAGTGCCTCTGCCCACCTCCCCACCCAGGCCACTGGAAGCAAAGCGCAGATCACATCACCGCCTCTGAGTAGTTCAGTGTGTTTCTCAAAGAGCGAAGGGCTCTCTGTTCTTTGTTGCTGACTTATTCTCTCCGCTGGACTAAACTCCGGACAGCTCCTTGCCCCGTAGAGACCTGGCCCGGGGCCCAGCTGTCCTCACGGCTGCTACCGGCCCAGTGACCCAACATCAGGCTCCTGCCCATAAAGGCAGCATTGCTCGGAGCGAGAGGGCAAGAAGGCCATCCAGATTGATGCCCTCCCCCACGGCGTGTTCCCCGGGGGCTCCTAGGGCCACCGTGTTAGGGCCTGAGTTTGGAGATGGCCTGGGTGCTCTCCCTGCCCCTCGTAGCCACACGGCGCCGGGAGATCGGCCTCCCACCACGCAGATGAGAGGAGATGATCCTGGGACTCTGCCGGCTGCTCCTTCCCAGGGAGGCCATTCCCAAGCTGGCTTGCTCTGCCCAGTGGGCCAGGCTTTGCCACTTGCCTGACCCGACGGGGAGGACAGCAGCTGTTGCTGATGGCAGGTGACCTGCAGACCTCCGTGTCCCTCGGGGCCCACCTGGCACCTGGCCCGCGAGACCCCCAGCTCTGTTTGACCTTGTGCTGGGGCCGTGTCATTGTCACTTTCCCACGGTCTATATAATCTGCCTATCGGCCTGCGTCTTGCCGGCTAGAGCGTCTGCTCTCGAGACAGGTCCCACTGCCCCAGGCCCGGAGCGGCACCCGGGAGGCCTCTGGAGAGAAAGTCCCGCGTGGGGTTCATTCAGGTGGTGTTTCCTCGGCCCTGCCACCCCGTGTGCCGGGCCTGGGGTGGGAGGCCCCTCGCCGTGCTGAACCTTTCTTCTGACTTTGTGTGAACCGTAAGGAGGGGTGTCCCCTCTGGTGGGTTTGAGATGTAATGAGCGACCAAAGAGTCCGCCGCTGACAGCGTGCAAGCCGGCAGGGTCCTCATGCTCACGCAGGCGTGGAACATTTGCATCTTCCCAAAAGGAACCGTGCACCCTCAGTCGTCCGCCCGCCCCCAGCCTCTGGCACCCCTAAGCTGTGTCGTCTCTGCGGATGAGCTTACTCTGAATGTTGGGTATCCGTGGACTCCTACATGAGGTGGGGGGCCCTCTTTGGCTCTCTTGCTGGGGACAGCTGAGAGGACTACGGTACCCCCGGCCACCCTGCAGGGTAGAATGTATGGGAGTCTAGGGGCCTTACAACAATAAGCGGCAGGGCCCGGTTCAAACCAGCCTGGCTGGTCCCCCTGCCCTAGCTCCAGAGGGGAGGCTGGGCCGGTGCGGGGGCAGAATGAAGAGGCCTCGCGGGGCAGGGCACGCAGTGTGGTGGGGGGCCCAATGCAGGCTGGCCCGTCCCCGAGGCGGGTGGCGCAGGCCCATGCCGAGGCATCTCCTAGAACGGTCAGGATCAGGTTTTTTTGGTTTTTTTTTTTTAAAGATTTATTTTATTTGAGAGAGAGCAGGAGTGGGGGGAGGGGCAGAGGGAGAGGGAGAAGCAGGCTCCCCGCTGAGCAGGGAGCCCGACGTGGGGCTCGATCCCAGGCCCCTGGGATCACGACCTGAGCCAAAGGCTAAGGTGTAACTGACTGAGCCAGCCCCCCAGGCGCCCCCTGGGTGGGCCATTTCTGCCCACCTTCTAGGGTACCCCTAATGACAGTTCCATTTACTGCTCTTCTGAGCCCTGAGAACCCTTGGCTGGGGACCCAGGCATTTGGGGACCAAGTTGCCCCTGTGAGTCCCATGTCTGCTGTTCTCCAGAAATGCCGGTGGGCTGGGGACCCAGAAAGGCCCTCCCATCAGGCAGGACCTGGCCCGGTGGGCTCCGCAGACGGCCCAGGTGGCCGTCAGTCTGCACCCCGCCGCCTCGCCCAGGCCAGGCTCACACTCTTGTTTTTGAGAAATTATTTTCTTTCCAAGCCTCTTGTGTTCTTTCCCCTGCTCCAGGGATGGAAATTCCAGCAGCTGGAGGGAGGGCCCCGTTCCAGAACCCCCGGCAGAGAGGGGCTGGGCCTTTCGAGCTAGGACGACCCTCTGCACGTGGCCCGGCCCGTGCTCTCCCAGACCCAAACACATCGATTGCCCATGAGCTGGTCTCCGCTGTGAGGCAGGCAGGAAGCCGGGCCGCAGCCCCTCCTTCCCCCTAAAGAGGGGCCCAGCCACGCCACTCTCCTGAGCCCCGGCCTTTGGCTGCACATGGAGGGGAGCCACGGGTCCCCTCGGCCACTCCAAGCACGTTCCACAGGGGAGAGGGAGCAAAAGGCCCTGCTGTCCCAGCCTCGCAGCCTTGACCTTGCATTCTTGGCCTCCTCGGCTGTCCCCCACTTGTTGCAGGGCCCTGCCGCTCAGAGTGGCCCCCAGGCCAGCAGCATCCCATCACCTGGATGCTTGTTAGAAATGAGTCTCAGGCCCTGGCTCCGAATCTGCGTTTATAAGACCCCCGCAGGCGCATGGAAGCTGGGAGAGGCTCTGCCTGCGTTGCACAGAAGCCGGGCCGGGAACACGGCCTCGTCTTTGTGGGGCGCCTTCAACAACAGGGACGGGCCGGCCTCCTGCCCCCAGGAAGCTCCCCCCCAGCACCGCCTGCTCTAACCGAGAGAACACTTTGTTTCCCTGGGCTGTTTCAGGTCAAATTGCCTGGCCTCAAATTTCATTTTTAAAAAAGTCAGCCAGAGATGGAATCGGAGCAGCAGGAGGGCCTTCCCCAATAAAGCATCTCGGAGAGCCGCTGCTGGCCGCGTGTGCTCCGTCCAGGACCACTAGAAGGAGCGCGATCCGAGTTCTTTAAATACCACTGGTTCCAAGCCACAAGGTCTCGACAGTTTACACCTGGTGACATCTAGCGAACAGTTTCTGAGCAGGCTGAGGGGGGAGGAAATATTTGGTTGAACCGGACATTACATCCTCTGGCTGATTGTGCTCTCCTTTGCCAATATCCCATTTGGCTGTAAAACACTTGGGCCTAAAAATAGCCGTCGGTGTCATTGTGGACGAAGGGCAACTGGCCCATTTCTTTGGCTCTCAGACACCCTCGAAGTACCGCAAGGGGATGTCTCCGAGGCCTCCGCGCAGCTCTTTAAACCTGAACTCCTGAGGGGCGGGGGTGCGAGAGACTACTTTGCTGTGGGATCTATGGGGCCTCTGGGAGGGGCCTGGGCCTGGGCCACCCCCATTAGTGGCCAGGCCAGGCCACTCTTTTTAAATTTAATTTAATTTGATCTTGAGAGAATGGGGGAGGGTGGGGAGGCGCAGATGGAGAGAGAGAACCCTGGAGCAGACCGTGCTGAGGGATGGAGCCCAACGTGGGACTCGATCTCACAGCCCTGAGGTCGTGACCTGAGCCCAAACCAACAGTTGGATGCTTAACCAACTGAGCCACCCAGGCGCCCCCAGACCAGGCCACTCTTAGAAGTGAAAGGAGGTGCGGTTCACAATCCTGCCAGGTCGGCAGGCAAAACCCCGCCTTCGGCCAATTCCCTCCGGTCAGTAGGCTCTGCCTCCCTGCCCCGGGTATGGGGACGTGGCTTCCTAGGTTGCTCAGGGAAAAGACGGGACAGAGAAGGGGTGAGCAGGACCCAAGGAGCTGCTTCTGGTCATCAGCGCTGTGCAGGGTGCTCTGCCCACAGAGCGGTCACTATTGCTCCTGCTACAATAAAGTGGCCTGCCCAAGGTGACACAGCCGGCACGGTGCCCGTCCCCACTTGTCTTTGGGGCAGGGACTGAGCAGCTGGCATTCCCTGGGGGTGGACCCACCGCAGCGTCCCCAGCAGGGACCCTCTTTTCCTTCCTCACACTGGGCCCTGGTTTAGGCTTTCTCTCCCATGTTTCATTTATCAACGGCATCTCCCGCTAAAGTTCGTTATCGAAGAGGAACTCGGCTTGGGACCCCACCTGCCGTAAAGGTGGCGTGGGGGTGCCGGTGACAGTGGCATCCCTACGGGGACTCCTTCCCAGTGGGTCCCGAGGCCAGCGCCTGGCCCCTAAGCAGCCCAGGTGGCCAGTGGAGCGCGGGGGGTGGGGGGGGTGTCATCTTCTGGGCCCACAGTCAGGGTTCTGTGACCTCACTGACCTGCCTGTCTCTGTGTGTGGTCCACAGCCCGAGACCGAGGACGAGAAGAAGCGCTTTGAGGAAGGCAAAGGGCGGTACCTGCAGATGAAGGCCAAGCGGCAGGGCCGGCCGGAGCCCCAGCCCTAGGGGCGGCCCCCGTGCCGGGCCTGGAGCGGCCCCAGTGTCTAGTCACTTAGAATTCACCCCCTTGGCCAAAAACCCAACCCACATCGAGAGCTGGTGTCGTGTGAAGTGCTCGTCTTGCAGTGTTAACCTGTGCTCTCCTGAAAACCTACACACCAAAGCTTTATTTCCGTCTCTCCAGTGTAAGTGCTCCCGTGTTGTCCCCGCCGCCGAGGCGTCCCTAGGGAAGACTTGCGCACACGCTGTATGGTGTGTAAAGAATCCAGCGTCACTAATAAAGCTGCTCTTTGGCTGGACCTTGGTCTAGGTGGTCGTTTGTTGCTTTTCTGCTGGGCACAGATGCGGCGGCTAGAGGCTTCCATGGGCCCACCCCTCCTCCCCCGCCCAGGTGCCAATACCTGCGTGTACCCCAGAACGCAGGTGCGCCTGATGACCTGCTGGCTGGAGAGGACACCCCTTCCCTCCAAGGCCCTGGCCTGGAGGCACCAGCCCCCCACTCGCCCTCTCTCTGGCTTATGCAGCTTTGAGCCTCCAGCGGCCTTCCTGGAGATGGAGTGGAAGGTGCTTTCGAGGACTCTGGGAGGTGATGTGTGCAGAGAAAGCTGAGCCCAGCCCGGCCGGAGCTCGCTTAGCATATGGGAGCCCTGCCCGGGCTTCTCTGCACCTCCTAGTGGAAGCAGCTCTGACACCTTGGCCTTCCGGAAAAAGGCAGAGAGAGATTTTGCTAGAAGGAGCCTCCCAGCTGGTGCCCCTGTGCCTGTCGTGGAAACTCCCAGCCATTCAGGCCAACAGGTTATGGGAAGGCTTGTGGGATGGGGGTCTGAGGGGCGGTGTGTGCGTGTGTGTGTGTGTGTGTGTGAACGGTACCCGTGCACAACTGTGAGTGCACGCACATCTGTGGCCCTGGGTGAGCCTGCGTGAGATGGGAGGCTGTGTGTACACCCAGGCCGGCACCCTCGGGGGGGGGGACAAGGCCACGGCGGGGTCCATCCTTCACCCCCACCCGTGGCTGAGAAAGACTCCACCACTCACACCTGGTGGTGGGAGAATGTTCCCAGCGCAGGCTCATCCTGGAGGCCTGGAAATGAGGCCTGGCCCCCCGCCACGGCAGCCTCGCACGGGGCTCCCTCGGGCCCAGAGAGAAGGCGGCTCCAGATGTGCAGAAACACCCGCCAAGAGCTTCGGAATCCGTCTCGGGCCTCAGTCCCAGCTGACGGGGTGATTTCCTGCTCGGAGCAGGGGGAGGAACACGGCCCGGGAGGCCACGGCAGCAAGGCCCCCAGCCGCCCAGCCCCACCCAGGCCCCGCGCTGACCTCCTGAAGGCCAAGGGTGGTGCCCGGGCTGGGAGCATCCTCGGAAAGCCCGGCCCCGGCCAGCCAAACACGGTCCGTGGGACCGGAGCTGGCCGGGGCAGCGCCTGAGTCCTTGCGGTCGCCGAGGGAAGGGGGACACCAGGACATCTACATCCTTCTCCGTCCTGGCCAGGAGCTAAATTCCACTTCCCAAGGCAGCTGGGAGGAGCCCCGGCTAACAAAGCGTTTAGCACGAGGCCCCCACGATGGCCGCTGGAGGCCCACTCCCACCCGCCCCCAGAGCCAGCTGCCCAGGGCAGGGGCATCAGTAAAGGCAGTAGAGGGTGAGCTGGGCTGGGGGGGCCAGACGCCTGCGGCAGGCCGCCCTCTGCTAGCGGGACGGCAGGGTAGCCAAAAGCGAGGGGTGACAGATCGCCTGTGTTTGCCTTAGAAATGTCACACTTGATTATCAGCCTCCTTGTGCCAGCCTCCCACTGCTGGTGGCCTATTTATAACCAGGGCCACCTGGTCAGGGAGCTGGCCTGTCCACGGAGGGCTCGCTAGGGGTCCTGACTTCCCAGAAGCCACATGCAGGGAATGCCTGGCCCAAGGCCCCCCCCCCATTCACTAGCCCCAATTCATCGAGGAGGCTTTGGATACAAACTCCTTTACTTTGTCTCAGGACTGATCTGAACGCCTGCGCGGGGTCTCCTGACACCTGACAGCTACTCCTGGGATGTGGAGATGGGGGGAGAGGGGGGTGTCAGGGCGGAAGCCAGGCTGTGGAGGGGTGCAGGCAACGTTGGCTGCATTTAGCCGGGTCTGGTCCAGTCTGGGCGGCTGCCCCCTTCCTCCAGACACCGGGTTGTGCGCTTGTAGATGCTCCCCAGGTTCTCGGGAAGGGCAGGGCCAAGCCAGCAACCCAGGGTGACGGAGGCCTTGCGCCCAGGGTGTGTGGTCGTGGGCATTCTAGAAGAGACAGGAGGTGAGCAGTGGCTGCCGCCTGGAGGGGAGACCGAGAGGCCAGTGGTCACTCTCGTGTGACCCCAGAGCTCTCCAGAGGCGCCCCAATCAAGGACACTGATAGGATGCCCTCTAGCTGTCTATGGGTGGCAGCCTGTGCCCCCTGCCAGGAGTGCTAAGGCGGGTAGCCCCCCGGGAGGGTGGGGAAGCAGGAGTTCTGGGCTGTAGGCAGGGCCTCTCCCAGCTGTGTTGTCCTGTTCCAGCTTGAGAACGTTGCTGAGCTCAAGGGGCAGCGGCACCCACATGGCAACCCAGTGGTCTGGACCCCGCCCCGCCCCCCACCCACCGATGCCTGCGCCCGACGGTATAAGTTTGAAGCCTTAACTGGCCCAACCTTACGTGTCCCTGCCCCAGCCCCCGATCCTGACGACCTCCCCAGTTCCTGGAAATAGCTAAGGCGCCCCACGTCCCCTCCACACGCCCCCACCGCTATTGTTCACCTTAGATGTGGCTTCCTCCGGGAAGGCCTCCCTGAGCCCCCCACCCCCGGGGCCCTAGGTTCGCACCGTCCATTCTCGCCCCAGGCCCCCTTGGCTCGCCAGCCCCCAGAGCTCCGGGCCTTCTCTTTCCCAGTGGGCTTGGAGGCGACATCAGGGCAGTGGACCGACCCGAGACGGCCGCGAAGGGGCCGCCCTCCCTAAGGGGCTTCGGTCCCGCGGCGGCGGGGGGCGGGGGAGCCAAGGACCGACAGATGCGCGGACAGACGGACGCGGCGGGCCGCGCCTCCGGGGGCGGGGGCGGGGGCGGGGCGGTCCGAGGGGCGGCGCGGAGGCCTGCGCCCTGCTCCGCCCCCCGCCCACGGCCGCCCGAGCGCAGCCAGCCGAGCGGCGGGAGTCGAGTGCGGCGGCGGCGGCGCGAGGGGAGGGAGGGAGGGGCGGCGGGCCGAGCTGAGCCGAGCGGAACGCGCGGGCCCCGGGCGGCGCCGCCAGGATGCCCCGGCCCGCGGGCAGCTCCGCCGCCGGCCAGCCCCTCGGTCCCCGGCGGCCCGCGCTCGGCCGGGGAGCGCGTGAGCCGCTGCCGGAGCCGGAGGCGGGAGCAGCGAGCAGGAGCCCCGGGCGCCCGAATGCAGGGTGAGCGCCGCCGCCCGGGCCCGAGGACGGCTGGGTGGGAGGACCCCGGGAGGGAGGACCCCCGGCGGGAGGGCTCTGGCCTGGGAGGGTCTGCCTGCGGTCCGTTGCTCTCACGGTATGTCCGAGGGGCCGCGCACCCCCACCCTCGACTTGGGGACCTTCGCGGTAACTTCCCTGGGCTGGCCTCTTCCTCGGTCTCTCCCCCGCCCCTCCCCCCCGCCTCCGGGTCTGGTAGCGCGGCTTGCGGGGAGCGGGGATGGCCAGTCTGGGGGTACTGGGCCCACCCCCCCAACCTAGAGTAATCCATTGGGGCGTCCGGCTCCCGGATGGGAGCTCGGACGCGCCCTCGGGGCTGGGTAGGGCTGGGGGTCCCGCCAGGGACCGGCAGGCTGGGCGGCGCGGGGTCGGGCGGGAGTATCCTAGCGCAGAGGAGCAGGGACCGCGGGATTGGGGGGCGGGCGTGGCAGGCGGGGGGCGTGCCGGAGCTGCGGAGGCTCCGCGCGGTGAGCCCCGCCCTGGTCGGCAGCGGGGCCGGGCCTCGCGGGCCGGTGGGTGGCAGCGCGGGCGGGGCGCAGCTGAGGGGCGGTGGCAGCCGGGGCGCAGGCCCCGCGCGAGCTGGGCGGGTGCAGCTGGAGCCCGCCTGGAGCCCGGGGAATCCTTTCAAGTTCTGGGTTCTCTTTGTTGCGCAATAGGGCCCCGGGGCCACGAGGCTTCATTGGCCCGGGGCCGTGACGTCACGCCGGGGCCCCGCCCGCAGACCCTGCGGAGGGAGGCTTCTGGGCCGGCCGGGTTCCACGCGGGTCGCGCCCTGCAGTGGGCCCTGCGGCGTGCTGCGGGGGGAGGGGAGGAAGGAGGGGCTCCAGGATCTGGGGGAGGCAGGAAGCCCCACCTGAAATGCTGGGGGGACGCTTTGAGTATATTGCGGAAGAAACTTCCCAGTGGGGGGTGGCGACTCGGGGTGGACCGCGTTGGCGGGAGCCCAGCCTGGGGTCTGGCCCTCCGTGTGTGCGGTTCCCTGTGGAGAATGAACAGCAGGCGCCCGATCAGCCTGGAGGAAGAGGTCTCCCAGTGCCTGCACTGTTAGCCCCCTGTCACTATGCATTTGGAGACCTTGGTATTCACTCCCCAGTGACATTCTTCCCCCTTCCCAGCACCACCGCTCTCAGGAGTCCTCGGCTCCAAACCCGGCCCTCGCACTTCCTCCCTGTGTGGCTGTGGGTTCTGAGCCTCAGTGTTCCCATCTGCAGTGTGGGAACAGCGGGACCCATCCTGTAGGGGTAGCAAGTTGAGAAAGGCAACCTCAGTTCAAGGAACCAAAAATGCCTGTTCCTCCTTGGGTTTGGGTTAGGGTTAGGGTTTGGGCTTGGGTTTGAGAGGCCAGGAGTTCGATGTCAGCCAAGTGGGGCTTGGGTCCTGGTTCAGACACGTCATAGCTTGGGCAAATGGTTCAACCTCTCTCTGTCTTTACTGGACAATCTTTAAAATGGGGATAATGTCAGTATCGGCCACACAACATCTCTGGGGACACTAACCGGGAAGTGTGCCTATTCACACTGCTTCCTCCCTCTCCAGGCAAGGCACGTTCTCCTGCCCACAAACCTAGAGCCTTTGCCTGCGCCCAGACACCGTTAGGCCAGACGGGGGCAGAGCTGGCACCGTGAAAAGTTATGCCAGTGACAGCCGGGGGCACCTTCCCCACCACCCTGCCCCAGTGGTCCCAGGGCCCAGGATGCAAATAGATGCTGGCCCCCCAGGTGCATGCTGAATCCAGCTCTCTCATTGACAACGTAAAGATCACTGATGTCTACAGTCTCCAGCCCACCGTGGCCCCCACACCCTACCTGCTCTGGACGCCCCTAGGCTTCCTCCCCCCAAGGCTGGGCTGTCCCAGGTTCTGCTTGGGGTGGCTGTGTCTGCCCGCAGGTCTGAGGTTTACTCACACCCTCAAGCTCAGTGTCTTGGCCCTTAAGGGACGGCAGAGCTCAGTGAGCTGGGAGGGTACAGACTAGTACAGTCTAGTACAGACTTCGACCTGGCAAGCATTCGTTGAGCGCTTGCTGTGTACTTGGCTCCATCCCACGGCATAGCTCGTCTGCCACCTGCAGCACCTCCGCAGGGGTCCTGCCATGTCCAGCTTCCAGAGGAGAAAAACAAGGCTGGTGGGCGAGGGTCCAGCAGCTCTTTACCCAACCCCATGTGGCCTCTGTATGCTGAGGTCAGAGAGGTTTGCTGGACCCTGGAATGGCCGGGGGAGGGTCCCATGGGGCCACCCCACCTCCCACACTGGATCTTGGGTGAGGAAGAGGAGGGTGCTCTGTAAGCAAAAGCCTAATGTTTGGGAAGGAATTTCCCTGTCCCCAAAAACCCTCCAACCCCTCAGGGGACCCTTAAGGAGCACTGATGTGGTTGGCCCAAAATAGACTCCCCCCCTGGGTCAGGGGTCTGGGCAGGCCTGCACCAGGGGCGCGGGGGTGAATGAGACTCAGCCCTGAGAAGTCCTTCAGTGTTGGGGCTGGAGTGGGGCGTTGGGCCACAGACAGACCAACAGAGCTCTAGACGAGACAAGAAGGGGCCTGTGGCAGCCAGACCAAGTGGTTCTGCTTCCCCTGACCGGAGAGCCAGGGGCCTGCCGAGGTCTGTGCGTTCCAAGCTGGGTAAGAGCCCCCAGGGGATCGCATGGCTGGGCCCAGTGCGGTAGGCGCTCCTAATGTTGAAGGCAAGAGGATTCCAACCAGTGAGATCAAACGGGCTCTGGAATAAAAAGGCCCAAGTGTGGTAGAGCACACAGTAGGCCTTCACTTAGCATTGTACTTCTCCCCGCACTGCCTCCTCCAGGCACTGGCTGGAGAGGCCCATTGTGGGGCCTCACACCGGAGGGACCAAGCCGTGCTCTGCACAGGGCGGGGCTTGGGGCTGCTGGGCTGGGAAGGGGTGGGAGGGACTTAGAGCAGCATGTGTGTTCTGTCCAACATCCTGTGTCCCGGGCTTGTGGCCATAGGCTATCAGCAGTTCCTCTTTGGGGTCAAGGTCTGGTCCCTCGGCTGTCTGCAGGCCCATGCTGTCCAGGCATCTCCAGCATAGTAATGATCCCCTCCCCAGAGCACCCACTGTGTGCGAGACCAGGACCCACAGCATATACTGATCTCCTCCCCAGAGCACCCACTGTGTGTGAGACCGGGACCCAGAGCATATACTGATCTCCTCCCCAGAGCACCCACTGTGTGCGAGACCGGGACCCAGCGCATATACTGATCTCCTCCCCAGAGCACCCACGGTGCGCAAGGCTTGGCCCAGGGCTTTAAAGACGTGGCGTCTTTCCACCCCAGCCTCCCCCCAGAGGAATCATCATGGTACCCGTTACAAAGGATGCGGATGCAGGGACCTTGCTCAGCCACACAGCTGGTGTGCTGGAGCTTAATGGGAACCCCAGCCTGTGGCAGTGCCAGGGCCTGCCAGTCACAAAGCCAGTTGGGGGCTGACCCAGGCCACGTAGGCTGCTGTTGCCAAGATGGCCATGGAAGTGGTCACCACGTCACCCCTCCTACACAGGGAGGTTCAGGGGGCTCACCCTCTAAGGCATGTCCTCATTTGGCCAAATGAAGTAGGACAAATTAAGATAAGGGGCCCTGATGGGCCCCGCGGATGCATCTTGTGGGTTGTGTGAGATGTGGGATATTCATGGTGAGGGTGATGGTTCCCCACCCCCCCCCACCCCGGCAGGGCTGGGCCCCCGGGGCAAGAACGCCCAGCCGGACCTGCCTGGCTGCTTCCCTGAGGATCCGGCTGTCCCAGGAGCAAACCCAGTTCCCATACGTTGGCCAGGAGTGGATGGGAAGGGAGGGTGTTTGTGCTTATGGGGCAGCCCTGGCTGTGTCCCCTGGGTGCCAGGGACATGGGCTAGAGGCCCCAGAGTAGAGAGGAGGGCCGAGCAGCCCAGTCCAAGCCAGGACCACACAGGTGCATCGGGGGACTCCTCCCTCTCCCACTCCAAGGAGCCCCAAGAGCTTTGATGCCACAGAGGGACTGGCTGGGAACACTCACTGGCTTCTCTCCGTCAAACCCCTCCCCCGCAGATGCTCGAGGTCCCTGGCATCTCGGAGCCCACGCGTGTGAGCACTGCTGCTCTGAGCCGAGGCCTGGCCCCGGGAAGGATGTCTCAGCTGCCGGCCGGCTCCCGTCTGCACCATGACTGATGAGCGGCGGCTGCCTGGCAGTGCGGTGGGCTGGCTGGCGTGCGGCGGCCTCTCCCTGCTGGCCAACGCCTGGGGCATCCTGAGTGTGGGCGCCAAGCAGAAGAAGTGGAAGCCGCTGGAGTTTCTGCTGTGCACTCTCGCGGCCACCCACATGCTCAACGTCGCCGTGCCCATCGCCACCTACGCCGTGGTGCAGCTGCGGCGGCAGCGCCCCGACTACGAGTGGAACGAGGGCCTCTGCAAGGTCTTCGTCTCCACCTTCTACACCCTCACCCTGGCCACCTGCTTCTCCGTCACCTCCCTCTCCTACCACCGCATGTGGATGGTCCGCTGGCCAGTCAACTACCGGTGAGCCCCGGGGCGTGGGCGCACCCTTCAGCGCCTGGTGGTCTGGCGGGGGGCGGGGGGGGGCAGGGAGCACAGAGGCCGCTGGGGTACCCGGGGGCAGAAACGCCCCCCTGTGCCGTGCTGCGGGCAGGCCGGAGGGAGGGGCTGCTCTGGGCCACATGCCTGTGTGTGCGGGCGTGTCCGCAGTGTCCAGCATGGAAATGCTCGCCGGAAGGGATGTGCGACCACTTGCAGGAGGGCCCCCTGGGCAAGGGACGAGGCCCCACTTTGCTGGCCGTGCCACGACAATAATGTACTAGGGGGCCAGGGCGGCTGGGGGCCCCTTGCAGGGCCCCAGGGCTCTGGAAAGGCCCTACGAATGACCCCTTCCCCCTGCCCCCACCTCACACCAGGCTGAGCAACGCCAAGAAGCAGGCGGTACACACGGTCATGGGCATCTGGATGGTGTCCTTCATCCTGTCCGCCCTGCCGGCCGTTGGCTGGCACGACACGAGCGAGCGCTTCTACACCCACGGCTGCCGCTTCATCGTGGCTGAGATCGGCCTTGGCTTCGGCGTCTGCTTCCTGCTGCTGGTGGGCGGCAGCGTGGCCACGGGTGTGGTGTGCACCGCCATCGCCCTCTTCCAGACGCTGGCTGTGCAGGTGGGGCCGCGGGCCGGCCACCGCGCCTTCACCGTGCCCACCATCGTGGTGGAGGACGCTCAGGGCAAGCGCCGCTCGTCCATCGACGGCTCTGAGCCAGCCAAAACCTCGCTGCAGATCACGGGCCTGGTGGCCGCCATCGTCATCATCTATGACTGCCTCATGGGCTTCCCCGTGCTGGTGGGTGAGCCTGTTGGGGGGCGGGGCTCTGGCACAGCCCTGGGGTGCGCTCCAGGCCTCAGGTGGCGGAATCCTCCCATCCAGTCCCAGGAGGCAGGGAGGCAGAGGCATGGTCGTCCTCTCCATTTTACAGATTTGGAAACTGAGGTTCCGAGGGACACCACGACCCACCTAAAGTTAAAAGCCCACGTCAGGGGAATGTGGAGTCCGGGATCTTTCTGGCACACCGTAGGAGACATTTCCTCACCAGAGGGAGGCCCGCTTGAATCAGAGGGTGTGGGAGGTGGAGGAACATAGCCACCTGGCCCAAGAATGAAGTCTGGATTCAGCAGCCAGGCCTCACACCCACACCGGCCCAACCCCCTGAAACATCTGGACTGGGGTAGGGAGGGGTTTCCGGGCAAGGACCGGTCAGAGCCTTTGTCCAAGTAGCTGGGCAGGGCTGTGTCCCTGGGGTCACTGTAGGACACAAGCTCGGGACCCTCGGGCACCCTGTGGCCCCACCCTCAGTGGGCCTGGTAACTACCCCCTGCACCGCCGCTGCCACGTACTGGGTTCTGTGTGCAGTGGGGCCCCGTGTCTCCAGCCTGTGCTGAAGGAGGGCAGGAGCGTGTATAAAATGCAGAGCCAGAAGGGGACAGCCGTGGAGGGAGAGGCTCCCCGGCTTCTCTTCAGGGCATGGAAGGGAGTGCAGTTTCTGGACCCCACTCCATGCTGCAAGCCTGGTACAGTGTCTTCGATCTTTACTCTGGGGGGTATTCTCGGCGCATTTCACAGATGAAGAAACTGAGCCCAGAGAGGTTCAGCACCTTTTAGAGGGTCACACAGCTCACGTAGCAGAACCGGCACGATGCCATTTCTGCCCTGATGGGGGAGTAATTAAATGTCACTCTGGGTGGGGGAAAGAACTCTCCTGGGACAGGAGTGAGGGTCCCTGGGGAGGGACCCAAAGGCTGCCTGGTTGGTTCAAATCCCTTTGATTCTCCTCTGAGGTCCAAGACCTAGAACCCCCCCCCCCCCCCCCCGCCCGCCCCGGGTAGGCCACTTGGCCACAGAGGAGTGGGGATGGCAAACAAAGCCCCTGAAATGGGGCGTTTGAGACCTGGTTCTCCAAGGTGGTTTCTTCTTCCCAAAAAGGGGGTGGTCTGCCATGCCCGGCTCTCTCCTGGGGCAGTCACGAGGCTGGCATGGGGGAAGGCACCCTGTGCAGGGCTGTCCGCGCACACGGGGCTAGGGCTGTCTGTGCTGGCAGCCAGCAGCTGCTGGTGCACAAGCCCTTCTCACATTCTGGCTCTTTCCTGCCCGGGAGCCTAGAGCTCTGTCTGTTGCCCCCGTCCTCTGGCAGGTGGGAGAAGTGAGGCTGGGGGTAGCTGTGTGCCGGGGGTCCAGCCAGGTGCCAGGCCGAGCCGTGTGCCCACAGGTGGTGAGCTTCAGCAGCCTTCGGGCGGACGCCTCGGCGCCCTGGATGGCGCTGTGTGTGCTGTGGTGCTCGGTGGCCCAGGCCCTCCTGCTGCCCGTGTTCCTCTGGGCCTGCGACCGCTACCGCGCCGACCTCAAGGCCGTCTGGGAGAAGTGCGTGGCCCTCATGGCTAACGACGAGGACTCGGACAATGGTGAGGACAGCCTGGGAGAGGCCCCCTGGGGAGAGTGGTGCCAGGGTGAGGTCAGCAGGATCACTGAGAGGACCCCATTCTCTAATGTGCCTGAGCCTCTGAGGGACCCAAGAGTCCCGTGGGACATTCTCCTATCCGGCTTGGCTGTCCCAGGCAGTATCTGTGGACACCGGACCGAATGCCTTCCACAGAGCTTCTGCCCTTAGGGGGCTCCCGTAGACCTAGGTGCTGTCTCACCCAGCAATAACAGTGTTACCCTCGGCGGAGTCTTTGCCAGGTACCAGGCACTGTCAGACCCTATGTGTATTTAGGGTACAAAGCTCACCAGGTAGCATCACATCCCATCTCCAGAGAAGGAACCTGCCTCAGGTGACCTCCGCAGTCCCATAGCTAAAAGGTGGCGGATTTAAGGTTTGAACCCAGGCCCCTGCCCTATGTATGTCTCTGAGCGTCCCTGGAACTCACTGTCCGATGCCCCTAAGCTTCCGCGGCCCTAAGCTTTCTCGCACCCCACCCCCACCCCACTGCAGACACCAGCCTGGAGGGCGGCATCCCCCCGGACCTGGTGCTGGAGCACTCCCTCGACTACAGCTATGGCGGTGACTTTGTGGCCCTGGACAGGATGGCCAAGTATGAGCTCTCGGCCCTGGAGGGGGGCGTACCCCAGTTCTACCCGCTGCGGCCCTTGCCGGAGGACAGGACGCAGTACCTGCAGGTAGGCACAGGGCGGGACTCCAGCCGCCTGGTCTCACGGCGGGGAGGGAGGGAGCGAGGGGGCGCGGGGAGGGTCGTGGCCTCCCCAAGGCCTTGCCTCTGAGCGCCGCGTCGGTCCCCCGTTTTCCAGGAGGGCAGCCCGGGTTAACCGCGCGCGTCCTGACAGGTCCCGCCCACGCGACGCCTGTCCCACGACGACGCGGAAGTGTGGGCCGCCGTCCCGCTGCCCGCCTTCCCGCCGCGCTGGGGCTCGGGCGAGGACCTGGCCGCCCTGGTGCTGCCCGCCGGGCCCGAGCGCCGCCGCCGCAGCCTGCTGGCCTTCGCGGAGGACGCGCCCCCGTTCCGCCCGCGCCGCCGCTCCGCCGACAGCCTGCTGGCGCCGCGCCCTCCGGCCCCCGACGGCGGCCCGCGCCGCGCCCGCGACTCGCCCCCCGGCAGCCCGCGCCTCCGCCCCGGGCCGGGCGCCCGCTCCGCCTCGGCCTCCCTGCTGCCCGACGCCCTCGCGCTGACCGCCTTCGAGAGCGAGCCGCAGGCCCTGCGCCGCCCGGCCGCCCCCTCTGGGCCCTGCGGCGACAGCGCGGGGCCCGGCGAGGACGCGGCGCCCCCTGGCGGCGACGGCGCGCAGCGGAGCCCCGGGCCGCGCACGGCCGCGCACGCGCACGCGGGACCCCTGAGGACCGGCCTGAGCGCGTCGTGGGGCGAGCCCGGGGGCCTGCGTGGGGCGGGCGGCGGCGGCGGCGGTGCGGGCAGCACCAGCAGCTTCCTGAGCTCGCCGTCCGAGTCCTCGGGCTACGTCACACTGCACTCGGACTCGCTGGGCTCCGCGTCCTAGGGTCTGCGGGCGCTTCCCCACGCGTGCCCGGCGGGCCGGGCCGCCCGCAGGGACCAAAGCACCAAAGATGCCACGCTGACCCTGGCCGGGTTCCGGGCAGCGCCACGCGGGGCCCACCGACGGCGCCTGGCCAAGTGCCGGCCCTCCCTGCGTGACTGAGCCAAGGGCACTGGCCAGAGGGACCGTGGCTGCCCTGGACCGCTGCTGGGTACGGCATCAGGGGGCAGAGCGAGGCCAGGCTTGGGTAAAGGCGGGCTCTGCACACCCTGATGTGCCTCGCCCAGCCCGGGGCAGCGGGATTGGGGGGATAGGAGTGGCAGCAAGGAGCCCGGAGCAAGGGCCACCACCAGACGGAACAAAGCCCAGCCCTACAGGAGCCACGGGACTGACTGCACCCTGCTTTCCACTTTGCACTGTAACTGTCTCACCTCAGCAGGGGGCGGGGTACAGAGGGCGTCTAAGCACAGGGGTCTACAGAGCCCAGAAAGCTCTCAGAGCAGGTGTTCGTGCTGACCAGTTCTGCCTTGGTTTCCCATCTGTAATGAGCAGGTGACCATATTAACTCTCAGGACTGTTGGGAGAAGTCTCCTGGTCTGTGTGCACCGGCCCCTGCATGGGTGTGAGAGCATCTAGGCCCCCCCCGTGGGTCCTTTGTGGGGGTCAGTCTTCAGTGTGTGGCCTCTGTGCCTGAGGCCTCCCACTCCTCGTGCCCATGACCCACCCCCCAGAACACCCCAGCTAAAGCACAACACTTTGCACCATCACCCACCCTGACCACTGTTAGTGTCCTCGCCCTCACACCCACCCACCCCCACCCCCGGAGCCAGCCAGCTTTAGGACTCCCACCGTGAAGATCATGGGTCCATGATGGGCAAGAACTGAAGCAAAGGGAAAATAGGCTTCCTTATCCTGATGCCCCTGGGAAGGGGTTCTGGCTTAGAGGCTTCCCAGGTTCTGGGTTTAAGGTCTGGTCTCTTTGCTCTCTCTCCTGGGCAGACCCCTTGCTGTCCTAGGCTTTGCTAGGGGCCTTGGGGAGGGGCCTGCTGAGTCTTCCGTGGAGTGAGACCTTAGAATCAGGCTAAACAGAGGCCTGGGAACAGCTGTGACCTTGAGCTGAGAGGACAGGGGCAAATGGAGAGGTGGTCTCATCCCGGCCCCGGCCTCCACACAGTGGCCCTGCACAGGGAAACCTGGTGCAAATCCCAGGGCCAGGGAGGAGCAGACCGTCCCCGTACAGGCCCTCTGTGTGTCTGCCCCGAGCAGATCCTCCCCGCCCCTCCCGCCAGGGTCCACACCGCACACCGCATTTCTCACCCAGCTGACAAGGTCTCAGCCCCAGAAGAGGTCCCTGGGAGGGGCAAGCCTTGGGGACTGGCTCCATCTCTGCTGCGGAGGCCTCCCTGGTCCCTGGCCAGGAGGGGTGGGGGTAAGAGGAGGGATGAGCTGGCCACAGGTGAGCAAGGCAGGAAGCTGCGGTACAGCCAAAGCCATGGGAGAGGCCGCCTCTGGCCAGTGCTGCTGTGCCTTCAAGGACCAACAGGTCATGTGGGGGTAGAGATCCTCAGCTAGCCTCTGTGTAGCTCCCCCCACCCACCCCTGCTCTGGCCCACCCATTTGTCACATTGGGTTTTTACTCTTGTGTACTTCATATCCAATGGCAATACTTGCAGGGAGACATGGTACCCCGAAGCCCCTCCAG
The DNA here is from genome assembly GCA_028646535.1 of Procyon lotor. NCBI lineage: Eukaryota > Metazoa > Chordata > Mammalia > Carnivora > Procyonidae > Procyon > Procyon lotor. Next base: position 3,438,346 of record CM053606.1, read on the forward strand.
TTCTGGTTTTTACAAAAATAAAAAGGAGGACCCCAAACGGAGGACCCTGGGGCTCCCTCTTATATTTCGCCAGTCTCCGGGCTTATTGGCTGCGTTCATAAGCAGCTTGACCCTGGGCTCACAGGGGAGGGAGCTCTGTCTTCACACCACCACCCACCCGGAGCCAGAGATCTGTTTGTAATTTTTTGACAACTGAGCATTTCTCTTCTGTACAGGATACAATAAAAACTTCCTATGATTTGCACCTGGCATTCCTAGGCTGGTTTCATGGAAACACCTTCCTAGAATAGAGCAGCACTGCTCAGCCAGCTGCCCCCAAACGTCTCTCCTCTGGGTGTGGAATTCCTCCTAGTGCGTCATCCTTTGGGTAGGTGCCCCCTTTTCTATGCAACTACTGCAGCCCACCCAGTGAGTGAGACTGGCCTGGAACAGCCACGGGATGGAACTGTGCGGTGGGCACCAAAGCCCTAATAGGAGAAGCCCTAGAAGGGCAACTAACAGCCTTGGCCTCAGGTATGGCTTCAGGGGCGTCTAGCCCCTGTGAGGTTGGCTCAGGAAGGCAAGAATCCGCGAGAGGCTGGGGCTTGGGTTTGGGTAAGAATTTGCAGGCCGCGCCGTGGGCCCGTGGTGTAAGGTCGCCACCTAGTGGCTGGCAGCGGGATTAGTGGGGCAGTCCGGGTCCCCAAGTCGCCTCCAACGCATTAGGTGGCGAGACCCAAGAGGCCGGCCCCTGGACCGCCACAGCCGGGATCCCCTCCCCGCGTGTGGTCCAAAGAGCCTGATGGGTGGAGGGGTGGAGTGGGGGAGCCGGGCCGCTCTCTCCTTGCAGTCTAATCAGAACGGGTTTAGCGCACAGGCAAAGCAGGGGCACTCCTAAAGGGGAAATGTTTTATAGAAAGTCGATTTTTTATCCTTCAAAAGATGCACCCAAGTAGGCATCGCGAGAGAAATTTGGACCTTCGTGGTCTCTTTATACCCATTTCACAGGTTTGTCCTGTCTGTATTCTGAATTTCGAGCTGGAAGTGCCAGGATCTCTTCCGGGGCTCGGCGCGGGATTCCCGTCCCCCAATCCCAGGCTGCCCCTCGGGACCCGGGACCCGGGGCTAGAGTCCGAGCACAGCAACGACCTCGTTTTCGGACGAATAAACAGGCGCCGAGAGCTCCGAGGGTGGTCGAGGGTCGCGGGCTCTGTGGCGGCCACAGAGGTCCGGAGGCCGGGACCCCCGGGAGCAGCGAGCGGTGGGGCGTGGGGTGAACCGAGCGATGGGCGGAGCATCTTGCGGGGCGCGCTGCTGAGCCGGGACCGCTCCGGGCGGGTCCTGGGAGAGGGGCGGGCCTCGGAGAGCGCGCCCGCCGGGTGGGCTGCGCCGCGTGCGGAGGGGGTGGGGATCGGTGGAAGCCGGGAGGGTCCGAGGTGGGGGTGGGCCGGAGGCCCCTCGCCGGCGGGGCGGGACCCGGCGCGCTTTGTGCCGGTGGGAACGGGGCGTCCTCCGCCGGCTGAATGGGCCGGGGCGGGGCAGCGATTCTCCTCGCCGCGAGGGGTCCGCTCTGCGCCGCTGCCGACGGCGACCTTCCCACCGCGGCGTGGCTGCTGGGCGGGGGCGGGGGCGGGCTGCCCGCCGGGGGCCCTGGGAAAGAGGCGCAGCCTGGGACATCCCCTCCCAGCCCCACGAGGAGGTGGGAAGAAGAGGGAGCGCGGGTCTGGCTCGAGTAGGTGGGACTAGGGTGGGAGGTGGACTCCGGTCCCCCCGTGGCTCCGCGTATTTCCTCGCGTTCGCGGGCGCGCGGCAGCCTCCCAGCCACCGCTGCCACGGGACCGGGATCGGGACAGAGGACTGGGAGTCCCGGTCGTCACCGCAGGCGCGCTCTGAACAGTCTCTGCGTCCCCAGGCCCGACGGGACCCCCTTGAGTCCGAGGCCGCGCCGGGACTTACCAGGGCCGCCAAACGCCCAGACCCGGCCCCGGGCTCTCGGTGCAGCGGCGAGGCGCCGGCTGCGGCCCCGCGACGCTGGAGGACGGGCCGGGAAGACCTCCAGGGAAGAGGAGCCGGGGTGGAGGGGACCGCGAGCCGCCGGTGGCCGGAGCAGGGGCCCAAATGGTGGGGGCGCAGGGGCCGAGTGGCGCGGGTGCCTCCGGGCTCGGGCTGGCGCTGTCCATGGTGCTGCCGCCTGCGCGCTCGTGCGCCAGGGGGCAGCGCAGGCCACCGCCGCCCTCTTCTCCGCGCCGCAGAAGCTGGCTAACGCCCGGCAGACAGCTGCGGAAGCCCGACGGGAACTCAGCTCCGAGGGGAACCGGCCAGAGCCCTGGGGGGAGGGGAGCGGACAGGAGAAATGAGAAGGGCAGGGAAGAATGGGAGAGGGGAGGAGGAAAGGAGAGGTGTAGGGAGAGAAAAGGAGGGCAGAAGAGTGGCGGGGAGGGGAGGGACTAGGCAACCCGAATTTTTTTCCCAGGGTCCAGATCTTCGCCCACCCGGATTACAACTACACTAGCCTTCCGGGTCTTTGCGGCCTCGGGCCTCCAGCAATCTGGGGCCCTCTCACCCAGCTGCCCACTTCCCCGAGCTTTCTTCGCCATCCATTTTTCCTTTATCTGTCCTTGTCATATCCATGGCTCTGACTCCACCAGTCAACCCTGCAGACACCCCCCTCCCCCCAGCTCCTTGCCCTACCGGCTCCAGACGCCCTCCCACCTTGCACCGAGCTCTGAAGGCTTTTCATGTACTTGACGCTCAGCTCCAGTATGTCTGCCTTCTCCAACTTGCGTTTCCAGATCTGCAGATCCGTGGAAAGGGCTCTTAGCTGGACGCTCCGACTTGGAAGGGATGAGGTTGGGGATTGTATCACCGCACCCCTCCACGGCCCCGCCTCTCACCTGGTGTGAGTAGTGTTTTTCCAGCAATGATTTCAGCTGCTCCAGGGACACATTGATGCGTGCCCGTCGCTTCTTCTCCATCAGCGGCTTGGAGATCTGTGAAGGGGTGACATTTTAGGGCAGGGCGACGGTCACCTCACCCTCTGCCCCACACCACCCCCGGCTTGGCAGGGCCCCCACTCTGCGCGCCTCAGGACCCCAGACCTTGCGGAAGCCGCTAGAGTGGCCGCCGGAGCTAGCTTGGGTCCCGGGCTTAGTGCCCATGGTGTCGTTATCTATGCCTGTGGGAGGCAGTGCCGCCTTTATAGGGCTCCTCGTTTACATGTCAATGAGGCGCTCCTGGGCTCGAGGAACCCCGAGGGGGAGGAGATGAGAGGGGGATGCACTGTGAAATTCCCCACCTCCCTCTCTTCGCCCCGGCTTCAGCCTCACCTCTAGGAACCCTCCTTTCTTCCAAGGGACCCCTCATCCCCTTTCTCAGGCTTTCCTTTATCCCTCTCACCCCTACCACTCCCTTAGTCTGAGGTCCCCTCCCATGCACACCCCTCCATGCCCTGTCCTGTTCCCGTGTCTAGTGTCCTTAGGTACTGAGGCTCACTACTAGGCCGCTTGCTGCCCCTTGTCTCCAAGCATTCTGGGGGGCACCCACTGAGGAATGTCCATGGGCCCAGCTGGCTCTGAGCCTGCCTCATGACTCTGACAAGGTGCTGGGCCTCTCTGGGGCTGATGAAGATGCGGAGGCAGGGAGGACCCCACCAGCGATGCCTTTCTGCGGGTTTCACGCTCTGGCCGTGCTGGCAACGCCACATTAGTCGCCCTAATGTCCGGACAATGCAGCAATTTTCTGCCTGTGGCTGCTCAAAGCCGGGTACAGGCTGGGCCCGAGGGGGCCAAGCAGCGACATGTGTCCCATTAAAGCGTGCAGCCCGCCCTCGGAGGGCGGGGGGCACAGCCAGTCTCCTCCTGGCTGGGGTCTTGGACAGGGAGCGCTCCTGGGCAAAGGTGTAGCCTGGGCTCATGTGCCCTCTGGCCCTGGAAGGCCCCCATCCATCTCTCCTAGCTGCGGGTGAGGTGCAAGCAGCCTCAAGTCAGGGCGAATAGAACAGCCTTCCCAGCCTCAGTCCCCGATTTCCAGGCTGGACAAATAAGGCTCTGACACTTTCCCTCACAGCCTGCGAGTTTGTTCCCACCAGCCTTCTCTTGGTCCCAATAAATTTAAGGTAAGGGTGCGAAAAACCACTGATCATATGGGGAGAGCACCATTCTGTGCCCTTGGAGGTCTGGGACCCCCAAATACTTCCCGTTATTTGGGCTGTGGTTGGAGACCCCGGGGGCTCCGTGGAGGAGGCATCCACCCCAGGACCGCTTAGGCCCTACAGCAGGACTGGTGCAGTCCCGGGTTGGGCCTTGGGAGCAGGACTCCAGTAGCTGTGACTGCGGGGCTGACGTCCAGAGGACTCCCAGGGTCCATACCGAGTTGTCTCCCTGTGCTGGGCTCGCAGGGCCTGAGGTTCAGGGTTTGTAAAACGGGGTTCGGAACAATGCGGGCCCCCACGGCTGCTCTCGAGGGGGATGAAGTAGCACGGACGCGGAAGTTCTGCAGTTGAGCCCTGCGGCAGGGGAATAAACAAATTGGCCTTTGCAGGGACTCAGCGTGAGGGGGAGGGGATATTGCCGGGGCCTGGGTGGGACCCCTCCCCCCTCCTCCCCACCCCCAGTCGCCGGATTCCCTGGAACCCGGGCGTCTTCTCCCCCGACGCCCGCCCCCCTGCCCTCTCCGGGAGTACTGAAGGGCCCTGCAGGGGCACAGGCGTTCTCAAGCGCCAAGCAGCGTGGAGAATGGCGCCCCGCCCTCCTTTCAGGCCTAGGTGGCGTGGCCCGCGGCCGCGAGGTGCTCTTCCGCCCCTGCCCCCCGGACCCGCGGGCCGGATCCGGGTCGGGCCAGGCCTAGATTGGGCGGCGGGGCCGAGGCCGGACAGCCGGCGTTGGCACGCGCCGGGCAGCTTTGAAGCGCCGGAGCTGACCGGGCCCCATTGGCCTCCGTGCGTTCCTCCGGCTTGGGGCGGTGGCGGCTCGGTACAAAGGCGCCGCGGGGCAGGCGGGCGGCGCGGCTGGGCACAAAGGGGGCAGCCGAGTGTTAAGGGCATTGTGCCGGCCCCACAAAGCCCGCCCGCGCCCGCCCCCTCGGGGCCAAACTCCGGGCGCCCCGCCGCGCGCGGGCTTCCAGCTGCTGCACATCTGCACGGAAGCTGGGCGCGCGCCTCGCTTTGCCAGTCCCCCTCACCCCCCCCCCCCGCTCCGGAGCCGCGCGGGCTGCGGGGCAATTCGTCCTGTAATTGTGACCCCTCCCCATAAACCGCCGCCCGCGCCTTTCACCTCGGGCGCATTAGCAAACCAATGGCCCTCCGCGCGGCGCTCGCGGCCCGCCCCCTCTCCAGAGTTAGGGCTGCCATAAAGGGGCCCGCGGGCCGCCCCTGCCCGCACCTTGGCATCCGCAGCCCCTTGGGCCATCGCCCCTCTCGAGCCCGAGCCCAGGGCTCCCGGCCGCCCGGGTGGGGCCGCTCACGTGGGTGGCTTAGTGTTTTCCTAAGCAGTGGAAAATTGACCGCAAAATGAGCTAATTCGCGATGTTCTGCTTTGGCTGCGGGCGGCGAGGCGGGCGGGGAGGCCTAGGCTGGACCCGCGGCCGTCAAATTCCGCCCCCCGCCCACTTAATGGGCCTCAGTCTCCGCTGCGCCCTACTCCCACCCCGGCACCGCCCCCTTGCGTCCTGTCTTTTCCCCCATCCCGGGACAAGTCCCCCCGCCACACACACCGAAGACCCCTTAAGCCGGCTGTCACGCAGACTCAGGGCAGAAAGAGATCCCGGTGCGGATTCCATCCCCCAAACCCCTCTTTTTCCCATGCCCGGAGAAATCCCCACTTTACCCGCAATTCGGGCTCCCGGGCAGCCACCTCCTCACTAAGACCCAATTCCTCTCCTCCCTCCCCCGCTCTGTTTCCGAGTCCTGAGCCTGAGCCTCCTACCCGCACTCACCGGGAGGCGGGGATCCGGAGGGGTGCCTAGAAGTAGGGGAAGAGATTTCAAAAGTGGGGGGGGGGGCGGCACACCCCCACCCCTTTACCTGAGAGCAAGCAGGGCGACGTGCTCTCGGGCTGCAGGGAAGGACATGGACCAACTTAGAAGCCCGGCTTATGCAAACTGGGATGTAGGCCACCGACTCCCTTTCCATCTTTAGCATCTGGAATCACTAGGGGGCCTGCAAAGGAGCACAAGTTCTGGCAAAGCGCTGGGGAGACCCAGGCTGTCCTTTGCTCATTCAAGGAAAAAATTCCTTCTATAGTTCTGGAGGCCTCTGGGGGCTTCCAGGAATACTCAGAGCCCTCAGCTTCCTCAGGCTTGGGAATTTAAGGCAAAAAGTGACTTGCAAGTTTGTTCTCCCTTCCCCCGTTTAGTTTTCTCAGCTTTGGCAAGAGAAAGAACATTACAGAGCAGCCGAGGTCTGGAAAGGTAGGGAGAGGGTTTGCAGGTCCCAGGACAAGAACCAGACCAGATTATTCTACGAGCCCTCCCAGGTGGTGGCCCGGTGTAGCCTCTTCACCCCGGGCGAGGGGCCCTTCCCTTCCTCCAGTATCTAGACATTGAAAGCAATGCTAACTGGTGAGCGCTGCAGAGGCCACCGAGGGTGAGGGGGGAGAGGAAGGCACTGTGCGTCTCTGCAGATGCATTTCAAAGTGGAATGAAGTGATTGCTTCATGTAATTAACTATTGAGACACAGCAAAACTCTGAAATGACTCGGCCGATTGTCTCCAGATGGGGTTGGAGAGGCTGCGATTGTTTAACTCTCTTTAGCTGTGTGGGACTCCGAATAGCCCGGCCGCCAAGGGCCCTCCAGGGGACAAAGGCTGGGACTGCGGTGAGTGCATTGACACTGAAGCGGGCTGGCCCAGCTCGGGGAGAGTGAATTCAGAGAGACCCCTATTGTCCCAGCCCTTTGTGTCTCTCCCTAGCTGGCTCTAATCTTTAAATATTTACCCGGCCCTTTTGTGCACATATGACTTATGCACTTCGGGCTGATGGGCTCATAAATTACGCATCATTTACCCGTTTCCAGACTAGAGAGAGGGGGCTTTCATGCCTGGAACCCAGAATGGATCAGAGTTCCCTCCTGGGGAGAGCAGCCTCTACACTGAGCAGGCCCCTCCTGGCCTCCACTTGGGAAGTGGATGGGACAGAGGACCTGTGAGTGACAAGGAGCCTCCCCGGCTCCTCTAACAACAACTGACCAGGGACCCACCAGCAGGGAAGAGGGAGAGGCCAGTTCTCTGACTTTTTCTTATGTGGCGTCAAGCTTGGACAAAAACAAACTTCTCAGCCCAGGAAGCTGGTGTGGGTTGAGGGGCTTGGTGATACCTTATCTTGGCAGCTGCCTCCAGCTTGCTCTGGGTCATCCCCTCTCCCCACATTCTCCCTTGCTCCCTCAAGGAACCCCGTTTAAGAAAAAGAGGCTAATTTCATCTCGGCCTGAGGTTTAACTTGGAAAAGTCAGGGCGGTTCTTAGGACTCTTGAAACAGGAGGAATCCCCACTTAGGCTCAGGATGGAAAACCACCTCAGCTGGTGGGTGAAAGGCAGGACGAGGGGGGCGAGGGGGGCGTAGGGGAGACCCTGCAGAGGGACCTTCCTGCATGAGAAAGGGCTCCCTTTGTGCATGCCTCTGGGCTCCAAGAACAAAACACATTCAAATGCTTATTTACAAAAGAAGGCAAGGGAGGCATCCCAGGGCTGAATAGTTCACATTTCTGTTCTTATATTTTTATGGGCTTGTTGTTCTCCTGCGTGGGGAGGACACTGGAACACTGGATGCACTGTGGATTTCTTTGACCAGATTGCTTCCCTCCCTGGTAGGAAAGCGGGTCTCGGTGTATGTGTTTCTGTCCATATCTCTCTGTGAATTACGTTTCTCTCTGTACCCATCGATCTCTGTGTGTCACTCTGTTTCTCTGGGTCTATGACATCCTATGCACGTATTTGCTTACCTGCCTCTTTCCTCCATCACTGCTCTGTGAGCCGTGGGCCCTGACAGATGCAGCAACTCCAGGTACTTCTAAAAAATCCCCCTTCTCTCTGGGGAGAGTCTGGCCATACCTGGCAGGGGACTGCTTCCCCTTTCTTTCTTCGTTCTCCAAGATGGAGGCGGTCCAGAGGTATAGTCTAAAGGGAGGTGGTGGGCAAAGAGAGGGTTGCTCAGGCTCACCAAACTGGATTTCCGGTCACCCTGTGCCCCCAGACAAGGGATGGTCCCTGGGGGTGCATCAGGGCGGACAGCAGATGCCAACGGCCAGAAAAGGAGCTTCCTGGGAGCAGCTCTCCACTCCAGGACCAGACTCACTCCCCGCAGTGAAGATGCAATGATCATTCTCCGGGGGGCCCTGAGGCATCCCAGCTCTGGGGGAGAGGTACTGAGTTCAGGTGAGAACATCAGAAATTGGGGGCAGTGTTGGGACCGTGAGTTCTCAGCCTGCAGTAATGGCACGCCTCCTTCCTAGTGGTACTGCAACGGGGCAACTTTGGATTTTAAAATATTAAATCTCCTTTCAATTCCCATGAACCCAGTTTAGCAACTATTTTCTGAGCATCATTTAAACATGTACTGGAAGGCGCCTGGGTGGCTCAGTCGTTAGTCTGCCTTCAGCTCAGGTCATGATCCCAGGGTCCTGGGATCGAGCCCCGCATCGGGCTCCTTGCTCGGCAGGAAGCTGCTTCTCCCTCTCCCTCTCCCCTGCTTGTGTTCCTTCTCTCGCTGTGACTCTCTGTCAAATAGATATATAAAATCTTAAATAAATAAGCACGGTACTGAGCCTTGCAGAACCTTATCAATACCTGATAGTGAAATGAGGATTCCTACATTACAGGAAGCTGAGGCTTGGAGATAATTTGCCCAAGGTTACAAAGTTGGGTCCTGGCGGTGCTGAGACCAGGATTCAATCCCAGGTTCTCTCTCTCCATTCTTCCCTGAGCCCAGCTGCTCAGACACCAGGCCTCCTGCGGGGCCCTGTGGGGACAGAAGAGGATTAGGGCAGCCAGAGGCTCAGATGCAGGTCTGGGTGACGGCAGTGCACAGTCCGCCTGGTCTCAGCACTCTCTGACCCACTACTCTGGGCTCCAGCCTCTCCCGGGGCCTGTCCCCTATCCCAACTCAGGCTTCCTTTCTCCTGCCTGAGTCTGCAAACTTGGTGCCCGCCCTCCCTCCCTCTCCATAGATGCCCTTGCTCTCATTTCCAGCATAAGGCTGCCAGTCCCTGAGTGCCCCAAGACCTAGCTCCGGCATCTCCTCAATGCCCGCCCACCTGCGGGCCCCTCCTTGGAGTCCCTCTCTCTCCTCTCCATTCTTACCTGGTTCTTACCCTGCTCCCACCCCACCAGAGTTTATTCTAGTCACTTGCTTACTTGTCTTTCTCCTTCATCATCCCTCTGTGAGCTCCCCCGGGGTGAGGACATTAACCCTTTAAAAATAAAGAACGATTTAAAAAGTAATGTACCTTGATTGTGCCAAATATGGAAAATACAAAAACATATACAGAAGACAGTGAAAGTCACCCATTGTTCTATCACCTTTAGATGACTGCTGTTAAAAAATGGTGGCTTATATGGGGCGCCTGGGTGGCTCAGTGGGTTAAAGCCTTTGCGTTCAGCCTGGGTCAGGATCTCAGGGTCCTGGGATCGAGCCCCGCATCCGGCTGTCCGCTCAGCGGGGAGCCTGCTTCCTCCTCTCTGCCTACTTGTGATCTTTATGTCAAATAAGTAAATAAAATCTTTAAAAAACAATTGTGGCTTATATTTCCATCGTCTCCCAGGTTGACACGTTTGCTTTGCTTTCCCCAAGCGAAGCCAAGGTCGCACTGTAAAGTTTTGTATTCCGCCTTTTGAAAACCGTGGTGTGTGCTGAGCTTGTCCGCGATTGGCCGACATTCGCCCCCACCGCGAACTCCAGCGGGCGGTCACCCCGCGCGCAGAGTCCCGGTGCTGGGCTTCCGGATGCCCCCGGGGCAGGGTCCCCGCGCGGAAGCCGCCTGGGCCTCCCGCGGGCGGCCCCGCTCGCGCCTGCGCGCCCAAGGGTGTCAGCTTCGCGGGGGCGCAGCGCGGGGCTGGCCGAGGGCGGGGTCGCTTCAGAGTTCTTCGGAGGAGGACATTTTTGAGTTTGGGGCTCCTTCCTGGGAGACGCAGGCGACCACTTCTCGGCCCGAGACCCAGGTGCCCAGCGGCCTGGGCCAGGGGATCCCGGGACGAGGGGGCGGGGTGGAGACGGCGGGGCGGGGCCGCGGACGGGGTGGGGCCGTGGGCGGGGCGCTCCCGCCAAAGCCGGGGCCGGCCCCGCGGCGCGGCGGTATCGCGAGAGCTCGCGGGAGGCGCGCGGCTCCGGGCGGCCGCGCTTCCCGGTCGGCGTCGGCGGCGTAGTGCGCAGGCGCGGCGGGCGGGTTTCCCCGGGCTACAGCCGGCGCCGTCGCCCGCTCGTCGGCCGCCCGGCGCCATGGCGGGCTGCGCGGCGCGGGCTCCGCCGGGCTCCGAGGCGCGCCTCAGCCTCGCCACCTTCCTGCTGGGCGCCTCGGTGCTCGCGCTGCCGCTGCTCACGCGCGCCGGCCTGCAGGGCCGCACCGGGCTGGCGCTCTACGTGGCCGGGCTCAACGCGCTGCTGCTGCTGCTCTACCGGCCGCCGCGATACCAGGTGCGGGCCGGGCCGAGGCGGGCGGGGGCCGGGGCCGGGGCGAGGGCGGGAGCCTGGTGGGTTGGGGAGGGCGCGCGAGCTCCGTCGGGTCGGGGTCGGGGTC
>CM053606.1:3457497-3473700 GCA_028646535.1 Procyon lotor
GTCCAAAGTAAAGAGCAGAGCCTGTGCTGTGCCTATCTGGTAAAATTCACGGCTGAACTCAAGTGTCCTCCAGAAATGCCTTTTAAAGAGATTTTTTTTAAGAAAGAGCCAACCTGCCGAGCCTCATAAATCCTGGCCGTGTGAGTGCACTGCTCGGGCCTGGGCCGTCGCATGCGGCTGGCGAGGCCCGGCCGGACACCAGCCAGGAAAGCAGAGGAAAGGCAGCCTCCTCCCAATGTCGGCCTGCTGGCTCTGAATCCGGGGATAAAGCCACTGGAAGTCCCAACGGGGTGCTGAGACCCCACCCTCACCCACAAGGGCTCGTCCGGCCCAGCTGATGTGACACAGAAGCCAGCTCAGCCCACAGGTCCAAGAGCCTGGGCAGACTGTGAACTCGAGCGCACAGTGAGACCTCGGGGGAAAAGGAAAAAAACCAACAACCCACGTGTCGGCTCTCAGATGGCCCCCCCAGCCTGTGCAGGGTCACCACAGGGATACCGAGGTCCCTGCTCCCTGGAGAAGGGCGTGGAGCCAACTGCCAGCGGCCGACACTGAATCCCGCCGCGCGGCGCCCACACACACGGCGCCCATCCACGCACGCGTGGCTGTGTTCCATGACATACGAGAGACATACGTGTCTGTGGCACATACGTACACCCGAGAGACGCGTGTAACACGTCTGGACAGAGGTGCGAGTATTCTCAAAGAAAGGACAGCGGTCTATAAAAGGTCAGTGGCGGGATTCTGGGGGCAGGGGCGATTAGAAAGCCCGTGGCCCCCTTACCAGCGATGAGTATAATGCCAGAGAGACTGCGAGCCGTCCAGGATTGATCAGGACAAGGAAAACAGCAGACCTTATCTCAGACCAGCTGAAGGCTTCTCCGTGGGGCTCACAAGGGTTGGGGGCCAAGCTGCAGCTGGGAGCCGCGTGGCTTCTCCCATCCGGAGCCCTCTCGGCGTCTGCCTCCACAAGGGCAAAGTCGGGGTCTATGTCTTACCAAGGCCGGCTAAACAAAGGGGCTGGGAAAGCCCCGGGTCCCTCTGGGATGTGGGGGTGAGTGCTCCCTCGGGGGGACGGGAACCAGCACGCTGCCCACGCTGCCCTGCGGGCTGAAGAGCCGAAGCTCTCAGCCCCTGGCCCCGAGGAGCCCGAGGAAGTAAAGGCTCATGAGTTCAGCCCCCGAATCACTATCAACCCCCGAACGTACAGCATCGGGTGCCGAAGCCAGAGAACGGCCTCCCGGGGACTTCACAGTCAGCGGCATCTAAAAATGCAATCAGCTCAATAATTAGGTCGTATGTCCATGCGATGCGGCAACCGAGCACCAGGCACTTGGTGGGAAAGATGAAAGCAGGGGTGGGTGTGCTCGTGATTTCCGGAGACAAAACTCACTGTGCCTCAGACTCACTCCTGCTCTTCGGGTCCTGCCCCCCGCTCCCCACAGGGAGGGAGAGACAGAGAGGAGGGAGGGGGCGGGGCCGCACGGAAGGCCGTGCTCTGGGGTGAACATCTGGGGTGAACAGCATCTGCCCAAATTGAAGCTGCACACGTGACCTCTGACCTCTGTGACAGACCCGGGGTCTGGACGCAGTAAGGCTGTGGCAGAACAGACCCCTTGCTCGTGCAGGGACGTGAGGCGCCAGCGCCATCAGCGGGTGGTGGCACTATATCCCTTCTCTCAGGAGACCAAAGGACCAGCCACCCATCCAACCCAGGCCAAGGTCTAAGCACCTCTCCTGTTCCACGGGGAGAAGGCTCCCTATCTCAACAGTTTTTTAAACATCTAGACCGCATGGCACCTAGAGCCCCGTAGCCGCCATCCCCACCTGGGCAGACGTGCCACCTGGGCCTCGCCTCCCCCCGGGGCCCAGCAGGGTGTGCAGTCAGACTCTGGGCTGCCACGGGTGGCGGGGGGGGGGGGGCCTTCAAGGGGGCGCTGCCGACAGTGTCACACCTGCAGAGGTGCAGGGCGGGGGAGACAGAGCGGGCCTCCCCCAAGCGGGAAGGACCTGCACCCGGGCATCCCCGTGAGGAGGAAGGCAGGACCCAGCTTCTCTGTGAGCTCTGTGCGAAAAGAGCAGGGGCCAGTTCCCACGGCTATGGTTTCCCATTTCATTGTTTTAAAAAAATCTGTTCTCTGCACGAGCGCAGGAAGATGCTCCTGGCAGGGCTGACACCACTCGGGCCATGGGATGGTTCCTTCTAGAACAGCTTAGGTGTGAGAACAGAGCCACAGGCCTCAGCGAGGAGCTGTCACGCGTGTCCTGGAAACACACAGGGACTTGGGCGCCATGGGAGGGAGGGGTCACTTTAAAGTAGGAACGAAACCTTTCTGTCGGCTCTACATTCACCCCCCCAACAGCCTGCGCACCAAGCGTGTGCCCGCAGCGGCCAGGAATGAATACAATGGCTCCCTTCCTGCAAAGACACTTCTGTCTGCAACAAACCACGGTGAAGGAAGCAAAGGCAGCGGGGGAAGAGGCAGGAGCAGAGACGTTTCAGCCTCAGTCTCGCCGGGGGCCCAGATGGGGCGCGGCTGGCCTGGGCCACACAGCCGGGAGGTCCTGGCTTTCTCAGAAGGTCCCAACGCCCCCTTCCCCCTGGTCAGGACTGGAGGAAGGGACTCGAGGAAGGTCCCCCCAGGAGGGGTGTCTCCCGGGACGGTCCCAGCATGAACAAAACCTGCACGAAGACCCCAACGGGACAGCCCACTCCACCGGCAGACCCGGCCCCCAGCCCACGCCGTTGCTGTCCTGGGGTTCCTGGGTGGCCTGTGCCATCTGCCCCCTGAGAGAAGCGGAAGGGGGGTCTCCTTACCACAACTGGAGGCACCTCCAGGACCTTGTCCACGTTCTTCAGTGACAGGGGCACATACCACAGGGTGGCCTTATTGGTCAGCTTTTTAGTACCTTCGGAGAAAAAAACCCACGTGAGTGATAGCCCAGGGCGAGCACAGGGCAGGTAGGGTTGAAGCACAAGGTGGGAGCGCGGGCACAGAGCGCGGGGAGCTCGCCCAGCCCGCCCCAGCCCCGCCCCATGCTGCCCCCTGGAGGCTGCTGGAAAGACTTCCGCTCATACGCTCAGAAGCCTGAGGAGTCTCGGGTGGGGCCCTCGCCAGCCACCTCCCGGAGAAGTGGGGACAAAGCCAGGGCACTGAGGCCCTGCTGACCTCGAGTTTCTGCAAACAGGCCCAGCAGACCCTGAACTTCCCGTCCAACACACTCTGCTGGGGACCCTCACGCCACAGAGCACGGTGAGGGAACGTCCACCTGCTGAACACAGCAAGGAGCTCCTGCCAGACGGGGGCCAGGACAGTGGCCCACGGACGCGAGGCCTGGGAAGACACGGAGCCCGAGCCCACCCGGGCAGCCCCGAGAGCGGCCAGGCCAGGCCACAAACTGGAGCACAGCAGCATGGCCAGCTGGGCCAGGCCCGCCCTGCAAGGTGGGGGGCTTCCCACCAGGTGCTCAAATTTGCGGCCACCGACTCAGAACTCCAATCAGGGTGAGTGCTGAGAGACGGGCAGTGGGCTGCTGACCCCCACTGTGGGATGAGTGACAGGAAACAGGACCTTCCTTGGGGCTACCAGAGAGGCCTGTCTGGGCTGAGAACCATGGGCCAGAAAAAGCCCAGAGACCCCATGGCCCCCGCCCCCCACCAATTGTATAGGAGGAGCCTGGAGCCCAGAGAAGTCAAAGAGTTTACCTAGGGTCACACAGCAACTCGGTGCTACCGTGTGTATGGACCCACACCTCCAGAGGCCCAGTATTCTCAGGGAAATATCTGCAAGGATGCCTTAAAAATTAGCTTCCTCAACACACAAGATCCTCCATGTGGAGGAGAACAGCCAAACGGCAGGAAATGAAGGGAAGTGAGTGGGGACGGTGGGGGGCAGACCGGCATCCTCCCTAAAGCCCCTCGTGGAGCTCCCTTCCTAGCCGTGCTTTCCGGCCTGCCTTCCCAAAGGGGGCCGGGGGCTTTCGCTTCCTCCCCCGAACACAGCCCCGAGGCCCAGGCTGAGCCCCGCGGTCACATGGGAGGGCGAGCCCCCGGGCCCATCAGGACAAGAGGCTCCCTGTGCCTGGGAACCACAGGCCAATAACACGGAAAATATTTTCACTGCACTTTGACTGAGAGTGAATCTGACAACCTGCTTTTGGGAATAAAGATTTCCTGTTTGACTCTGCCAGAGCCAGCCTGACTTGCTGGTTTCCATGGAAACCCGGAGTGGCCCTCCTCTAGACCCAGATGGGTGCCACGGGCCAAATGAGGCAAAACATGCTAATTGTACTTTCTCCGTCATTTAATAAAACCATCAAAAGACAATTGCGGCATTAAAAACACCTCTTTTAAAATCTTAAGAGCTCCTAGCTATTTTCTGGAGCAATTTCCAACAATCAGGTCCCAGTTAGCTTAATATTTTGACAGTTGCCGGAGATGAATGAACCGACTCAAGGCAAGGACTCGAGGCAAGGAGCAGCCGTGCTCACTTAGCTGCCTCCTGGCAGGCGGCACGGCCCCAGGGGAGGGGGGCGCACCAGACAGGAGACCCCTGCCTCCTGGGGTCTCAGGTCCTTCCCCGTCCCCTGTCAGGGTCACCCTGGGTGCACCGGGCCAGGCACTGTTGTAGGCAGTGGGGGGGCGGCAGGGGACAAGGCAGCCCCCAGGCCTGCCCTCACATCCCAGAGACGTGGGCAGAAAGACACACGTCAGGACAGAGAGGGAGGCCTCGAGAGACGCAGGGTCCCAGAGTAAGAGCGACCAGCACGGATCCAAACTCGGAAAGACAGAAGGAGGACGACCGAGGCACAGACGCCCAGACGCGGTAATTACAGGAAGAGAGGCAGAGATGAGAGAGAGACGGACCTGTGGTGGTCAAGGAGGAGGCACCTGGCCCTTTGGCAGGAGGTTCTGGGGCGAGAGGACCCCACACAGAGAACAGCCACAGCCCTCGGGGCTCCAAGAGCGGCTGCCGCTTCAGGTAACAGGGCAGGCCTGAGGGTCAGGAGGCCCCGTCCGGCGAAGCACAGGGGGTCACAGAGCCTGCACCCCTGTCCCGTGAGGTGCACGCCCGCAGCCCTGTTCTCTCCTTCGCGGGGCGTGCCGGCTCTGTGCCCACCCTGCAGGGAAGGAGCGAAACCGAGACCGAGCAACCAGGTGCTGGGGGCGGGGGTGGGCGTGGGCATCCTTACTGGCGGGGTCGAGGGCTGCCATCTCCCTGCTATGGCCCCGGGCCAGAGCCCCCTGCCCCAAGTGGGAGCGATCCCACGGAGGTCAGGCAGAGTGTGTGGTTCTAGACAAAACCCTCTGTCAGCTTCCCGTCTCCGCACAGAAACAAGTCTCCTGACGGCCTCAGGTCCTGGGGGTGTCTGTTCACCCCATCATTCATTCACCTGTAGTTATCAGCTCTACGTCTGCTACGAGCCGAGAGAAGCAGCCGGGAAGACGAAAACAGGACTCCTTCCCTCCAGAGTTCACGGTCGAGGGCAGGGCTGCTCGCCCTCAGCACAAGGACACGGGGACTGGGTCCCCTTCGTGGTGCTCCCCCATCTCCGCGCGTGCAGACTGTGAGGCCACAGTCCTGCCCTTCCCCCACCGGATGCCGGCATCTCTGTCCCAATGGTGACAACCAAAGGTGTCCCCTTGAGAGTCACCGTGCTGGGGGTGCAATGCTATGGGGCTGAGCTCTGCTTTGCAAGTCAAGAACGCCCGTCTCCTGGCCTCTTCCCCCCATTCACCAACAGGGAGCCGCTATTCTGTTCCTCAGGGGTTCCTCTGGGGCCAGAAATCTGGAAGCGGCCCCGCCCCCACCTGAAGCCCCTGGCTCCCTGCTGCTGAAAATCACCATGAGAAAGCCACACTGCTGGGACTGCCACTGAGGTGAAAGGAAGAGGCCCAGGAAGTTGGAAGCCAGAGAGCAGCAGAGACAGTGATGTCCTGCCAACCCCCAGCATCCAGGAGAGGAGGCCTGGGCCACAGGGACCCCAAGGCCCCATGGTGGGAAGACCATGCCCGGTATCCCTTTCTGGGCCACGGCGTGTGGCATCCACGGTCCCTTCCATACCAGAGCCACGGGCTGCCACGGGGCCTGGCCACACACACAGTACAGGGGGGCTGAGCGCTCCCCGAGCACAGACCCTTGCTGGGCTAAATCATTCACCGCGCTGCGACCAGGCCTGCTGAGGACACCGGGGTGTTTCAGATGGACACCTGAGCTCCAGGCCCAGGGAGGGGAGAAGCCTGAGCCCCTGGAAGCTCTCTGAGCACAGCACCTGCAGCAGCCGCTGCCAAGGAAGGAGCGGAGGGCACCAGGAGAAAGACCCAAGGACCCAGCCAGCTCCTGCCTCCAGCGTGGACTGTCCCCTGTCCCCCTGGGGGACGATGTGGGACGATGGGGTGGCCTGGGGCAGGGAGGGGGGGCAGCAAGGGGACAAAGGGGCCTGCCTTCCTCGTCAGCAGCCTGGTTATAAAAAGCAGCAGCAAAGCAGCAAAGCAGAGCCACACTCCCCTGCAGAGCCCAGTGGGAGGATGAAACGGGGTTTCCATGGTTACCACTGGGAGAAGGAGAACATTCAGATCAAACGGGAGTCAAAGGTTCGCCCAGGGAGTTTCAGCCTAAGGGTGGAATGCAGGGCCCGGGGTGCAGGGAAAAGGGTGGGGCGGCGACCCCCTCCCCCGCCCCACCCTGCCAGTGGCCCTCACCTACAGGGGACAGCAAGGCGGGTGGGGGAGGGGGAGACAGCAGGGGGCCGGAGGGCAGCCTGTGCCCTCCCAGCCCATGGCCACCCCTCTGCCCCAGAGGAGCTGGTCACCCGGCCCCCTCCCGGGGAAGGCAGGAGGCGCAGGGGCCGCACACGGGGGCCAGAACCCGAATCCCACAGCCTGTCCCCGGGGGCAGAACAGCGATGGCCGGAGTGGAGCTGGGAATGGAGGGACGTCATCCATGGATGGCGTCCCGGCCGGGTCCCCATCAGCGCGGGCCACGTGCAGAAGTTACCTGTGAGGATGTTTTCAGACATCACGTGGACCTGGACCTCCACGGAGTGCTTGGAGGTGTAGGTGATCTCGGCGCTGACGTGCGCCACCTCGCCGATGCACATGGGCGACAGGAAGTCGGTTCGCTCCACGCGGGCCAGGGCGGCCACGCAGCGCTCCTGTGGAGGCGGGAGACGGGTCAGCCCCAGGCCTGGACGGGCTCCTCCAAAACCACCCTTCTTTTTCCCACTGCGAAAGTAACGCCATTTACTGACATCACACGTTCCTAACTGCAAAACCACGGGAGACACAGAAGGCCTCGCGGGGACACCCCGAAGCCACCGCCCGCGGGATTCTCTGAGCGGTGAGGGTGGGGAGCGGCTTCTTTTTTCTAATTCTTCTACAAAAGACCTGTATTACTTCCATAATGAAAAGCAAAAAAAAGACATACTCATTATGGAAAATTTGGGAAATACACCGAGAAGCAGACTGAGGAGGGAAAATCACCCCTCCCATCGGAAGGGAGCCCAGGTTTCTATTTAGGGATCTTCCTCCCCAGGAATGGGATCTCCCTGGTTCATTTGCAGTTACTCAGTCTCAGATGGTCATGCAAACATAAACAGACGTGTCCACAACCTGCTTTTTTCCCCACTCAAAACAAGGAAAAATAACCTGCTTGTGTTACAAACGATGTTTTGCGATCAATGTTCCTTTATTTAAATGTTATGTCTCTTTCAATTGGGAATCCATTTGCAGGACTCAAAATTCAAAGGAAGGAAAGGGTATAGGGTACCAGGTGTGCGTCTTGTCACTGGTCCCCAGCCACCCAGGACCCTGCTGGTGACAGATCGGCGTGGCCGCCGAGGCACCCATGTCTGGGGTGCCATCTGGAGGGCCCACGACAGTGGACACTGGGGCTCACCCTCTATCGAACCTGACTTCCTCATTCTTCCACATGGCCCTTTCCATGACTGACGTCACTGTTCACAACGGACACAGCCTCCACTGCAAAAGGATGTTTAATGGCCAAGTAGAATGGAATATTCCATTTTCAGAGGTTTGGGTCCAGCTGGGTCCATTCTCTTCTTATTATAAACAATCCTGCGATGGGTATCCTTTTACTTAAATCATTTTCAGTACTGGGGGCTGTTTCCCAGACTGAAGGAACACTTCGGTGTATGCTCCCGAAGTACTTCTCTACAGTGGGACCTCAGACCCTCACTGCCAAACAGGGCACTTGGCCTGTCTGTCACTTTCTCCTGGAGATCAACTCTCTTCTCCAGGAGGCCGGGCACAGGTGTGCGAGGCTCTCCGGCTACCCCCGGGCTGGGCGGGGAGCAAGGGGTGTGCCCGCTCTGGTACTCGCCTTCCCAGTTAGTTAGTCCTTGCAGGACCCCTTGTCCCAGGGTTGGTGACACCGAGCTTGTAGTAACGGTCACTCTGAGCCCCGGAGGTACCACCTGCGGTTATCTGTGCAAGAGCCCACCTGCTGCCTTACGGATGTGCAAATGCCCTGGGCCCCCTCAAGCTGACGGGACCTGCCTCCCGGGAGGGACGGTCAGGGAACCTGCACCTTCACCCCTCCCAGGTGAGTCAGGAACATGGGGCTGGGGATTCCTTCAGTTTCTGTTCCTATAAATGTGCCAGAGTCAGGTCTCAGCAAGCAAGGGACCCAAGTGGCCGGGAAAGGTTCCAGGGCTAAGCTGTCGTTTCTCTGATCTGCACCGGCTTCCCCCCACTTGCCCCCTAAGTCACACTGACACTAGAGCTAAGCACACCCCTAGGCAGACTTCTGTGGCCACAGCACCACCCACTGGCAGAAGGCTGGAAAGGCACGCGCTGAGCCCAGCAGGACAGGTGGAATTACCTGCGCCCTTAGCATGCCCCCGAACAGCGTGAAACCGGGTGTCCTCACTGGAGAGTGGCTAAGTTTTGGTATGGCTACACTCAGACACTGGTAACATACACATTTTAATGGGAGTGCAGCTCAGTCTTGCAGGGACCTGAGCCCCAACTTAGCGTCCTTTCTGGGAGGGGAGAGAAGATAAAATGCCTGCAGGCTGAGATGAAGGAGGTGAACGGTGCGGGCGGGTGACCCGGAGTCAGGCGACCACTGACCCTTGGACGCTCCGTGGCGGGGAGGGTCATCAGCTTCTGGGCCGCGGCTGACTGTGGGTCCACCAGCGGGTCCACCGGGGGACCTGAGGCCACAGATCAAGAGGGGACTGCTGGCACGGAGCCAGGCACTGGGCCCAGTGCGGCATTCAGGGGAGTGAGTCGGAGCACCTGCCCTCGGCTTGGGTCCGGACAAGCGGACGGAGGATAAATAAGCAAACAGGACAAGGCCCCATGGTGGCAGGTGCTCTGATGGGGCCGTGTGGTTAGTGCCGGGGGTGGGGGCGGCCCCCCGACAGAGGGAGCATCTGAGGGGAGGCGTGAATGGGGAGGTGGAGGCAGGTATGGAGTTGTACACCCTCTCCAGCAGAGGGGAGAGCGGGCGGGATTGAGCAGGGTGGAGGCTGGGCGGGGGGAAGGGGTGCGCAGCAGGAGGTGCGAGCTAAGGGGTCAGCAGGCCCTCAGGGGCCAGAGAATCCAAGCAGACAGGCTTTTTAGTCCCCGCACTTTAGAGTGGCGTGAACTTTGAGCAGGTGGCATTTCTGTTCCATGACCCGGAACACGCGCACAGTGACCCACAGAGCCACTCTCCACGCTGTCCCAGGGAATGCTCTCAGCACACACTTGCCACAGGAAGCCCTCGGGCCTGGCACGGGATGCCTGGCAGAGGCCTCACCCCTGCTCTTCTGGGGTGGAAGCCGCATGCTAGGAATCTTATGCTTGCTTCCGAAGGAGAGAAGGAATGTCTACAGGGTGGCCACTCCGAGACCTCTGCAGGCGGAAGCGCTCCGGAGGACGGTGATTCCACACACACCCTTCTGGCAATGAGTGGATCGCCAAAGCGAGTCCACTGAGCTCCAGGCCTCTACCCAGATGCTGAGCATCCGGCAGGGACCTGAAAGACAAAATTCCCTCCCTTTGTGGGGTTTACACTCTAATTGGGGTGGGGGGGGTGAGCAGACTAAAGATAAATGAGCAAAATGCACAATGTTGTAGGATCGACAGTGCTGTGACCAGCTGGGAGCAAGGAGGGAGCTGGTCATCAGGAAGGGCCTCAGTGGAGGTCATACGTACACAGACCAGAAGGAGGCGAAGGGGAGTCCTGCAGATATCTGGGGGAAGAGCAACTCAGGTAGAGGGAAGAGGCAGTGCAAAGGCCCTGGGGTAGGAATATCGGCCAGTCACACAGCAGCAAGAGAGCCAGTGTGGCCCAGGGGAGTGTAAAGGGGAGGGCATGGGAGATGAGATCTGGGAGCTGGACAGTGCTCAGATGTAGATTTAGCAGGTGGAGCCCACAGGAATGGCTGCCAGTGTCGCGACAGAAGAGGAAGAATGGGGTCTGGAGTGTGGGTAACCAGATGCTGCAGAGGTCATGCACAGAGGAGAGGGAGTCTGTGGGAACAGCGGCCTGAGGACAGGTCCAGGGTGTCTTTTGGGGCCCATTAAGGTCAAGGGGCCAATTACGTATCCAGATGGAGCCAAATAAGAGGTCCCAGCTGAAAACAGAACCCTGGGGCTACATGATGGTACTAGAGGCATGGACAGGATGAGACCTTCAGGGGAGCAAGGTGGGGGTGCTCTCTCCCTGACCCAGAACCCCAGCGAAGCCCCTCAGAGGCCTGCATTGGCCCCCATGCCAGGGTCTAACCGCCTGGAGCTGCCTGGGCCTCACACGCCCTCCCGAGCCCAGAACTTCTACACCCCCGTCCTGGGACCACCAGTGCAGAGACATCTCCAAGCCAACACATGAAAACGCTCCCTCTTGTACCCCCAGGCTCCCTCCAGGGATGGAGTGGGGAGGAGCAGGGGCTCAGAGCACAGGTTCGAGGCCTGGATTCACGGCCCCGACCTGTCCCCTGCTTCCCCCACGGCCTCGGGCAAGCATGCAGGCTCTCTGTACCTCCACTTCCTCCCCTGTGCAAAGGGGGTAACGGGGATAATAATGCCGTGTGGAGAGGACTTCATGAGCAGAAGTACTTCAGAGCTTTGCAAAATGCTAAGCACTCAGTACCCAGCAGCAGTCACGTGGGTCTTTACCACTCAGTCTCCCCCAACTCTCTCACTCCCCCATCCTAAGGTTCTTCCCGGTGTCCCGCCTCTCCCACCAGGCCTGTCCAGGACCCCCACTGTCTGTCTCGGCTGGCCACCAGATGCTGGGTCCACATGCGGCCAACCCCTCCCCACGGGCTCAGGCCCATCCTCCCCGCTGCCGCCAGAGGGCGCACTCTGAACATGGCCTGGTTTGCCCCTGGACTCCAAGGGCACCTGAACAAATCTGGACTCCTAGCAGGGCAGGTGAGCCCCTCCTTCCCAGTGTGGTTCACACGCATGTGCGCGCACACACATACGCAGCTCTCTCTCTCCTTCTCCCCTCCAGCCGGCGAGCCTTCCTCCTCCCCTCACGGTGGCTGACCCAGGCCCACGGGGACACAGAAGCCAGTGGTGCTGCATCTCGGCAGGCCACCAGGTGGCAGTGTGGTGCAAGACAGACCACCCCCTCCCCCCAGCAAAGGCGCTGGGCCACCTCCAAAGAGAGGGTCAGGTCCCTGGGGCTAGATGCAAGGCAGGAGAGGATGGGCCAAATGCCCCCCAGCTGCTGGAGCTGCAAAAGCAGAAGGCTTCGGTGGGCTTCCCCAGCTAGAGTGCCAGGGCTTACCCAGCTCCCGCCCCCCCCTCCGGGGGGTGTCCATGGGGCAGGGGAAGGCTCAGGCCCAGGGCAGCCAAGCTGGGGCAAGGGAGGGGAATTCCAGAAACCAAGACTCATCTGGACGGAGGGGGAGGGGCTTAACTGTGGCTCTCTGCCGGCTCCCCGGCTCCCCGCTTACTCTCTGGCTGTCCCCATCCCTCCTTGATGACACAAGCACCATTCCAACGGGTCCCATCCAGGGATTCCAGAAGCTCCCGAGGCGCAGGGGACGAAGGAGGGGAACAGTCCGTGCAAACTCTTGTCCCAACCCAAGAATGGTTCGATGTCTCACATGGAGGGATGCCAGGCCTCCTGGGCCTGGACTCTTCAGGTGACCCCAAGCGGGCTGGGGGACGGCTCGCAGACGCTTACCCCATTCTGGCTGTTACAGTGTCGGGTGCTGATGATGGCCCCTGCCTCCTCGATCATCTTCAGGATTGTCCCACCGTGGACATTGCCAGCCACATTGGCGTCATCGGGCCGCATGATCCTGGGTGGGGGAGAGAGAAGCAGCAGGATGAGGCCTCGGGAAGGATGTCACTCATGAAGAGCCACAGCCCGGGGGGAGCGGGAGGTGCTCCAAAGAGACCAAAGTCTCCCGAAGAAGGAAAAAGAACTTTCTGGGGGAGTTTGGTCAGAGTGGGCTGCTGCTCTGACAGCCCCACACAGGGGGCTGCAGGGTCCTGTCTCCACGGGAGGGAGGGAGGGAGGAGGCAGGCAGTGGGACTCTGCCCCGGGGCCACAGGCACCCAGCCTGGAAGGGGTGAGAGCAGGGGCCTTTGGCAAAGGCAGCAAGGCCGCAGCACGGCTGTTGGGGTTCCCAGGCTCCCCAACAACCTTCAGGACTGAATGAGCACCAGGACATAGGCTGTGATCCCATGGAAGGCCACCAGGAGTCCCAGAGGGGGAAACCATGCAGCCTCACTGCTCTGAAAAGTGGAAACAGGCCACAGCTCTGAGACTCCTGTCGGCAGGGGAATACCAGACTCCGAGATCATTCCTGGCTCCCGCTCTTACTTGCTAGGCGAGCTGGGCCTAGTAACTGAACCACTGCACTTGACCGTGGGAGGACAGAATCACACAAGATAATGCAGTTAACCGGCCCAGCCGTGGCCTGGCCCGCGGCCATGACAATGCAAACTCACCAGCAGTACTCTACCCTCTAGGTAAATATTTACCCAACCGACTGCAAGAAGGTTGGAAGCTCCGAGATAGAGCTAGAAGGTGTTACTTTCTCAGCAAATGAGCACGGACATCTTGGGGTAACTGACAGCGGACTGCTGCCCACCCCCACGTGTGACCCCTTCATCCTGGGGGACAGCTGACCATGAGAACCAAAACCCACTGGGGTCATGGGGCTGTCTCGCTCTGCCTCACTGGCTCGGGACAGCAGTCATGGGAACCTGAGCAGAGGCCAGGGGAACCCCAGGGAACCCGAAAGAAATTTCACCTGGCTTCTCAAACGTTCATTTTAAATTATTTCTTGAGTCAACTCAAAATGGGTAAAGACTGGAAACCATGAAACTCCCAGCAGAAACCATAGGCTTACAGTAAACTTCTTGACCATCAGTCTTGGCGATGGTTTTTTGGATCTGACTCCAAAAGCAAAAATAAACAAATGGGACTTTATCAAAGTAAAAAGCTTCTGCAGAGCAAAGTAAACTATCAACAGAATGAAAAGGCAGGGGGGGCGCCTGGGTGGCTCAGTGGGTTAAAGCCTCTGCCTTCGGTTCAGGTCATGATCTCAGGGTCCTGGGATCAAGCCCCGCATCGGGCTCTCTGCTCGGCGGGGAGCCTGCTTCCCTCTCTCTGGCTGCCTACCTCTCTACCTACTTGTGATCTCTCCCTCTCTGTCAAATAAATAAATAAAATCTTTTTTAAAGTAAAAAAATAAAATAAAATGGGCAAAGAGGGGGCACCGGGGTGGCTCAGTCAGGTAAGTGTCTGCCTTCAGTTCAGGTCATAATCTGGGGCTCATGGGCAGGGATGGGTCCCGTTATGGGCAGGGAGCCTGCTTCTCCCTCTCTCCCCAGCTCATGCTGTTGCTTTCCCAGTCTCTCTCAAATTAATGAGTAAAGTCTTATTAAACAAACAAATAAATGGGGCAAAGCGGGGGCTTAGCCGGCTCAGATGGAACAACCGATTCCTGATCTCTGGCCATGATTCAAGCCCCATGTTGGGTGTGGAACCTACTTAAAAAAATTTTTTTTAAGTAAAACAGGCTAAGAAACTGACTAGACATTTTTCTAAAGAAGACAGAGATGGCCAAGAGGTACACGGAAAAACGTTTCACACCACTCATCATCGTGGAAAAACATTAAAACCACAGTGAGCTACCCCCTCACACCTGTTAGAACAGCTATTATCAAATGATAAAAGAGAACGGGTGTTAGCAAGGACGTGGAGACAAAGGGATGCTCCTGCACTGTTGCTGGGGCTGCACACTGGTTTAGCCACCGTGGAGAACAGCATGGAGGCTCCGAAAAAACAAAAGCCCGAACCACCACATGATCCAGCCATTCCCCTTCAGTGTATTTACCCAGAAGAAACCTGAACTCGAGCTCGAGAAGATCCCCCCCCCATTCACTGCAGTGGTATCTGGAGCCACCTGGGCGCTCATCAATGGGTGAGTCGATAAACCTCCACAGGATACAGAAAGACAAAGGGAGAGGACCCAACCATAAAAAAGGAGGGAATTCGGTCATTCCTGATGATGTGGATGGACAGTGAGAACATTATGCTGAGTGAAATAAGTCGGAGACAGAAAGACAAAACCACCTGATCTCACAAGTGGAATCCAAAATCACGGAGCTCACGGAGAGGACAGACTGCTGGCTGCCTGAGGCCGGGCAGGGGTGCAAACTCCCACCTACCTCGAGGGAAACAAGTCCTGGGGGCGTAAGGGCAGCAGGGTGACTCTAGTTAGCCTCACCGCACCAGACACAGGCAAGGTGCTGAGAAAAGGGGTGGTGAACCCGCTGACCAGGGAAAACCTCTGCACCCGTGTCAGGCGACAGAGGTTAAGGGCCGCCAGGGTGAGCCCGCTACACAGGCATGTGCCAACCCACCACCGTGCGTACCTAAAACTGATACCACATTCAACACCAAGGACATCACAATAAAGCTGGAAAAATAAAAGAGTAAAAAAAAAAATTTAAAATATTTTCCAGTTTTAAAAATCCGGGCTTAAAAATAAAATAGAAATCCAAGTTTATACTAAGTTTTTGGGGTTTTTTTTAAGTCTGAGTTAAGACATAACCAATTTAAATAACAAAACTGGGGGAGGCGCCTGGGTGACTCAGTTGGGTAAGCAGGTGGCCTTGCGCTCAGGTCAAGATCCCAGGGCTCCCTGCTGGGCGGGGAGCCTGCTTCTCCCTCTGCCTGCTGCTCCCCCTGCTTGTGTGTGCACGTTCTCTCCCTTTCTCTCTCTCTCTGATAAATTAAATAAATAAATAAATAGGTAACGAAACTGCTGTTATCAGCCTCTTTCCTTTGTATCTGTTTCCAGCTTAGTAAATGACAGATAGTCATTTCCGCCCAGAGGCTGGATGTCCTGGGGCTGCCGGGGGGGGGGGTGCTGGCTGGCCAGGAAGAGCAGAGCGTTCGAGAGCGTGCGGGAAACTTGAGTCCAGCCTTTCCTAGAAACACCAAAGCCTACCAGTGGGGAAGGCTGATTCCCGCCCCTGGGCCTCACTTGGCCTGTGGAGCTGTGGCCCCCACGGCTAGCCCAGAACAACGCCTGGGAGAGGAGGGCGGACCCAGGGCCACGGGGCAGACGAGGAAGTGCTCACATCCGGAGGGGCACCGAGGAGAAGACTGATAAGGAGGCAGCCTTTGAGATGGATGGTGCCTGGGACCACCGTGGGACACTGGAGGTCCGCAGAAACCCCACATCATCCACATCCGGCTGCCCCCAGGAGCCCCCGATGACCCCCAGGGGGTAAATGCCAGGGGCTCCAGACCACACATCACTGGACACGAAAGCTCACTGAGACGCTTGCCACCCCCCACCCTCCTGGGTCACCCGGGTCCCGCACAGATATGGTCCTAATTCCCCAGGCCAGCCGGCCATCAGACAGGACCACCTCTCCCTCCACGGGACCTGCAGAGGCAGGGAGACCAGAGCCCAGCTCACTTCCCACTCCCCTCGGCCCCAAGTGGCTCAGGGGCCGCTGGGCAGGGCTGTCCTGGAACATCAGCCACTCCCTTGGGACCTTCCCTAGAGGTCCCTCACCGCTGGCCTGCTCATCTCCAGGGAGGCAGGTGTCTGAGGGGTGAGAGAAGCCAGGAGAACATGTGGTCCCTCGTCCAAGCTTTTGCTTTCCCTTTTTTTTTTAAAGATTTTATTTATTTATTTATTTGACAGAGATCACAAGCAAGCAGAGAGGCAGGCAGAGAGAGGGGGAAGCAGGCTCCCTGCTGAGCA
>CM053606.1:3474200-3495619 GCA_028646535.1 Procyon lotor
GGCCCCTTCCCTTCTACAGAATCAAGATTTAAACCCCCTAGTGAGGAGTTTTAAGCCCACAGGGATCTGGAACTTCTGCCTTGTCTCCCATCACCCCAGCCAAACCAGGGCCGTCTGCTCAGGCGCCGCCAGGCCTTCCCACCGCCCTACCTGTACCCACTTGTCCCAGCAATATCTGACCCAGCCTCAGTGAGGAAAGTGGATTCATCTGTGAATGGGGGAGCACAGGTGGACACCGCCTCCTGGAGGGCGGCCCGGCATTGCCCATTGATACTCCGACTGGGCTCACTCTCTCTCTAACGGATAAAATCTTTAAAAAAAATTAAATAAAACACAACACTGCAGCACAAGTTCTGTGGTAAATTGGCGGGCGGGCACTTTGCTCGATTCAACAGCGAACGCTGAAGTAGCTGTGTGAGGTAGAAGGTAGCAGGCAGCACCACGCACGGTCGGATTTCCGGGACAGATAAAGTCCTCTCGGGTTTCCACCTGCCCCAAAGATGGGCGGACCCATCGGGCCGGCAGCTGTGGTCCAGGCGTGGGCCTGCAGGGCGGCCAGTGCCAAGCACACCGCCAGACTGTGCCAAGGGTCTCTGGGCCTGTCCCTGCTGGGCAGCGGCAGGTGTCTCGGGCAGGGACAACCCCAGGGTGCTTCTGCCCTGACCTAACCCGCAGCAGTAGGTGCCGAGCTCTGTGCAGGGAGCCGCCACCTTGGCAGGGAGACAAAGAAGAGCAGGCGATGTGGGTCCTGGCAGGAAAGAAGCTGTGGGGCTGACCGAGGGGTGGGCAAGTGCCAAGAGGACCACATGGGCTAGGAGATGGGGCCGGTTCCCACCAGGCAGCCCCGACCATGGCACATGCCCCACCTTTCTGCGGGGGACCCTGCCAATCGGAAGCCCAAGGGACCCTGCTTATCCTCCCCAACCTGCCGCCTAAGAAGGTCCCAGCAAGGTTCCTTCAACCCCAGAGCCCCCATCACAGCCCCTAGAAGAGGCAGGGATGGAGAATGGCCGAGCCTGGAGAAAGTCCCTAGGGCTCTTCCCGGCCCCAGAGCAGGAGAGGGAGGTGCCGATCACACCCGAATGCCCAGGCTCACACTTGGGCCGGGACCAGGGAGTGAACCAGAGAAGGCTCCCGGTGTAGCCGGCTGCCCGGCACCCACGGGTCCCGAGAAGCCAGGGCACCGGGCGGCTGGGCAGGCAGGAAGCTGAGCGGCGCCCCGCACAACCACAGAGCCCGGCTGGCAAGAGAGGGAAGCGCCGGAAGCAGCGAGGCTGCAAAGAGCAGCAGCTGCCGCCACCCCGAGGGCCGCGGCCGGGAGGGAGCGCCCTGAGCCTCGCAGAGTGACTCTTCCGGGTCTCAAGCTGTGGTCCTGCCGGGAGCCGGGGGCCACACGGAGGCCAAACCCCCCGTCCCAGCTTCCGTCCCATCTAACCTCCGGAGCGGCGAGAGCTGGAGCCCGCACAGCTGTCCTTGGCCACATGGAGCCGGCCCGGGAGCCGCACCCCCTCTACCACCTGACCCGTCAGAGTGCCCCCGGACAGACCATCTGCGACAGTGGCCCGCACAAGAGGAGGAGGGGCCGCGAGACCCATGGTACCTGCTCAACTGGGAGGCCATGCCCGCTGGGGCTCGTCTGGGATCCCGAGAGAAGCCAGGGGGCTGGTGGCAGCCAAGCTGCCCACCCTCCCGCTCCAAAAGCACTGTCGCAAGGCCCGCCACGCCAGGCGGCCCAATCTAACCAGGAAGACGCCGCCTCACCAACCCGAGGAGTCCACCAGAAGCCGGTTGTCATGGAAACCTCGCTTTGTAAATAATGACAGCGGAGAAGCACATCTCCGAGCCCTTCCGCTGCTGTGCGCGGTGCGCGGGATCAAGAAGTCACGCATAGCTGGGTGCCATCTCTGAGCAGCCTCTGGGCGGCCGGAGACGGGCAAACGCCCACCCAGGGTCCCAGGAAAGGCTGGGCCCCAGGCCTGGAGCCACTGCGAGCCTTCGGAGCCTCGTGAGACGCGCACGGGGGGGGGGGGGAAGGTCTCAGGCCAGACAGAGCGAGACTCACAGCGAGGGACGCATCAGGGGCAGAGCCCAGCATCCTGCCCAGAGGGGCCAGCATCCGACACCCGTCCCCAGGCTACTCCCAGGGCTCGAGCCACTGGAAGGGAGGAAGCAGTCAGCCCCGCCAGCCCCCGCTCCCCCACGGCCGCCACCGCACAGACCTGCCTCCTGCCCCGCAGCCAGGGACAGACCTTCCGTCTCCTGGGGGGCCTGCCCTCCCCCCTCCCGCCGGGTGTTGGGAAACAAGGCAAGCCATCAGAGCGGCCGAGGAGCAGGTGTGATGGCGGCAGCCCCAGGAGAGGAGGCTGCGTGCATGACGACTGTCCCCGCGCCCCGTGCCACCCCCAGGGGGCCGCCGTGATGGCTGCCGTGAATGAATGAACCGGCCTCCAAGCCACGTGAAGGACCCTTCCTGAAGACTGAGCAGTGGCTTGGCCCCTGGGCACGGGTCCACCTGGCCTGGGGGCGACTCCAGCAGGTACAGTGCTTAAGAGGGTAACTCAGGCCACAGCACCCGGGGAGGGTCAGGCCGACTCAGCCCGAGGCCGCTCTCACCACCAAAGGCCGGGCCTGCCCCTACCTCCCGGCCGCCTCCCTAAAATACAGCCAATAGCTCCTGAGGGCACAACTACCACTGTCCCACGTCCGCCCACCTTTATGTGAAAGGAAACAGAAGCAAACTTCCAGACTGACCAGCGGCAGAGCGGCGCTCCACAGGGAGGCCGGCCGGGGCAGGAAGGGGGCTCCGACGGGCCCACCGACCACCCCCGAAATGCCCACCTGGAGAGGGAGTCAGGGCAGAGTCTGGGCCGGAAACCTTCCCCCAAGCCTCCCCCCACCCATGCAGCCCAGACAGGGGCCCTGGCAGGACGGCGGACCTCCTGCGGCCGCTCGGCTGTGCGGGAGCAGAATGAGCCCACCGGCAGGCAGCCCCGAGGACTACTCCTGTGGGGCAGGGCCTGGGGCCACCCTGCTCGCTGTGATGTCCCCAGCACTGGCACCACGCGGGACACAAAGCCAAGTGCCACGAACAGGTGTCACATCGAAGAGCGACCCAGTCCCAGGGAGACACAGGAGGATGGAGCCACCGCCCCACCCAGCCTAGGTCCCCTTCGGCCAGCTGGGCGCTCAGGCCCTGTGTCGCCCTGCCCCCCGCCCTCCCTGTCCCCGAGAATCCTGGCCACACTCTCCTCCCCTGGAAAAGGCCAAGAGTGCTGCCCCCACAGGCCCCCACAGTGGGCCGCATGCTGGGTCTGGCCAAGCCCCTCTATCACCCGCGTGTCAGAGAAAAGGGCCCCAAGGCCACAGGTGTGCACCCCAGCAAGGGGGCATCCCACAGCCATGTGTGCAGACCCCCTCCGGCCCCGCCCCCGCCCCCAGCCGTCCCGCCCTTGTCTTACAGCTTGGCCTGCCCCCCGAGACAGGCCTCGGCAGCTCCCTTCCGCAACACCTTCAGGGACGCGCCCCGCCAAAGCGCAAGCATGGTCTCTGTGCATGGTCTCTGTGTGTCTGCTCCAGAGCCCTGGCCAGATGGGACGGGGAGGGGGCCTCGGCCGCATGCTGTGCCCTTTGGACTCGGCCTCATTCCTCCAGGCATCGCCACCTCCCTAAGCAACACTGGCTTCTCTCTCCCCGTGCTCTCAACCCTGGGTGTGCTGAGCACACGGCCCACCCTAGGGAAGGAGCGGCCACCCCACCACTCCCCACGCTGCGTGTGCCTGTGACCTTCTCAGAGGCCTTAAAATCACAGGAAATTGGAGTCGAAAAAGAGGCTGGCAATTACTTCAAGCCCCAGCTTCTACCTGTGAGGAAAGCAGGCCCGCGGAGGGGAGGAGGGTGGCCCCAGCATCGAGCAGACCTGGAGGACGCAGCAGCCGGCACCTTCGAGGGGGCGTCCCGGGAGGGCGCCGGGCCAGGGGGAGACGCAGCCTCCCGCGCACCACAAAGACCCACCGTCCTCCCCGGCAAAACACCGCCCGCTGACGGGGTGATGACTCACAGAAGGATGAGAAGCAGCCACAACCTGCCCAGTACGTTCCTTCTCGATTATGGGAAGATTGTTAAAGTGCTCCGAGACCGGTTAAAGGGAAACCGTCCTCGCGGGAGCGCATGGGGCATCCTGAGAAGGGGGGTGCTGCGAGGTACAGAAAACTAAGCCCACGTCTGTGACAGAAAACGCCACCTCGAGGGAAGCTGAGACACGGTGCGGGCTCAGGCCCAAATGAGGTTCTCTCCCCATGTTCCTCATTAGAGGGGAGACAGGTTCCAGGTCTGGAATGATCCACAGAACAACAGGCAGGCCCAATGACTTAACACCCGGGTACATGGATACACCCTGAGCCAGGAGAACTAAGACTTAAAAAAACCCAAGCAAACCCCACAGGGAAACGCAATGAGGGCAACTGCAGGAAATGACACAAACAGGGGAGATACCCACAGGTCCTCCCACAGCTCCGGCAAAGCAGCGGGGACCGTGTCTCGCCTCGACCGGCCTCACAGCCACGCCGACTTTCCACAGAGAGGACTCAGTCTCTGTTGTCCGCCTTCTGAGCAGATCATTGCAAAATAACCGGGAGGTGGTTTCTGAATTAGCCAGGAACCATTCTAAATGACAAAACCAGATGCCCGGAAAGGTTCCCGTTGAGATGATGCCAGCAGCCCAGACGGGGAACAGCCCAGGGAGCAGCCCAGGAGCCCATCACGCAGGAACAGGTGAATAAGACCCAGGACGGGACGGGATTTGACTAGAAGGAACAACCAGGGGCAGAGGCACGCCACCGTGGGGAAGAATCCCGAACAAATGATGCTGAGGGCGAGCAGCCAACCCAAAAGGGTGTCCGCGGACACGGAACGTCCAAGCAGGCCGATCCAGGGACAAATGCAGCCCGACTGACGGCGGCCAGGGCCCGGGGCAGGCGGATGGGGAGAGACAGCCAAAGAGCACAGCGCTTGTCTCCAGGGTCAGGAAAACGTTCCGGACTTAAAGTGACTGTTGCCCAGGCTGGCGGATACACCGGCAAACACTGAGTGGGCCTCGAGCTCTGTCCCAACAGAGCGGTCACGGCACCTGCCGCAGGCCGCTGGGGGGAAACGGGCCCAGCCCTCCCCCTCCAGATCTCGGCCTCGGCAAGGCCTCCAAGCACTCGGGCCCAGGAGCGAGCGCCCAGGGTTGGGCCCAAAGAAAACCATGCACAGCCGGACACGGCGGCAGCTTCAGGGCTTCTGGGACCAAATAAACAACCAGCTCCACGCACGAGCAAGGCTGCGTTTCTCTGAGAAATCTTTTCAGAAGCAATAGGCTTTTTTTTTCTAATTTTCTGGGCATTTATTTATTTATTTTTTAATTTTTATTAACATATAATGTATTATTTGCCCCAGGGTACATGTCTGTGAATCGTCGGGCTTACACATTTCACAGCACATACCCTCCCCAATGTCCACAACCCAGCCACCCTATCCCTACCCACCCACACGCCCCCTCCCCCCCCCCGGCCACCCTCAGTTCGTTTCTTGAGTCTAGGAGTCTCTTATGGTTTGTCTCCCTCTCCATCCCTTCCTGTTTCATTTCTCTCCCCCACCCCCCCAAATTTCCGCCTTGCCTCTCCAATTCTTCATATCAGAGAGATCATGTGATACTTGTCTTTCTCTGACTGACTTATTTCGCTTAGCATAATGCCCTCCAGTTCCATCCACATCGTTGCAAATGGCCAGATTCCGTTTCTCTTGATGGCTGCATAGTATTCCATTGTATATATATACACCACATCTTCTTTATCCATTCATCTGTTGATGGGCATCTAGGGTCTTTCCATAGTTTGGCTATTGTGGACATTGCTGCTATAAACATTCGGGTGCACGTGCCCCTTCGGATCACATTTGTATCTTTAGGGTAAATACCCAATAGTGCGATTGCTAGATCGTAGGGTAGCTCTATTTTCAACTTTTTGAGGAACCTCCATACTGTCCTCCAGAGTGGCTGTACCAGCTTGCATTCCCAAGCTTTTTTTTTTTTTTTTAAGATTTTATTTATTTGTCAAAGAGAGAGAGAGGGCACAACGAGGAAGAGAGGCAGGCAGAGGCAGAGAGAAAGGAGCCTGATGCAGGACTCGATCCCAGGACCCTGGGATCATGACCTGAGCCCAAGGCCGTGGCTTAACCCACTGAGCCACCCCGGCGTCCTGCAAAAGGCTTTATCACAAACACTTCACCAAACAAGATCTGTGGGTGTAAAATTCACATATGGAAACGTGCTTGACATCATTAGACATTAGGAAAAGTACAAATTAAAATCACAAGGAGATCCTGCCGCGCACCTCAGAGTGGGTAAAATTTAGAAGACCGATCGTCGCGGGTGTCGGGGAGGGTGTGGGGTGGTGGGAAGTCCTGCCGTGGCACCCTGCTTTGGAAAAGAGGTCAGCCGTTTCTTCAGATTTATTTATTTGAGAGGGGGAGGGTAGAGAACACCAGCAGGGAGGGGCCGATGGAGAGGGGACTCCTTAAGGGGATCTCCAGCGGGCTCCACACCCGGCACAGAGCCCTGATATCATGACCTGAACCGAAAACAAGAGCCGGACGCCTAACCAACTGACCACCCAGGCGCCCCACGGTCGGTAGTTTCTTAAACAGTTACGCCCACACCCACCATATCACCGGGCATTGCGCTCCTGGTACTTGCCCTTACGACCAAGAAAAACAAATCCCCACAAAGACGTGTCAATGAATGTTCGTGGGGGTGCTCCCCGCCACAGCCCCAAACTGACGAGGACAGAAATGCCCGTCCACCGAGGGACGGATAGACAGGCTGCGGTCCACCCACACAATGGAATATATGGAGTAACAAGAAACGGGCCACCCCTCCCTGCAAGAGCAAGGAATGATCCCGAAGTGGGCGTGCGGAAGGGCTGGCCAAAACAAAGCACATCCCGCGTGGTCCCATTTCTATAAAATTCCAGAAAACACAAACCAATCTCTAACAACAGACCATCGGTGAGGCAGGACGGAGCTCCTAACGTGATGGACACGGTCGTTACCTTGACCACGGCGATGGTTTGCCAGGTGTGTAGAGATGTCAGAATTCATCAAATTACTCTAAGTGTGTGTGCTGATATATTAGTCATACCTTAATGACTTAATAAACATTTCTCCCACCCTACGCCTGCTGTCACTTTGCAGAGAATCGCATGTTGGTGGCGAACACGCTGTAGTCGCTGACCCCGGGGAGTTTCCTGAACTCAGCCCGTTTCTCTAAGAGGTGGCGGCAACTGCACCCAAGTCCCCCGGAGCGGCCCAGTCCCTGGCCCGGGAGCAGAGTGGCCCCAGCATCTCAGCACCAGCTCTGTGCCCGAACCCCCAGAAGAGGCAGGAAGGAGGCCACACTGAATCCGACCCACCCAGCACAATCAGTCCCACCCTGGCACAGATCCAAGCCCTCTTTCACGCCCAGGGGACTGACAGCGAAGCCTGCAGGGGGCAGGTGAGCAGGTCAGGTCCCGAGGACCTCTCCAGAATAACCAAGAGCATATGCCAGCTGCCAGAGTGGCCACCCTGAGTCTCACTCCCCTGGATGTTAAAGAGGGTGTCCCTAAGACACACAGTCAAGGGCAGTGGCTCTGGGGAGAGTGCGACAGAGAAAGGGCCACGGTGAGAGAGGAGGGACCCTCAGCCTCTACAGGCACAGCCCCGCCCACCACACTGGGCATCAAACAGCCCATCCCGCCGGGCCCAACCCATAGGCCACACTGGCAGGGGCCCCCAAGAGGCAGTAAGGAAATGCCCACGGCGAGTGGGCCCAGGAGGCACGGGTCTGGGGTCTAGTCCAGGTTCTGCCATATGTGCCACGGTCCCTAAATCAGCCACCGCACCTGCAGGGTCTGCTCTTCCCCTGTAGCATGGAGGTCAGCAAGGGGCTGAGAGCTCCCAGAAGCTGGGACACTTCACCTTGTCTCCTAGGCCCCCGTACCCAAGAAGAAGGCCTGACAGAATGAGCTCCTGCCACTGGCCAGCTGAAGGACCCAACCAAGACATTGTTAAGAGAATAAAGAGACAGGACACCTGGATGGCTCGGTCGGTTGAGCGTCTGCCTTCAGCTCAGGTCATGATCTCAGGGTCCTGGGATCGAGCCCCACATCGGGCTCCTTGCTCAGAGAGAGTCAGCTTCTCCCTCTCCCTCTGCTGCTCCCTGCTTGTGCTTTCTCTCTCTGTCAGATAAATAGAATCTTAAAAAAAAAAAAGAACTCTTAAAATACTATAATAAGAATCCAATATGAAATGGGCAAAAGATCTGAACAGGCACTTCATGAAACAAGACACAGAGATGTCAAATAAGCACATGAGAAGATGCGCAGCTCCTTGGGTCATTAGGGATTGTAGATTAAAGCCACAACACACCTGTAAGAACAGCCGAAATTTGGGACACTGACAAAACCCAAACACTAGAAGGATATGGAGCCACAGAAATGCTCACTCGTTGGTGGGAATGCAAAAAAGGTGCAGCCCTGTGGAAGACATTTTGCCAATTTCTTACAAAACTAACTGCACTCGTTAACTGTATCCTATTTGATATTGTTTTAATTATATAAAAACAAATGTGAAAATTTAGTAGGCACATGGAAATGATTAAAACAAAATCAAGTAAAAAAAATTATTGTTGAGTATGGCTGAACTAAGAATATTAGCAATATGTTTTCCTTAGATGCAAAATCTTCAACACAATATTACCACACTGAATTTAACAATACATTAAAAGGGTCAATAACCACGATCAAGTGGGATTTAATCCAGGGATGCAAGATGATTCACTATCAACAAATCAACATGATATACCACATTAACAAAATGAAGACGAAAACTGAACGGTCATCTCAATAGATGGCAGAAAAAGCATCTGACAAACTTTTAACATCTATTTATGATGAAAACCTAAAATTTGTATGGAGCCAGAGAAGACCCTAAATAGCCAAAGCAACCTCGAGTAAGAAGAGCAAAGCTGGAGGGATCACCCTCCCAGATTTCAAGATATACTACAAAGCTACAGGAACCAAACAGTATGGTACTGGCACAAAAACAGACACATAAATCATTGGAAAAGAATAGAGAGCCCAGAAGTAACTCCATGCATAAATGGCCCAATTAATGTATGACAAAGGAGAGAAGAATTCAGTGGGGAAAAGACAATCTCTTTAATAAATGGTGTTGGGAAGATTGGACAGCCACATATGAGAGACTGAAACTGGACCACTTTCTTATACTACACACAAAAATAACTCAAAATGGATTAAAGATCTAAATGTAAGACGTGGGCGCCTGGGTGGCTCAGTTGATTAAGCAACCGCCTTAGGCTCAGGTCATGATCCCAGAGTCCCAGGATCAAGTCCCACATGGGGCTCCCAGCTCCACGGGGAGTCTGCTTCTCCCTCTGATGCTCTTACTCATTCTCTCGCTCTCTCAAATAAACAAATTAAATCTTTTTTAAAAAATTAAATAAATAAGTAAATAAATAAATGTAAGACCTCAAACCATAAAAATCCTAAAAGAAAGAAGAGGAAGTAAACTCTTAGGTTATATTTTTGGATCTGTCTCCTTGGGCAAGGGCAACAAAACCAAAACACAGCATCTTTACAATTGGGACATCAAACTAAAAAGTTTTTGGACAGTCAAGGAAACTATCAACAAAACAAAAAGGCAACCACTGAATGGGAAAAGGAATCTGAAAACGATTTGGGGTTAATATCCAAAATATATAAAGAATTCATAAAACTCAATACCAAAAAAAATTTTTAAAAACTG
The DNA here is from genome assembly GCA_028646535.1 of Procyon lotor. Lineage (NCBI taxonomy): Eukaryota > Metazoa > Chordata > Mammalia > Carnivora > Procyonidae > Procyon > Procyon lotor. The sequence goes on from CM053606.1 coordinate 3,484,044, forward strand.
ATTACAAAATGGACAGAAAAACCTGAATAGACATTTTTCCAAAGGAGACATACAGGTGGGCAGCAGACTCATACAAATATGTTCAACATCACTCATCGTCAGGGAAATGCAAGTCAAAAACACCATGAGAGATCACCTCCCACCCGTGGGAATGGCTAGTCTCAAAAGATTAAAAATCAGCCTGGAAACGAGGTAGAGAAAAGGGAACCCTCCCGAAAGGTTGGCAGGAATGCAAATTGTTGAAGCCACTATGGAAACAGGATGGAGGTTCCTCGAAAACTTTCAAACTAGAAATACTACACAAGGGACGCCCGGGCGGCTCTGCATTCAACTCGGCCAATGATCCCAGGGTCCTGCTTCCCCCTCTGCCTGCCACTTGTGCGCCTGCTCCCTTGCTCGCTCGCTCTCTGGAAAATAAGTAAGTAAAATCTTAGGAGGGAAGGGAGGAAGGGAGGGAGGGAGGGAGGGAGGAAATAAATACCATACAATCTAGCAATTCCACTTCTGGGTTTTCACCAGAAGAAAATGAAAACACTAATTCAAAAAGATACGTGCACCGTGATGTCCAATTCAGCATTTTTTACAACTGAGATTCAGAAACAAGTGTTCACCGACAGAGGAACGGATAAAGAAGATGTGTTAACCCCCCCCCCACACACACACACAGGAATATTACTCAGCCATTAATAAAGAGGAAAAAATCTTGCCATTGGTGACATGGATGGACCTGGTAGAGGGTATCATGCTAAGTGAAATAAATCAAGGGCGCCTGGGTGGCTCAGTGGGTTAAAGCCTCTGCCTTCAGTTCAGGTCATGATCTCGGGGTCCTGGGATCGAGCCCCGCATCGGGCTCTCTGCTCAGCGGGGAGCCTGCTTCCCCCTCTCTCTCTGCCTGCCTCTCTGCCTACTTGTAATCTCTCTCTCTATCAAATAAATAAATAAATAATCTTTAAAAAAAAGAAAGAAAGAAATCAAAGACAAATACTGTATTTTACTTATATGTGGAATCTAAAAAACAAAACCAAACCGAATAAAACAGACTGGTAAATACAGAGAACAAAGCAGTGGGGAGGTGGGGGGAGGGGTATGGAAGAAACAGGTGAAGGGTATGAAGAGGTACAAACTTCCACTTATACTAAACAAGTCACAGGGATGTAAAGAACAGCACAGGTTATAGAGCGGCAATACCGTAATAACGCCATGAGTGACAGATGGTAACTACACTTCCGGTGAGTATTTCCCTCACTAATTGCTAATTCCCTATTAGCAATAGGTTTCAGATGCCACGGGTTAATCAGGCAACTTCGGGCTGGCTTGTGGGTGTCCCCACCTCCGGGGTCCTGATGTTTATAGGGCACAGGATAAGGCGGGGCGGGTCAGCAGAGTGTCGATGAAGCAGGGTCTGGTTTCCTGAGACACCGCATGGCTCCAGAAAGCATTTTAGCCGTTAAAGCTCTGGGTGCAAAGTACAAGGCACAGCTGAGTGACCACGGCCCCGGCACAGCCAAGAAACACACAGAGCCAGTGTGGCATTTACTGCAAATGACGGCCACCCACCCTTCCTCAGCCTGATCAGTTACGAGGCTCAAGTTCCCACCTGCCAAGCGCCCAAAGGGTCATGAAATATTCAGCCGGCTCCAGAAGAGGCTGGAATTGGAAGCCGGGGACGGTCAACAGGTGGAGAGAGGAGCCACGCCCCCTGCGGATGGCTGGGTGGTGCCCGGCAGCCAGGACACGGGCTGCGGATCAGAAACATTCCCCAGCACCCCACGCCCTGGGCGACAGCGGAGCACACACACCAGGAGCCCTCGAGGACCCACCCCACAAATCCTCCGGGGCGGGTACTTTGGGCAGGGCTTCTCCCAGACCCAGGGTGAGGCACACACTTTCCCTGAGGCTCAGAGAACCTCTCAGTCTTGTGCCGAGTTTGGGAGGAGACACATTGCGCCTTTCACTTTTAATCCTACCCATTCAGAAATCAGAGCCGGCACCAGGCCACGTCTGGGGCAGCTGGCAGGTCGGAGCTGCCCCCCTCACCTCCCTTGAGCAGGTGATGAGACTCAGACTCGGTGTCGAGAGACTTGCATTCCAGTGTCCACTGTGCTGACCGCAGGCCAGTCACTCCTGCCCTCAGTTTCCCTACCTGTAAAATGGGGAGCCCCTCTGCCCCCCCCGGGGGCTGAGAGCTGAGTGAGCATGAAGGGTCCAGATGGGAACCAGGACAATGTCTCAGAGTGTGTCAGCTGTTAGGAGGCTTTGCTCCACTTCGGGAGGGTGGGAAAACTAGTTTTATAAAAGCAATTCTTTCTCCCTGTACTTCACCTCCCAGTGTGAGCGTGACCTCCCCCATTTGGATTAAAATTCTGATTTGCCTGACGCACCTGATGCCCCGTTAAACGTTAAACGTTCTTGCAGGGCCATGGGACACATTCAAGATCACGACTGCTACAGACAACCTCCCGCCTCCCAGGGTTTTAAGCCCACTTCCGATGGCCCGTCATGCCCGCTGGGACCGGCTACAGCACGCCCAAGCCTCAGGGAGGATGTGTAAGGGCACCGAGGGGTTCCGGCAGTCCAGCCTGGCTGTGGACGGTCTCCAGTGGGGACCCGCCCCACAGGAGGAGCCCCGCACAACAAGCCTGCCACCTGCCCTGGGACAGGCGGGGACAGGCGGGGACAGCCCACCGCCACGCGGACGGGAGGGTGGGGAAGGAGGGAGGGCAAAAAGGCAGAAGGGGGCCTGTTGGTGCTCTGGGAGGGGAAGTGGGAAACAGAGGCAGACCCACCTCAGAGCCCACGCAGCCACGAAGAGGCTCGGCCCACTGCTGAAATGAAACCACGTGGGGGACCGACACTCCATGTTCTGCAGGGCACGACTTTTACCCCTGGTGCACCTCTGCTTCTGTCCTCAGGGTGGGACAAGCCGGGGGTGTGGGGCAGGTTTGTGGCTTCAACCTGGGACCCCGACAAGTACCTCGGGCTCCCAGAGACTGTCCCCATCTGGAGAAAGGGGTGTGTCCACATCAAAGGAACAAAGCTGGACCCTTACCTCCCACCATCTATGAGGAAGAACTCCAAACAGGTAAAGCCCTAAACAAGAGCTGAGACTGCGGAAGAGAACATACGGGCAAAGCTCCATGACCTTGGATCTGGCAGCCGTCCCTTAGATCCGACAACGAGAACCACAAGCAGCCGGAAAATAAAAAACACCAATTGGATTACATCAAAATTCAAAACTTCTGTGCCTCAAGGCACAGCATGCAAAGTGCCGAGAGACAAACCACTGGACAGAAGAAAACCTTTGCAAACCATGCATCTGAGAAGGGACTTGTGTCTAGAATCTAGAAGGAACTCAAGAATAAGACAAAGAAGCCAAATGAAGAATGAGGAAAGAAACTAGACAGACCAAGATGTACACGTGTCTGGTAGACACAGAAAAAGGTACAAAAAGTCACGCAACGTCATCAGTCATCAGAGAAACCAGATCAAGGCCACAGGGAGATGCCACTCCACGCCCACGAGGCCAGGGCAGCTGTAACCCAAGAGGCAGCTCCCCAGCACTGAGGAGGTGGCGGAGAACCCCCACCCCCGCACTGCTGTGGGAGGGGACAAAACAGCACGGCGGCCACGCTGGAAAACACGCTGGAGGCTCCTCCGAAGTTTCCATGTAGAGTAACCCTGTGGCCCAGCAACCCCACTCCCAGACGGGCTGGTTTTCTCACACCAACTCTGACACCCAGTGTGGGCGGGGGAGGATCTGTTTTCCCAGCTGGGGGGCCTACGACTCAGTGCAGTTCTGACGCCAACAGCCTGGAGTTCGCCCAGGCCCCAGGTTCAAGGGGTCAGGTCTGTCCCCACTTCTATGCCAGTGACAAGCCCCCGGCCACCTATACTTGCTGACAAGCTGGCTCTAGAAATTGGGGTTCCCACAAAAATGTCCTCTGGTTGGATAATTTACTGGAGCGGCTCACAGGACTCAGGCAAAACTGTGTTCACGTTTACTGGTTTGCTATAAAGAACACAGCTCAGGCTCTGCCAAATGGAAGAGACACATAGGACAAGGCATGGGGTGGGAGTCGCGCCCAGCGCCCCTTCTGCACGTCCAGGTGCCCAGCGGCCCAGAAGATCCCCGAACTCCACTCTTAGGGATTTTTATGGAGGTCCCATTATGGAAGCATTGGTGATTAGCTCAACTTTCAGCCCTCCCTCCGCCCACCTCTGCCTGGGTCATCCTGGCTCCCAGCTCCTGTCCTGAAGCTCTCCTCTCATTAGCGTACCAAAGACACACTCTCGCACAGGAAATTTCAAGGGTTTTAGGAACTCTGTGCCAAAACCCAGGGACAAAGACCAAATATATATTTCTTATTAAGCCACACTAGGTATACACTTGAGAAAAAAAACATATGCCCCCACAAAAACTTGGACAGGAATGTGCACAGTAGTGCACGGTAGCTAAAGGGAGGGAGCACAGCAAATGTCCATGAGGGGATGAATGGGTCACAAGATGTGGTAGGGACCCCCACAGTGAGCTATGGAGGAAGCAGGGACACCTGCGGCAGCTGCGATGACCCTGAAAACAGGATGCTCCGTGAGAGGAGCCAGCCAGCCAGAAAACAGCATATTGCATGACTCTGCTTATTTGGAACATCCAGAAGAGACAAACCGGTAGAGAAAGAATAGAGACTGGGCAGATTAATAAATAAATAAAAATTTATTAAATTAATAACAAAGAAAAGCCTCACTGAGAACGGAGTCGGGAGGCCAGCAGGGGGCGCTCTCAAACCCCACACCAGGTCCCTTGCAGCCCCACCAGGAAGAGGTCCCACTGCAGCCCTCCTGCTGCACCACCCCAGCAGGCGGAAGAAAGGCTCCAGCACCGCCCCGCCAGGGACAGACAGGGCAGCCAATGAGAAGCTACTGCACTTCCAACCCCTAGTTTGCTCCAATGGGCTTCTGGTTTACAACAGCCCTCCCCCCTCCCCCCTTCCCTCTATAAAAGCAACCTCTTTGTTCTCCAGACTTGCGGGTGGGTCCAAAGTAGTTTCCTTGTCCCAAGCGGTGATTCTCTGGTATTCCCGAGTAAGCCCATTTTCGCTGGTGAGATTGTACACTTCAGGGGATGAGTCATACAGAACCCAGGTTACAGGCCAATAAAGCTGGTACAAAGCAGGGAGGGAATACACCCACTGCGCTCACGGCACCGAGTTTCTGTAGTTTGAAATAAATACAGGAAGGCCACAGACAGCAGCACAGGGTCACACTGCTGTCCGGCACGCGAGGACAGCTCCCCCTGCCCTGTACCAGCCTGCCGGTCCAAAATCACAGCCTGACCCCCTGCCCCAGGGGGACAGCAGAGGGCACACGTCCCCAGGCTCCTGGGCAGCGGCAGCATGTGCCCAGGGGGTGATGAGCCAGCTGGCGCCTGGCACAGCTGGCAGCAGGCGTGGGGCTTTAATCTCCACACCTGCCGCAGGCCCTCAAATTTGCCAGCTGCCCAGAGCCCAGAGCCTGCTGATCCTGAAAGCCTCCACCTCCAACAAAGTCTGGTGGGCTTTGACCGGTCCCTGGCCAAGAAACCAGCTAGGTCTCCACCTCGGAATGGACACACAGTGGGTATGCTCCATCAGGCAGCTCACGGAACACCCAACGCTCCATTTATTAACAATAAATCCTGAATCACGTGGCCCAGGGCTCAGTGTGCCCCACACACCAACACCAGAGTGGAAGATACCATCGCTGTGGGCACAGAAATGTCCCTGTCATCCTACCTTCCAGTGACACAGGGTTGAGACAGATCAGACCCGGGTCCAGCAGCCTTCGTGGAAGCCCAGCATCTCTCCCCGGGACACGGGGAGCTCCTGGGCCCCAGATGCTCCCAGGGGGCCGCCTGCCTGGCAAGCGCTCGGAGCCGGGCTGCATAGACGAGCAGCTTCATTCAGCAGTAAGTTGGCCCGGTTGCCGACAGCAGGCTTATTAGCAGCCTCCACTCCTGTCTCCCCCGAGGGCCTGCCCCCCGCAGAGCCCCCCCTACAGGACTGCAGGTCTCCCTTTCCCCGTAGCCTCCTCCTGGGACTGCCCCTCCTCCAACGGTCCACACCCAGACTGGCGGTTCTCCTTCCGGAAGCGTCTCACAAGATGCTTCCCTGCAACCCCAGTGATGCAAGGAATTCATGACTCGGCCTGAAGTCATCGGGCTCGGCTCTTCCCTGAGCAAAAGGAGGGCGACAGCAGGGCCCAGCCCGTCTGTGGGATAGCAGTGTGACCGGTCCCGAGGGCAAACGCATCAGGCAGAGTCAAGAGGCGGGAAGGGGACGCGGCAGCTCGTCAATTACAGACGCCAGCAGAAGAATCATCCAGGAAAGAATCGTCAGCCCAGGGCTTCGACAGGAGATGCGCAGGGCATCTCCGGGCAAGGATGCGCCCCGCCCCCTGCCCCTCAGCCAATGAGAAGCCGTCATCACCCCGCGCTCTCGCTCCCCCTTCTCTCCTGCGTCTTGGGCTTGCCCCTGTCTTTCCACAGCTTGCTTGTCCCAAATTTCAATTCTCAGCTCTTCCCAAATAAACCCACGTTTGCTGGTAAAACAAGTAACTTTTTTTATTTTTAAGGTCACCATTACTTGGCGGTCAGAAGTGGGATCCAGAGGGGACCCCCACCAACTCCAAGGCTGGTGGACACACAGGTGCCGGCAGCCCGAGGCCCCCTGGGCTCACTGCTTTCTCGCTGACCTGGGGAGCTCCACCGACCTTGTGTCTGAGCTCCCCGGCTTTATCCAAGATCTATTTTAGGGTTTGGGCCTTTGCCTGAGAACACACTCGTTGGCCCTTTGATCTCACCTCTGTTTGGAACCGGGCTAGTCCTGTCCAAAGTGTGTTGTGGCGGAATTGTTCCTTCTGTTCCAGAGACAAATCGCTAAGAAATGGGATCCCAGTCATCAAAATTGGGGGCGCTGTCCCCTACTTCTGGGACCACAGATGGTTTTATGTTTAAAAACTATGGTCAGGGACACCTGGATGGCTCAGTGGGTTAAAGCCTCTGCCTTCGGCTCAGGTCATGATCTCAGGGTCCTGGGATCAAGTCCCGCATTGGGCTCCCTGCTCAGCAGGGACCCTGCTTCCCCCCCCCCTTCCCCACAACCCCCCAGCCTCTTTGCCTACTTGTGATCTCTTTCTCTCTGTCGAATAAATAAAATCTCGGGGCGCCTGGGTGGCTCAGTCGTTAAGTGTCTGCCTTCGGCTCAGGTCATGATCTCAGGGTCCTGGGATCGAGCCCCGCATCGGGCTCCCTGCTCAGCAGGAAGCCTGCTTCTCCTGCTACCATTCCCTCTGCTTGTGTTCCCTCTCTCGCTGTGTTTAAAAAAAAATAAATCAATAAAATAAAATCTTAAAAAAAAAAACTATGGTCAGTGGCCATGATGGGGAACTTTTTGATCTCCCCAAACTTACTTTCTCGAAACTAAACTGGACAGCCAGGGCTCTAAGATTGTCAAGACTGAGTGGGACACCTCTTTGGGGTGCTATTATTGCCCAGGACCTGTGGACAGCAAACACAGTGGTCTCTCGGCACCCCGTCGCCCCAGCCCCTGTGTGTCACCAACATCCGGTCCCAGAGAAAGCGAGTTTTTTGCTCCCCTGATCTGCACAGTGCCCCTTAAGCATTCCAGTTACAAAGGATGGCCAATCATCTCTTTGCCTCGCTTGGGAAGAGCCTAAGTCCATCTGAGCAGCAGTGGCCCAGGGGTTCACAGCTGGTCCTTACTTTTCACAAATCTTACAAGCTAATTTGGATGATATAAAAATTTTCTGTGGGGTCCACTTGTTATAATACGTGGATGACTTGCTTCTCCGCTGCCCTTCTCAAACCTCTACACAAGAAGACGGCATCTACCTCTTAGTGCTTTTGGCATTAAAGGGACATAAAATCCCCAGGGAAAAATTGCAGTTTGCTCAAATCAGGTTTGATACTAGGAAACCCGATCTCGTAGAACGAGAACCACATTAGAACTCAGGTAGGGTTCCTGAACTCCCCAAAACCTAAAGCTAAGTGCCAATTACAAGGTTTTCTGGAACTGGCTGGCCAGTCGAAATCGGGATTCCAAAGGTCTTTCTTGTGTTTCATGTCTACATGCTTTACTAAGAAAAGGGAAAATCAAGGGCTCCTGGCTGGCTGGGTCAGCAGAATGTGTGGCTCTTGATCTTGGGGACATGAGTTCAAGCCCTACGTTGGGTGCGTAGCACTTACTATAAACATAGAAGTAAAAATTTAAAAAGTGAAAGAACAGGGAGACACAACTTTAGGGACTTTAAAGAAGAGCCTAATAAGATGGCCCTAGATGTCTCAATTACGAACTTTGCCTTTTCCTCTGTGTAAATGAGAGTGAAGGGATTGCCTTAGAGTGCGTACCCACAAAGACATGGGGACCATCCTGGCCCCACGGGGCATATAGCCAACAACCAAATCCTGTAGCCCAGGAAAATCCCCCCTCCTCACAGCCATTCCTGCCACCAACTACCCTGTTAGTTCAGAGCAGAGAGGAAATACTCACGGGACCCCCTCTAACCATCCCTGTATGGTAAAAACAGACCAGAGCAGAATCACATACACATTTAAACCAAAGGCCGGCATGCCATGGCTCGCAACTTTGGATTATGTTGATTAACAGTCAGGCTTCCCTACCTAGAATGGGAATAGAATTAAAAATGACTCCCATCACCCTAATTATCAGACGCCGCACTTTTGCTGGCTGCTCTGGCTACGATTAAGGCTCGTGGATGTTCAGACAGAACTCCCTGAGACCAAAGGAAACCACCTCCCTGGTATTTCTGCCCAAAATGACGCTGTCAAGGAAACCCACGGCCAAATCTCTGTCATGGTCCAAAAGGATGTTGTTCCAAACGATAACTTGGAAAAATCAACAGGAGATAACCCAACAATTGGCCCCAGAGAAGGAAAAATAGTATTGGAAATCTAATCATTGTTGGCTCAATAGAAAGAGAGAACTCTGGTTTGGACTCAATGATAATCTGGCTTAATAATAACCAGGCTTGGGGCGCCTGGGTGGCGCAGTCGTTGAGTGCCTGCCTTCGGCCTAGGTCATGATCCCGGAGTCCTGGGATCGAGCCCCGCATCGGGCTCCTTGCTCGGCGGGAAGCCTGCTTCTCCGGCTACCATTCCCTCTGCTTGTGTTCCCTCTCTCGCTGTGTTTCTCGCTGTCAAATAAATAAAATCTTTAAAAAAAAAAAATAATAATAATAACCAGGCTTTAGAAATTCTAAAATTCCCACTGCTCACCTCTGTACACTGGTTCACTCACAAAATTATAGTGTTCGTGAATCAATATTGGTGGAGAAATTGGGGGGGGGTGGAGAAATATTAACAAGGCTGCAAAAAGTGCTTACTTCAGTTACACACCTGTCCAAAGTATACTCTGCAGAAACCTGTTCACACAGATGGGTTGTATAAACACAACATAGATGTGTTAGCCACAATTCGAGTACTTTCTCACTGGCTTGAACCTTTCCCTTATAGGCAGGCCACTGCGGCTTCTGTGGCTAAAATTCTGTTCAAACAGGGCACCCGGGGGGCTCAGTCCATTAAGCGGCTGCCTTCGGCTCAGGTCATGATCCCAGGGTCCTGGGATCGAGTCCCGAGCTGGGTTCCCTGCTCTACAGGGTCTGCTTCTCCCTCTGCCCCTCTCCTTGCTTGTGCTCTCTCAAATAAATAAAACCTTAAAAAATTCTGTTCAAAAGGATTATCCCCACCTGAGTAACTCCTATCAAACTTCACAGTGATCGGGAAACCCATTTTAGCGGTCAGGTGCCTCGACGAGTCTGTGCTGTTTGGCTAGTTTTTGAACACTGAGTGTGCATGCGTACCCCCCCCCCATCCTCAAGGTTAGTGAAACACACTGAAGGCACTATGAAGATCCAACTGGCCAAAGTTGTACAGACCCTGCAGACACCTTGGCTGAAAGCAGTCGGTCGGTCCTTCTAAATCTCAGACCCACCCCCTTTGGAACTTGTAGCCTCTCACCCTTGGAGCTAGGTGACAGGACATCCAGTGCCCTTGGCCCCTGCCTCCTCTGATCTGCAGTTGACAAAAGGAGATACTTTCCAATATTTTTTCTTTTTTTTTTTACTTTCCAGTATTTTAAAGGCTTAATTGCATCTCTTAAAAAATAACCAGGCTTCGGTCCGGGGCACCTGGCTGGCTCAGTTGGTGGACTGTGTGACTCTTGATCTTGGGGTTGTGGGTTCAAGCCCCCACTGGGTGTAGAGATTAATTAAAAAATAATATATTTTTTAAAAATTTAAAATAGGGGGATTCCTGGGGGGCTCAGTGGGTTAAAGCCTCTGCCTTTGGCTCAGGTCATGATCTCAGGGTCCTGGGATGAGCTCCCGCCATCGGGCTCCCTGCCAGACAGGGAGCCTGCTTCCAACCTCTCTCTCTGCCTGCCTCTCTGCCTCCTTGTGATCTCTTTCTCTGTCAAATAAATAAATAAAATCTTAAAAAAAAAAAAAATTTAAAATAGGAGTGCCTGGGTGGCTCAGTCGTTTGAGTGTCTGTCTTTGGCTCAGGTTGAGCCAGATGGGGAATCTGCTTCTCCCTCTGCCCCTCACCCTGCTCATGCTCTCTCTCTCTCAAATAAATTAACAAAATCTTTTTAAAAAATAAAAAATAACCATGTTTTGTAGAGCAACCTTTCCAGCACTCATTCCCAGGAGACGTAGTAGTCACACCTGACAACCTGGAGATTCGTCTGCCGGAAGACACACCTCCACAAGGACTCTTCACCCCTGCTGGAAATGCCCTTCCCGGGCACTGCTGACCAGCCCCTGCGCCACCAAACTCCAAGAGGACAAATCTAGGTGAAGCACCAAACCCTCACTGGCCCTGCACACCGGGTGGTGACCAAATGTACAGGTTTCCAGGCTGAGAAGTCGATGACACCTGACGACACGGCTTTCCCGGGCTGTCCAGACCAGGCCTGGGTGCCTTCTCCACGCTGTCCGCCTCTACTCTTACTTTCAGGGAAAGAAAATGCCTCGTCCACATTTCCCCCAGGCACTTGCAAAAAGGGGAAACCTTTCTTTCTTTCTCTTTCTTTCTTTCTTTATGCCTCGTCCACATTTCCCCCAGGCACTTGCAAAAAGGGGAAACCTTTCTTTCTTTCTCTTTCTTTCTTTCTTTCTTTCTTCCTTCCTTCCGTCCGTCCGTCCGTCCTTCCTTCCTTCCTTCCTTCCTTCCTTTTTTCTTTTTTCTTTCTTTCACTGTGGCCTTTTTCAGAAACAGCCTCATCATGATTCTGTGACAAATTAGTTTTTCACTTGCTTTTTCTGAAGGATTGGAAGGCTCGGGAGTCACAAAAGTCTTTCATCTGAGCTATTATTCGACTCTGAGTTCTAATCCAAATTCACAGTCTGGATTTGCAATCTTACAGGCTGTCTTATTGAATAACATTTGTTTTTGCAAATTGTTCTTTTAGATAACAATACTGGGCTTTTTGGTTTTGGTTTTGTTTTTAAAATATTTTATTTTACTTATTTGACAGAGAGAGAGACAACGATCAATTGAGGGA
>CM053606.1:3495719-3512566 GCA_028646535.1 Procyon lotor
CAAGATAACAATATTTTTTTTTATTTTTTTTTTAAGATTTTATTTATTTATTTGAGAGAGAGAGAGAGATCACAAGTAGGCAGAGAGGCAGGCAGAGAGAGAGGAGGAAGCAGGCTCCCTTCCGAGCAGAGAGCCCGACGCAGGGCTCGATCCCAGAACCCTGAGATCCTGACCTGAGCCGAAGGCAGAGGCTTTAACCCACTGAGCCACCCAGGCGCCCCGATAACAAAACTATTTTAATACATCTCTGAAGTTTTGCTATTTTTGCAGAAAGTTCATTAGCTATTGCTTCACGCTCAGACCTGCACTGTGTCTTCCCAAATGTCCTGGGTTCGGTCAGTGCTTCTGAGCCCCAGTGGTAGGCACTACTCTGCTCTCATCAGCTCTCAGCGGGGACTTCCAGAAGGCACACTCTCAGACCTCGAGTCCTGGTACAGAACCACCATAAAATTTGAAATTGTTATGTTACTTCCGTTGTATACACATTTCCAGTTGTGTGGTTTGGTTGCCAGTCAAACTTTTATAGTGTCTCCAATGCTACAGTCTTGATAAATATGTAGTACAGATGGGAAGTGCCTGAGAATCCTCCCTCCTACCCTTCCTCATTACTCAAATGTGGCCTTACGTGGTTTCCAACTGCCATGCACTTCCCCTCCAATGGGGGACGTGACAACCCAGGAACGGGCCTTCCTGACATTGAGATACAAAACCACTGACTAAGGGAGGGCGCGCCCAGGGGGCTCAGTAGGGTAAGCGGCTGCCTTTGGCTCAGGTCATGATCCCAGGGTCCGGGGATCAAGCCCCGCGTCGGGTTCTCCCTCTCCTTCTGCCTTTCCCCTGCTTGTGCGTTCTCTTACTCTCTGTGAAATAAATAAATAAAATCTTTAGGAAAAAAAAAAAAAACAACAACCCACTGAATAAGGAAAACTTGACTCTTGATCAGCCATGCTTTCACAGAAAGAGCTTGACCGAAAACAAAGCAGAACAAAGTGGGAGAGCTGGGTGGCTCAGTCAGTTAAGCCTCTGAATTGATTTCAGCTCCTGTCATGATCTCAGGATCCTGGGATCGAGCCCTAAATTGGGCTCTGCACTCCGCAGAGTCTATCTGAGGATTCTCTCCCTCTGCTCCTCCCCTGCTCAAGCACTTTCTCTCGCTCTTTCTAATAAATACATAAACAAATAAATCTTTTTGACAAATAAATCTTTTTAAAAAACAATGGGGGCGCATGGGTGGCTCAGTCAGTTAGTGATCGACTCTTAATTTTGGCTCAGGTCATGATCTCAGGATCAGGAGACAGAGCCCGGCATGAGGCTCTGCACTGGGTGTGAAGCCCGCTTGAGATTCTCTCTCCCTCTCCCTCAGCCCCTCCCCCCCAAGAAAACCCCCAAAAACAAAACAAAAAAGGCATGAAAATAAAGTAAAACCAAGTGGAGCCTGGAGGCTAGAAGGGCGACCATGCCATTCAACGTCAGTTCCAAGAAACACTGTCGATTACAGAGAAGAATCAACAACATTAAAGAATCATCAACTACAGACCCCAACAGGAAAAGATGTACATTGAATTTTCTACAAAAAAATCAACTATTCCCGCAGCTCAGCCAATGAGAAACTGTCACCACTGAGCTCTCATTCAGTACCGCCCTCCTGACTACCCCCTTCTTCCCCATAAAATAATGTTCCTCTCCTTTGTCTGTTGGACTTGCTTAGGGTCTTTCCATAGCTTGCGTGCCCTGAATTGCAATTCTCTGCTTTTCCTGAATAAACCCAGTTTTGCTGATAAAATAACTTTCCTTTTTAAAGTTAACAGGAGGATGCGGGTGGGGCTGTGAGCAACGCACCCCAGCTTCCCATCTCCAGGACCTGTAAGCCCCCACCCCCCATCAGGACAGATCCGGCCTCCAGCAGGGGTGAGCTCCACCCGGCGGGGAGGGTCTCTGCCTGGCAGGTGTCAGGAGGGCTGGGAGGCTGCCAACTAGCACAGGGGTTCTGGCAGCAGAGGAAAGCGGACCCAAGAACACAGTGGAAAATTCCCATCTCCACTTCAGACCGTGGCTCTCCAGGTCACTTCCTCAGAGCACTGAGGAAGATGCGGATTCCTGGGCCCCTGGCCCCCGAGATGCAAAAGCAGTAGGTCTGGAGGAGGGACTCAAGAGGCTACTTGGCTTTTCATTCCTTTTCTTTTCTTTTTTTTTTTTTTTTTTTTTTTAAGATTTTATGTATTGGGCTCCTGGGTGGCTCAGTTGGTTAAGTGTCTGCCTTCAGCTCAGGTCATGATCCCAGGGTCCTGGGATGGAGCCCCACATCAGGTCCCTTGCTCGGCAAGGAGCCTGCTTCTCCCTCCCCCTCTCCCCCTGTTTGTCCTCTCTCACTCTCTCTCAAATAAAATCTTTTAAAAATCTTTTAAAATTTATTTTAGAGAGAGGAGTGCAAGCAGGGGGAGAGGGGGAGGGAGATAATCTCCAACAGGCTCCCTGCTGGGCACAGAGTCAATCAACTGGGGGCTCCATCCCAAGGCCCTGAGATTACCTCCTGAGCCGATCAATTGGACGCTTAACCAACTGAGCCGCCCAGGTGCCCCCATCTTTTCACTCTTTGTTGTGGAAAACATCACTTAGAAGAGCAGAGAGAAGGAAATGAACCCCGAGTCCCCACTAAACAGCCCCACTGGTCACCTCTGGTTTCAGATGGTCGGTTTCCTCTCTGTTCCCACTTCCCCACTGCAGAGGGGTTTAAACAAATCACAGACATCACAAATTGGCATTTGTAAATATCTCAGCATTCTCTCTAAAAGAGCAACACTCCCTTTAAAAAAATAGAAGCACAAGGGGCGCCTGGGTGGCTCAGTGGGTTAAGCGGCGGCCTTCGGCTCAGGTCATGATCCCAGGGGTCATGGGATCGAATCCCACATCGGGCTCCTCCCTTGGCAGGGAGCCCGCTTCCCCCTCTGCCTGCTTGTGCTCTCTCTCTCTCCCTCTGTGACAAATAAATAAATAAAATCTTTGAAAACAAACACAGAGCCACAAAACGATGATCCCACCTAAAACATAACACCAATATCTCGGTGTCGTCAAAGACGAAATGAGTGTTCAAGCTTCCCCAACGGCGCCCGAAAATGTTTGAGATCCGCATTTGTGAACTGTCTTCACAGTCACCAACAGCTGGAAAGATCCCAGATGTGCCCTGACTGGCAGTGAAACAAAGCGCAGGTAACGCAACCGGGCAGTGTGAGAAGAAGGATGACACACACGGCAAGTGGGGCTCACAAGCAGAGGGCAGGTGCGCGATTCCACCCACGCGAAATTCTAGAAAAGGGAGAAAGAAACCAGAGGGACAGAAAGCGGACCTGTTTACAAGGGGTCCGGTTGGGACGGGACTGACCGAAAAGGGGCCGGAGGGAACTGCTGGGGGTGATGAAAACGTCCTGCGTCTCACTTGTGGTGGTAATTCTGGGGGTGAACACATTTGCTTAAAATAGGTGTCTTTGGTTGTGTGTACATCATACCTTATAAGGTCGTTTTTTAAAAAAGCAGAACTACAATGAGCTCACCTTTAAAAACCTGGAAATTCCTTAGTCTCTCTGAAGTTTCAAATGACTTTCCAAGTTCCCCCCAAGTATCCCGTTAATGTTTTAAAATCTGCATCTTGTTGATTTTCTACTTAAGTGTACTTTGCATGCAGAGAATGTGCATTTGTAACAGGCTTCCTCAGTTATTCGGATGTAGGTGGCCCGTGGGGGTGGGGAGGAGGGGTGACCTTATAACGCATCCCCCTCCCCGGGGCACCTCTGGCAGGGGGAGGCAGTGCCCGGGGGCGGGGCCCCGCCCGCACTAGCACCCAGCCCTGGGCTGTGCACGTCAGTCCAGGAGACCGGGTTGACAGTGGGCCAGGGGGCCGGCAGGGGGAGCTCTCACACGCCGCGGCGCCGCCTCGCCCGCAGGGCAGCCAGGAAAGGCAGCTCCTCGCCAGCGCGCGGGCTCGTACCGCACCCCCCGCACCCCCCGCTAGAGGGAGAAAGCTTTCCCCTTCCCCTGGCAACAGCCCAGCCAGTGGGGGACCGTCACACCTCGGCCAATGAGAAGCCGCTATGCTCCGAACTGCCGGTTTGCTCCAATAGACTTTTTGCTCATAACCAGCTTGGGAACTTCCCCCTCCCCAATATAAAACAGCCTTCCTCTCCTTTGTTCTCCAGGCTCGCCTATGGTTTTGCCGTGAGCCTCCTTGCCCTGCAATTCCTGAGTACTCCCCCCTCCTTCTTCCTTTCTGGTAAAATAACTGGCAGCTTTATTTTGAAGGTTAACAGGAGAAAGCAACTTCGGGCCTGATGGAAACCGGGGAGCGGGGGCCCTGTGGTGCCAAGTCCAGGGCGACGTGGGCCGTGGGGTGAGCGACAGCGCACCCAGCCAGAGGCCCCTCGGGCTGCAGTGACTGCACCTTTTTCCAGGGCCTCCCTGCCCTGCAAGGGGGGAGTCGGCACTGCGCATGGTTCTATAGAATGTTCCAGAACATGAGCTCAGGGTATGGTTTCTGTAAATCAGATTTGATGTTTTTATTAATTCCACTATAAACCCAAAAACGAAGCCCAAGGGGGAAAATTCTAACCTGTTAACATACGAGAATGGAGGCCCTTTCCACTAAAATGTGGCTACTTGAAGCCAGATCTACCAGAAGCTGTGCTTCCCGGAGGCCAGGCACCATTCTCGCCATTCTCGGCTGCCGTGCACTGCGCAATCCCTAACCTCAAGACATTTCTGGGCAGATTTGCATCTAAGAGCATGCAAACAAAAAAACTCCCATGCAGATCTCACACACGTACCTACAAATAAATGACTCCTAGATGGTCTGCCCTGGGCAAGGTCCGAGCCAAGGTCCACCTCCATTAGTTAGCTGGTTTGAGAGCCAACTGCAGTCCCTGGAGTTTCCGAAACCCTTAGGAAATCCTTCCTCTCCAGGCCTCCCATAAATTCCAGTTACTACACTGTCCCATAATATAGCCACCAGTCACGGAAGACTATGTATATTCAAATTTCAATAAATTTGAATGAATGCAATTAAAAATCCAGTGTCCCCCCCCCCCCATGTGGCCACATTTCAGGCACTCAGTGGCCAGTGCCACCATATTAGACAGTGCAGGCATGGAACATTTCCCTCGGGGCTCCACAAAGCCCTATTCTCCAACAACCTGTTACATGACACGTCCTTCAACATCTTTTCAACAAACACTCGGGGGCTTCTGCGAGGGGCCCACACTGATGCCATGATTAAGCCTCACAACCAAATATAAACTTCATCTTGAAAGGCAGAGGGAAAACCACAGCAACAGGGGCATTGATGGGGAATAATCCGCCGGTAACCTTCAGCTCCTGGTCAGGGTCCAAGGTCTGCCCTTGACCAAGTCCTTAACCCCTGAGGGCCCCATTTTCCCCATGTGTAACATGACAGAGCTGGACTGGGGGGGCCTCTAAGGGTCCTTCCAGGTCTGACGTTTTAGAACTCTGAGTCCCAACAAGGAAAAATGTAATTTGCTAACTAAATGTTAACTGGCGTTTCTTAAGCCAAAGGAAATAAACCAAAATAACCCAAGGAAACATGCTCTGCTGAGACTTTAAATGCTGTCCCGGCACCCGCATCATAGGGCTGGATCAGAAAGAGGAAGAGACAGCACCCCACGGTGGCCTGACTGTCCAAAGTTCAGGTTCTCAAAGGTAAACTATTCTCTTTGTGAGCTCACATTCCCTTCGTGAGCTCACTTTTGTGACTGTGCAGGACTGCGCCAAAGATTTTAATCCCTGAGGTGGGCATTATCATCTCCAATTCACAAATAAGAGAGCTGAGTCCCAGTGAGGTTAAGGAACACACCTCAGGCTGCTCACCTACAAGAGGCAGAGCTAGGATTCGAATCCAGGGCCCTCGGCCTCTTGAGCCCGTGTCCCACTTTTTGGACAAAAAGAGTTTCCGTTTACTTAGAAGGTGCCAGCCGTTCTACCAGGCACTAGATACACTTCCTTTAACACTCAGAACAACCCAGGAGTAAAATGGGACACTGGAAGGTCAGGCAGCTTCCAGACGGGTGGAGGCTGAATTCATTTAGGAAATGCTAATGTTTACTTAGCAGATTACATTCTCTCCTCCGGACCCGGCCGGGCTGGTTCTAACCACTGCCTCCCCCAGCCTTTCCAGTCTCATCCCTTCAACACCTCCTTCCAAAGGGAGAGCATGTGACCACTCGTAATTATCTAGGATAGTAGGGGCTCTGGCATCCTTTCCTGCTGGACTGTGAACCCCCTGAAGCTGGGGACCAAATTTTCCATGTTGGTCAGTGTCCCTCTGTGCCACTTTGCTCCTTGGAGGCGTCCAGCGAAACTTGTGAAATTCATAGGCTTGGCTGTCCTAGGCTGAGAGGCTCCTCTTTCAACACGGGGTATCGGCTCAGATGTTCTTAAAGGGCTCCCCGCCCTGGGAAGTCCACTCTCCAGTGTCCTGGGGTTTCTCTGGGCCAAGCCCTTGTGACCACGACCCTCTTCCCAGCCCGGCCCCAACTCCCTCTGGCAGCTGTGCCGGGCACCGGACGCTCACCTCAGCCAGGCAGTCTGCCCACCTGTCCCAAGGCCACTCAGAGAAAATATGCAATTGTGAATAAGCCGAAGGCAGCGCGGTACACACTCAGGGTAATAAAAAGCACACACACACATGTGTGAAGATCGAAATCGGTATCTTCGTTTATGCGGGGGGAGTGCAGTGGAAAATCCGGGGGTGTGGCCCCAGGCAACTGGCAGGGGCTGCCCTCAGGCTCTGGTGGCTGGATGACCTTACCGAGACATGGGGGCTCCCAGAGCCTCAATTTCCTACTCCAATGTCCTTCCTCTCTTCACAGTGGTGAGACCCCTGCCATCCTCCCTCCCAGGGAAGCTGGGCAAAACGAATGAGATTAGAGATACACAGGCCCTCTGCAAACGCCGAATGCCAAGGTCACTTGGCCAACACAAGGCAGAGCCTGATCCAAGGTCCTGACCCAGGCCCATCCTTTTCCCAACTCAGCTGCTTCACTTATTTTTGCCCTGAAACTCAGGAGTTGGTGGGACCGTGACCGCCACACGGCCAATAACAAAGGGAACACAGCAAGGTTCTCCTTAAAAATCTCCTCTCCCTTGAAAACTCAAAACTGACCTTGAGATCAGGAAAGGCTTCTGACCGGGTTAGAAGTGAGATGTGATCAAGGCACCCCCACTGATCCAGCACTTACTCTACTCACCCAGGTATACTGCCTTTTCCAGAGAGATGTCAACATCCACAGGAAACCAATCTGGCTGGGAGCCAAGGTCAGTGTGATGCCCAACCTCCAGGTCTGGGAACCAGCCCCATACCAGGAAGCAGCTCGCTCTTAGCGATGCACCGGGCAGGGCAGCCCTGCAGCAGGCCCGGTCCTAGTGAGGCCTTCCCAGACTTCTTGCCCCTACTCAGCTCATGTTCAAATACCAGCGTGCCTGCTTCCGATTCTGCCCAAAGGGATGAAGAGTAACCTTGAGGCTGCCCTCCACGCTCCAGTGGGAAACAAGCCAGCTCATGATCGCCAGCTTCCTCTGGGGGCTTCTATCTACCCAGGCCCGTGGAGGAAGGTAGGGGTGGTCCACGGCGAAGAACCACCCTGTATCCCATTGTGTAAGATGCTTCCAGGCTCAACGGAGCACTAAACCGTCAGCAGGGAAGGGGATTTTCTGCTCTTCGCGTTTACACGGGCTCTCCGCAAAAGCCGAGGCAGCACGCTGAAGGGAATGTACCCCTGCAGCCCCCGCCCACTCAGGTTCCCACCCAGGGGCTCGCCCGGCGAGCTGGTATCTGCGCCCCACCTCTGGGGGGATCCGGTTGGCGACGCAGCGCCGCCCGGAGAACGCCCTCGAATTAGGGGGGCTCAACGGGAGCCGGGCAGGGGCTCCAGGGCGCTCCGGCACCGGCGGGGCGGGGCGGGGCGCGGCGCGGGGGATGCGCACCGACCCCGCCCGGAAAGGCGCCGCGCGGATTCCTCCCGCAAACGGCTTGCGTGGCCGCCGCGCCGTCCCCGGGATGCGCCAGGGGCCGCTGGCGCTGCGGAGTCCGAGGCGCATCCCGGCCGCGGCGGGCGGGCGGCGGGCGGGAGAAGCCGGGCCGGGCACCCAGCTGGGGCGGGGGCGGTGGGGGGAGGGCGCGGAGGGGCGCTGGCTGGGGCGGGCCGGGGCGGGCCCGGGCGCTGACTCGGCGTCCCGGCCGCCCGCCGCGCCGCGCTTACCGGCAGATCTGGATGGCGGACGGGGTCTCGGCGGTGGGGCCTGACATGCCGGCGGCGGCGGCGAGCGGCTGAAGGAGAGCGCAGGTGTCTGGCAGGCCTGGCGCGGAATGAATGAGCCCGGGCGGCGCCATGGAGGGGGAGGGAGGAGGCGGGGCCATGGCGCCTGCGGGGCGGGGCCTGAGCGCCGGCGGCGAATCGAACGCGGCCTCCTGCGCCGGCCCCGCCCCCAAGCACCCCGCCCCTCGAGCCGCCGCCGGCTTCCCCGGCGTCCGGTTCTGGCTGCGGCGGGGCGCGGTGGGGTGCCGCTTCCAGAAGGTTCGGCGGCTGTTGGGCGGCGCCGAGGGGGCGGCCTAGTGGATCAGCGTTGCTCCAAGCGGCGCGTGTTCGTGCAGGGCGTTCCGGGCGCCCGCGCCCGGCGGTTGCGGGTCACAGCGCCCCGCGAGGCGGTCGGCGTGCGGCAGAGAGGCCTGCGGGGGTCCGCGACCGGGTGTCGCCTTCTCGAATCAGCCATGACAGGAAATAGGAGGCGGTTTCCCGTAAAGGAACATTTACGGCCGGGCTGCGGTGTACGGTGCTGGGAGGCACGTGGGTGCGCGGAACCCGGAGCCCGGAGCCGGCCGCCGTGGCAGTGCCGCCGCAGCCCCCGAGCTGGGCTGGGGATCTGCCTACACCTCCGGCTGCAAACCGCCTCGGGGTTCCTGCAGAAGGACTACCCTGGAGCGTGGAGCTTTTACTTGGGGGCGTGCATGCTGCAGTAGGAACCCTAAAGATGCTGATCTGTGGCGTTGCACCCCATAAGCGCTGCAGTGGGGTCCAGGTCAAGTCGGGGTCACAAAATACCCCCAAAGTCCACCAAAGAGGGAAATGGTGATTGCCTCCACGTGTCAGAATTACAGAGAGCTTTTTTTTACTCCGTATGAGATTTGCTTTTCTCCAAATTTTTTACAATGAACATAAATTGCTTTTGTAGTCAGATTTTTAAAAATGAAATAAAATCGAGCTCTTCGGTGAAATTTGAAAATCCATTTATTCCAAACTAAATAGCTCTGAAAGAAACGTGGCTCATCCTGGTGCCTCTGGCATTACCAGGCCATGGAGTGGGCCCAGATCCCATCTACCATGTAAGATTATTACATTAGGGGCACCTGGGTGGCTCAGTGGGTTAAAGCCTCGGCCTTTGGCTCAAGTCATAATCTCAGAGTCCAGGGATGGAGCCCCAGCTCAGGCTCTCTGCCCAGCCCAGAGCCTGCTTCCCGCTGTCCCTCTGCCTGCCTACGTGTGATCTCTTTCTCTCTGTCAAATAAAAAAATAAAATCTTAAAAAAAAAATTATTATACTAGAAATTTTGCTTTTTGTTTTTTAAGATTTTATTTATTTTACAGAGAGATCACAGGCAGAGAGGCAGTCAGAGAGTGAGGGGGAAGCAGGCTCCCAGCTGAGCAGGGAGCCAATGAGGGGCTTGACCCCAGGACCCCGAGATCATGACCTGAGCTGAAGGCAGAGGCTTTAACCCACTGAGCTACCCAGGCGCCCCTAAAGATTTTGTTTTTAACCTTAGTTAACCACCACCTCTGCCCAGGATGGGTCCCAAAGGGGATGGATTTCTTAGGATGGGACCCTAGGAGCAATAGCCAGCTTCAGAGTCTTAGGCAAGGCAGTTTCCTCATGGGTTAATTGGGAGTGATACCTTTCTGACCTTCTGCAGGAGAAATGAGGTAATGAATGTAAGGGGCCTACCACATTAATAATTAGGGCCTTTCTTCCTTTTTTGTTCTCATCTTTCCTATTCAAATGTTCTGTTTCTGCAAACAGCCCTTCCCATGCCTTCGTTGTGATAGAACAAAGGTTTACAGGGGCCCTACCCTGTTTGTACAGGTGGGAGCCTTTCCATGAAGTTGGATACATTTTTGTTCTTCAAAAACCTCCAAATCTGATGAGACAAATCAGGGATACAAAAACCCTGGTTGTGACCACATGCCGAACCAAATCCCTAGCCCAGGGAATGGGCTGAATGGTTCAGAATTAGAGAGCCACATCCTTCCCAGAAGGGGACAGCAAGATCTGGAGCAACATCTCTACCTTTGGGAAAGGGTATGGCTCCGCTTTGGCCCAAGACAGCATCTGTCAACCTTGTCTATGTGACAGCTCGTCCAGGAGCAGAGGGAGCCGGGGAACATAACAGTCTGTGTCCAGGTTCTGTAGAGAAAACTGCTCCGGGATTAAACACTTGTCAGTGATTGCCAGTTGTTTATGCCCTTGCCCGATGTTCAAGGTCAGTGGGGGGAGGGGAGGCAATCTCCTGGCAAAAACAGCAGCGTTGATGGATTTCCACCCATCTCTCACGCTACTGTCTCCCTCCCACCTTCCCACTCCGGGATTATTTTCCTACTTCCTCCCGAAGCTGCGGGGCCATTTCTGTCCCTGTCCTTCAGCAAAACTTCTCAGAAGAGCTGTTTATATGTACATCCTCCATCCTCTACCCCCCTCCCAATTCTCTTTTGAATCCATTCCATTCTGGGTTTTGTCTCTACAGCTCAATTTATCAAGGTCGCTAATTGCTTCCAAGTTGTTAAATCCAGTAATCGGTTGTCAGAAGTCATTTCTCTGGAAACGCTTATTCCTTGCCTCCCGGGACACCATTCGCTGCTATATTTCTGGCCATTTTGCTCGGCCTGCTCCGCTGGTCCTGTCCCAGGGGAGGCCCAGACCTCTCCCCTGAATTCTGGACACATGTGTCCTCTTACCTGGGCCACATGTCGCCCCAGGTGCGTAGTAGACATCTCACATTCCCCCCGAAATTGCTGCTCTAGTCTTCCCCACTAGACTTTCTTCCTTCTTATCGCTTAAGCTAACAACTCAGGAGTCACCCAGGACTCTTTTCTCGCCCAGCCCTCATCCAGCCCACCAGCAAATCCTGCCAACTCTACATTCAGAGTAAGTCTAGAATGTGCCTCGTCTCCCCGAGGCCTTCGAGAATCCGACACCTCCGTCCACATGGCCGCATCTCTGCTTTCCCTGATGCTCACTTAGTCCCCGCCTCTGTGACCTCTCACACAGTCCTTGACTACACCCAAACCCTCTTTCTTCATGCACCCCCGAGACCCAGCCCGCACTTCCTTGGGTCTTTACTAAAATATCACCCATGAACAAGGCCTTCCCTGGCCACCTATCTAAAACTGTGGTTCCTCAGCATCCCTGCCTGTCTCCCTGACTTCTTTTTCCCGTTAACTTTTTTTTAAGATTGTATTTATTTAGGGGTACCTGGGTGGCCCAGTTGTTAAATGTCTGCCTTTGGCTCGGGTCATGATCCCAGGGTCCTGGGATCGAGCCCCGCATCGGGCCCCCTGCTCAGCAGGAAGCCTGCTTCTCCCTCTCCCCCTGCTTGTGTTCCCTCTTTCACTGTGTCTCTCTCTGTCAAATAAATAAAAATCTTTTTTAAAAAGTGTATTTATTTATTTGACACAGAGTGATAGAGAGCACAAGCAGGGAGAGAAGCAGGCTCCCCGCTGAGAAGGGAGCCCGACGTGACGTGGGGCTCCATCCCAGGACCCTGGGATCATGCCTGACCCAAAGGCAGACATTCAATCGACTAAGCCACCCAGATGTCCCTCCTCTTAGCTCTTTTTTTTTTTTTTTAAGATTTTACTTATTCATCTGTCAGAGAGATCACAAGTAGGCAGAGAGGCAGGTAGAGAGAAATCACAAGTAGGCAGAGAGGCAGGCAGAGGGAGGGGAAGCAGGCTCCCCACTGAGCAGAGAGCCTGATGCAGGGCTCCATCCCAGGACCCTGAGATCATGACCCGAGCCGAAGGCAGAGGCTTTAACACATTGAGCCACGCAGGAGCCCCAAGATAATTGTTTTTGTTGTTGTTGTTTTTTAAATTTCATTTATTTATTTGACAGAGACACAGCGAGAACAGGAACAGAAGCAGGGGGAGTGGGAGAGGGAGAAGCAGGCTTCCCACCGAGCAGAGAGCCAAATGCGGGGCTCAAACCCAGGACTTTGGGATTACGACCTGAGCCGGAGGCAGACGCTTAACTACTGAGCCCCCCAGGCGCCCCTGAGGATAATTGTTAAAGTTGGAAAGAGCCATAGCCTTTGACCCAGAACTCCTACTCCCAGGTTCCTTGCCAATATATTGAACAGGAGGTCACCCAGATGGGCTTCAAAGAGGAGTCACAGCGGCACTGTGATAACAACAAACTGGAATTCAAGTGCCCTTCAGTAGCATATTGGTGCGCATCGAGCCTGCTACCCTATTGACTATTCGTATACTTAATTCCATTAGGCGTAATAAATGTCATTCCTTAAACTGAAGATGTGGTTCTTGTGTGTACTTGAATTTATAACCCAGGGCTACACAAGAGAAGAGGCCTAATAAACACAAACTGCCTGCACGTAGATGAGCCCCATTCACAGGCCCCGCGCCTGGAAAGGGGTGAGGCAGAGACAGGGAAACAGATGGCCATGGATGGGCAGAGAAGGGCTCCCAGGAGGTGCACTCAGAGCCCCAAGTGTCGCTGTTGTTACCTCCCTCACATGGGAGAGCAGGGCCTCTGCGTAAACGCGGAGCCCTTTCTGTGAGCCTTCACCCGGAAGTCAGATTGAGCTCACCCTCGGGGAGCCCCGTTGGGGCTGGCAGAGTCAAGAGAGCTTCTGAGCCTGGATGGAGACGAGCTGCAGGCAGAGAGGAAGCACGTTGTAGGATCGTGAGCCGGGGCCCCAGGCCCTCCCTGAGTAAGCCCCACTGTGTGGTCTTACCTTGGCTCCTCAGGCACCTGGGCCTTGGCTCTCTTATTAGGAGACACGGGCCTAGAGTAGTACCTGCCCCATCCGTGGTTGGAAGGGATAAATAAGTTGGTTGTAAAAGGCACTTGGAATAGTGCCTGGCACGGAGGAAGGTCAACGTGGAGTTTTGTAAAGCAGCTGGGGAAGCACCTTGCCCTGAGGTCCTGGGGGGCTGCAGGGATGGTCTGTCTGCCTTGAGCCAGAGCACTCCAACCGGGGTCCAGAAAGAAGACTCCAGCTAGTTCCAGCTAGAATCAGCACAAGAGAAGGACACTGCGGGGCGTCTGCGTGGCTCAGCTGGTTAAGCAACTGCCTTCGACTCAAGTCATGATCCTGGAGTCTTGGGATCCAGTCCCGCTTCAGGGTCTGTGCTCAGCAGGGAGTCTGCTTCCCCCTCTGACCCTCCTCGGTCTCATGCTGTCTCTCTCTCTCTTTTTTTTTAGAGATTTTATTTATTTACTTGACAGAGGGAAAGAGATCACAAGTAGGCAGAGAGAGAGAGAGAGAGAGAGAGGGAAGCAGGCTTCCTGCTGAGCAGAGAGCCTGATGTGGGGCTCGATCCCAGGACCCCGAGATCATGATCTGAGCCTAAGGCAGAGGCTTTAACCCACTGAGCCACCCAGGTGCCCCTCTCTCTCTTTTTAAAAAAAAAAAGATTTTATTTACTTATTTGACAGAGAGATCACTAGCAGAGAGGCAGGCAGAAGGAGAGGGTGAAGCATCCGTCAGAGGGTGAAACATCCTTCAGAGGGTGAAGCAGGCAGAGGGAGAGGGTGAAGAGCAGAGAGCCCGATGTGGGGCTTGATTCCAGGACCCTGAGATCATGACCTGAGCCTAAGGCAGAGGTTTTAACCCAATGAGCCATCCAGGCGCCCCCTCATTCTCTGTCTTCCAAACAAATAAACAAAATCTTAAAAGAGAGAGAGAGAAGGACACCGCAGGATTCTGTAGGGCCCGCCCTGTCCTCCTGGCATCAGGCACTGGGGACACAGCCTGGAGGGGAGGCACTGGCCCCTCTGTGCCCTCCGTCATCTTCTTTGAATGTCAGTACCATTTAGCTGTTTTACTAAAGATTTGTTTTTCCTTCTAGGAGACGCTGGACACTTCCCGATTACACATCTTGTCCACGGCAGTGCACGGACGAGCCCTCAGTCTGAGGAAACCCGCAGATACGGAAGCGTAGCCTCCATTCACAAAGGTACCAGCATCTCAGGGAGGACTGCAGGGCGGCTCAGAGACCTCACAGGCATCCACCCCACCAACCCCTGTAAGATCCAGCCCAGAGGGAACAACTCAGAAGGAATAAACCAGGCATTTGAAAGCAGGAACTACAATGCAAGAGGGCCAGTGAAGAACAAACGGGGCATCCTACGGAGAAGACACGGGGAGATTCGTCTTCCAAATGAAGCATTTAGAAATCATCTCTACAACTTTAAGTAGGTGCGCTGTCAACCTACAATTATAGGGGCGCCTGGGTGGCTCAGTCGTTGTGTGTCTGCCTTAGGCTCAGGCCAGGATCCCAGAGTCCTGGGATGGAGCCCCACATCGGGCTCCCGCTCAGCAGGAAGCCTGCTTCTCCCTCTCCCACTCCCCCTGCTCGTTTCCCTCTCTCGCTGAGTCTTCTCTCTCTCTCTGTCAAATAAATAAAATATTTAAAAAATTAAAAATAAATATTTATTTTTTAAAAATCTACAATTACAGCCACGGCCGGGAGCCTGACCATTGATGTGTTAGTGCGAGGGGGTCTCCAAAGTGCCTTTACCCTCCCGGAGTTCCACTCCCTTCTGAGCCCCGCGGCCCTTGCTCACTGGGTCTGAAGCTCTGTGGCTCCACCTAGCGGCCGAGTCCCCCAGCGCAGCCTCCTTCCCCCACCAGACCCCGAGCCTGGGCTCCACTTGCCTGCCTATCTTGCTCAAAATCAGAATAAACTTCCCCTTAGTAAAACATACACCAGGGAGCCCTGGGATGACCACGAAAGCCACTCATCATGAGGTGTTGAAATTCTATTTTTGTTGCACATATGATAATAAAAAAAAACTGGGGTATAATTACAGTTTCCCAAAGGCCCTGGAGGAAAACGATGCCGGCTTCACACATCCAGTAACTACCGTGTGAGGAGTCAAAGGGCCCTGATTAGCTAGAGATGCCCAAGGCGGGGGTGAGTGGGGAGGTACCCAGGAGGAGGCAGCTCCTGGGATCCCAACCAGAGGCTGCTCTTTGCTGGGGAGCACGATCCCCAAAGAAAGGACTGCTTTCTAACGGAGCTCTTACAGGTAAGAGAAATTTGGGGGACCCCTCCAAATGCTCATCTAAATGCTGAGGTCACAGAACCACTTTTATTCCTCAGCGGTGCAGTAACACAGGTGGATTTGGTACCCGTGTGAGTGTCCCAAAGGAGGGTCATTTCATCACTGGTAAATGAAGGGTAACTAGTTTGGTGAAGAGGTTAGAAATGCAGGGACCCAGAGCCCTGCAGCATGAACACACCTTCAGGCACCTACCAGCTGTGTGGCTTTAGAGAGGTTACTTGACCCCTCTGGGCTTCAGTTCCTCATCCACACAATGAAGTTAACAGTATACACCCCGTAAGCCTTGAATGAGGGTTAAATGAGTTAATATGTAAAAATCCTCTAGAACAGTGCCTGGTGCATGGGAAGAGTTCGATAAATGGGAGTCGGCATTATGACTAACTAATGATGATTATTCTCACGCAACCAACAACTACTTATTGAGCACCTTATGCATACCAAGCCATAGGCTAGGCACGACCATCACACTGATGATACCACACAAAAAGGAAACCATCTAGATATTTATAAGTGAAGCACAAGTGCCGAAAAAAAGCACAAATATTAATTGTACAGTTGATTAATTATCAACTTATAAATATAAAATAGAATTTTATATAGGGGCACCCGGGTGGCTCCTTTGGTTAAGTGTTTGCCTTCCGCTCAGGTCACAATCCCGGAGTCCTGGGATCGAGCCTGGCGTCTGGCTCCCTGCTCCCTCTCCCTCTGCTCCTCCGGCACTTTGTACTCTCTCTCTCTCTGAAATAAATACATAAAATCTTTAAAATATATGTAATATAATTTTATATTACTTATACGATAAACAATAATTAAAATTTATTATAAATAATTGTAATAACATAATTATTATAATTTATGTTAATTATAAAAGAAGTACACCCATTAACCCCCCGGACCATGAATGACAACCGCTCCACCTGTCCTCCCCTCCTTGGTAAAGACCATCACTGCGCACAAGGTCAGGGTGGCAGGGGGCCCTGGTTACTTCCGGGAGAAGTAGTCAGCTCACGTGGTCACACGAGTGTAGGCTTTCTTTACGTTTCCGACCCAGAGTTTTGCAAAAGCGGTGTCCTCGCCTCTCACTTTTCCTAGACCGCTGTCCTTTGGCTCTCAAGTCCTCGGAGTAAGCGGCCGTTACCTGCCCTGTGGCAGTCTTCTGATCACCAAGAGGTCATGGCCGCGCGTCCTTGACAAATGCACAGAGCCGCTGCCCTGCTGTTGCTTCTTCTGTCCTCCGCTCTTTTTTCCCTCTTTTCTGCCCTCTTTTGGATTGTGGTGTTCTTTTTTATGATTCCACATCATCTCCACGTTTTCTCTTCTTTTTTTTTTAAATATATTTTTCGTTTTTTTTTTTTAAGATTTTTATTTATTTGACAGAGAGAAACACAGCGAGAGAGGGAACACAAGCAGAGGGAATGGTAGTGGGAGAAGCAGGCTTCCCGCCGGGCAGAGAGACCGATGCGGGGCTCGATCCCAGGACCCTGGGAT
>CM053606.1:3521704-3554240 GCA_028646535.1 Procyon lotor
GGGGGGGGGGGGGGGGGGGGGGGAGAGGTCTGAATGGGGTGGGTGAATGGGCTGAGCCCAGCAGGAGGTTAAGAAGAGGCTTCCTGGTGGGGAAGGAGCTGACGCCTGGAGGAGACAGTGGAGGTGCTCTAAGCATTTGTGTCTCCTCAGGCAACATACATTAAAAAATAGAAACAAACAAATCTCCCGGTGCCTCAGTTTCCCCAGCTGCAAAAAGGGGATAATGGTTGTAGGTCTCCCGTAGTGTTGCTGTGGAGCTTAAATATGCAGGTGAAGATGAAACTGTTGCCTTTCTCGGTGGCCATTTGTATCACTCATTCCGTCTGCTGCACAAAGGACACATGGCAGAAACTGAGGGTCAGCCAGGGTGGGCAGACTCCACATGACGACCCCATCCCAGGGAAATAGGCCGCCATCCTGTCAATTGTTCAAAGCAGAGCCTGCGGCTAAGAAGGCAGCCGCAGAGCCTGTCCCGACTCTCAGCCCCAAATCCAAGCATTTGATCGGCTTTGCTGTCTCTACCGAGGAACTTCCAGGCTGGAAGTTCTGTTCTCCGCACAGAACTTGCCTAGAATCACAGCTACATGACAGGTCAGTGGCTGGCAAGGTGGCCTTGCTTTTATTTTTTTTTTATTTTTTTTTAAAGATTTTATTTATTTATTTGGCATAGAGAGAGATCACAAGTAGGCCAAGAGGCAGGCGGGGTGGGGGGGGTGGGAAGCAGGCTCCCTGCTGAGCAGAAAGCCCGATGCGATGCGGGGCTCGATCCCAGGACCCTGAGATCATGACCTGAGCTAAAGGCAGAGGCTTTAACCCACTGAGCCACCCAGGCGCCCCTCGCCTTGCTTTTAACAGTGTCTTCCAGAATGAGACCTTCCAGAGGCAGCTCGTTCCCTCACCTGTGACCAAGGATCGAGGCCTCTCTGGCGCCTGGCCCTGGGGACCAGGGACGATCCCGAGACAACTGGGGGAGGGAGGGCCTCTCTGACTGGCTGGGCCCCCCCACCTGCCTCCCCAGCTTCTGAGTAGAGGTTCTGATCTAGACTTCTGTGCCTGGGCTTCCTCCCAGCCCACCATTCCCGGGGGTGGGGGTGGGGGGGGCGCTCCCTGCTTCTTCCGAGATCCTGCGGTAGCATCAGTTCACCAAACCGGTTGACTTTGTTTTGCTTGTCAAGCAAAGGAATGTCACATACCTCCCTCCAGCCTTTGCAGGAAATGCACTTTGTTGGGAATGTGTCCTGTCTCCCTGAAGCTTAGAGAAGTTTAGAGAAGGCGGGGCTCTGGCAGGTGGCGTTCCACAGTCTGTCGTACACCGTCCCTTCCAGCTGCTGGGTCATAGGGACAGACTTGAACGGTCACTGCTGGGACGAGGGAACAGTGACCAAGCTGGTCACGGTAGAACTGAGCCCTGAACTAGAGGGACCCAAAGACCTGTGAAGGCCAGGGCATCTCCGTTCTCATGCCTTGATGTTAAAACCCAGTTGAGTTTAAGACTTGCTCTTTCTAATAAGAAATGCCTCTGTGTTTAGGTTAAAAAAAAAATACACACACACACACACACACACACACACACACACACACAGGTGGAGCTTAGCCTGGCGTCTGGGAAGTAATAGGGCTTCCATAAATGTATCCTTGCTGGCCTGGGCTCTCTGGGGCTGCCAGGCAGGACCTAGTGGGCCCAGGGGAGCCCAGAAGGCCTGGCTCTGAGCCCGAGTGCGAGCAGTGTCCTGAGAGCACAGTCAGCAAGGACAGCTGCTCCCACGTGACCTATCCACGGTAGAAAAGGCTCGGGGGGGGGGGGTCTCCTCTGCTTTGATGCCACACCCCCATGGGTCCCCAAATGGCAAAACCACGTGATACACGAGGGTGCCCAGGACCAGGGGAGCCACCTTGGGAGTGAAGAACATGAATTGCAAGGATTTTTACTCCCAGAGGAGGCACAGGGGAGGGGCACGAGAGACAAGCCGTTTTAGCTCTTTGTCTTCAAAGCAGCCCTGCCACGTGTAGGGCCCACGGTGTACCGGCCCTGCGTGTGTGAGAGAAGGGCAGCACCAGGGGGCATCAAGGGCCAGCTGAAGCATAGAGGGTTCCGGGATAAGGCGCCTCCCTCCCCTCGTCCATAAACCACCGGGTAGGGGTTGCAAGCCCAGTTGTCACAGGTCCCATGGAGGGAGCAAGGCTGCTCTGGGCTTCTGGAAGTGTGCCTTCATGCAGGCACAGCAGCTCTTGTTTACAGGGGCACCTGGGAGCCCTGGAGGTAATCGTGCACGGCGACACCAGGTGGCAGTCCCAGAGGCCCGCCCTAGAATCCCACTGTTCCTGGGAGGGGGTTCACTCTATAACATCTTTTTTTTTTTTTAAGATTTTATTTATTTATTTGACAGAGAGATCACAAGCAGTCAGAGAGGCAGGCAGAGAGAGAGGGGCAAGCAGGCTCCCCAATGAGCAGAGAGCCCGATGTGGGGCTCGATCCCAGGACCCTGAGATCATGACCTGAGCCGAAGGTAGAGGCTTTAATCCACTGAGCCACCCAGGTGCCCCAACTCTATAACATTTCTGCAGCTCCGGGCCTCCCTGAGTGGGGCCTAGCCAGGTGTTGGGTGAAACAGCCCAGGGCCAGGCCCTCACAGGGCTCCGGAGGGGAGGTGGGGGAGGAGGAGGAACAGGAAAGGAAGGACACAGGCTGTTTCAACTTCACGAGATGTGCTGACTGTGCTCCCACAGCTCCGCAGCCCCCGCCTTCTGGCCGCTCTTCCTCCTGTCCAGGGACTGGGCCTCCCTCCAGCTCCCTTGGAAGGCTTCCGGCTATGCAGGTAGGCTGTTTTGGTGCCTGTGTGTTCTCCCGTCCCTCTGCTGCCTTGGAACCTTGAGCCCTCAGGGGAGGGTCCTGGCCCCGCTCCCTGGGTGACTGCTCTGGTGCATCTCCCCACTGCCCCCAGCCTTTGCGTTCCTCCTTTCTTTTCTTTTTTTTTTTCTTTTTTATAGATTTTATTTATTTATTTGACAGAGAGGAGAGAGATCACAGGTAGGCAGAGAGGCAGGCAGAGAGAGAGGGGGAAGCAGGCTCCCTGCTGAGCAGAGAGCCCGATGTGGGGCTCGATCCCAGGACCCTGAGATCATGACCTGAGCCGAAGGCAGAGGCTTTAACCTACTGAGCCACCCAGGCGCCCCTGCATTCCTCCTTTCCCTTCTCCCTATTTGCCAGCCCCAGGCCCCCGAGCTCACTGTTGACTCCCCCTACCCTAGACAGAGTTCTCTAGGTGCTCTCTGAGCCCCACAGCCTCTGGATCCAGAAACCTGAGTGGCAAGGGTCCCAGGCATTCCTACCTTTTCCTCCTCTTTCTCCTGCCTCTAGGAGGCTCTGAGGACAGTTCTTGGGGCCTGGAGGTACCCCAGAAGGCTGAGGGCCCGGCACCTGCCGCCCCCACTTTGGCACAGACCCAGAGCCCCCCAGGGACTTGTGCCACCTGTTCCTGCCCTGGGGTCTTTGCCCTTGCAGTCTGGCCTGCCTGGAATCCGCCTTCCTACCTTTCAAACCCCCGTAGTCCCTACAACTCCCTCTCTGACTCCATAGTCCTGGAGACACTCCTGACTCAGAAATGACAGTAATTGTTTGCTGGCTTGTATCCCCAGGGCCTGGAACAGCACGTCGTGGGCACTGGGTTGATGAATTAATTCGCTCGGGGCTCGGCTCGCCAGCGCCTGGACGGCTCTCAAATTCGAACCGTGTGGCCTCCCTCCTTGGTCTCTATTTATACGTGAGCTAAATCGGGAGCGGAGTCCCCGCGCGCCCCGGCCCCCTGCCGCCCGGCGTCCGGCCCTCGGCGCGGCGGGGGCGGGGCCGAGGCGGCGCGGGGGGCGGGCCCCAGGCTTAAGCCCGGCGCCCGCGGGGGCCCCCAGGCCCAGAGCGCCGCGGAGGCGGAGCGGAGCGGGCCAGGCGGTGCGGGCCAGAGACCCGGCAGGCAGCCGCTCCGCCTCCCGGAGCCGCAGGGCCCCCGACGGCTCTCCGCCGCCCCAGGACAGGTGCATGGCGCCCGGGGGAGCGCGCTGAGCGGGTCGCGGCGCCGCGGACGGCACCATGGCCCTGGAGCGGGCGCTGCAGGCGGCGCGGCAGGGCGACCTGGACGTGCTGAAGTCCCTGCACGCCGCCGGCCTGCTCAAGCCCTCGCTGCGGGACCCGCTGGACGCGCTGCCGGTGCACCATGCCGCCCGCGCCGGCAAGCTGCACTGTCTGCGCTTCCTGGTGGAGGAGGCCGCCCTGCCTGCCACGGCCCGCGCGCGCAACGGCGCCACGCCGGCCCACGACGCCGCCGCCACTGGCCACCTCGCCTGCCTGCAGTGGCTGCTCTCGGAGGGCGGCTGTGGAGTGCAGGTGGGTCTGCGCCGCTCGCGGGGCGCGCTGAGGCTTCCTCCCCAGAGGGAGCTCTGGCCTAGAGCCCCTGTGGCTCAAGGGTGGGTGAGACTGCGCATCTCCCTACTGAGCTTGCTTTCGAGCTCCTTCCAGAGGGCTTGGGGTGGGGTGGGCTCCCGAGGTCGACGGAGGGGGGGTGGGGGACGCCTCGGCAAGCTGGGGCCACTGCCTAGAAGAGCACTGGGTAATGGGGAACCAGAGGGAATTGGGCTTACCTGCGCCAGTATTTAAGCCCGGATTGGGGAGGGGAGCACTGATCCAGGGGAGTCCCGGAGAGTGGGCGGGGCCCAGAATCAGAAGCCCAGGTCTTCTGAGATCAGGTCTGGAAGAGGGGTGGGCAAAGTCCTACAGTCCACCCCAGGCCCAGACCCAGGTGTCCCCCGGGGCCAGGAAGGGGGCAGGGGCGATGGGCGTGGTAAATGGGGCCTCCCTAGGATCTTAGCTGACCCTGGGACACCAACACCTTCCTGCTTTCCAGCTGTGAGTTGCTTCTCCAGCCCAGCCTGAGTTCTCCTGCCCTGAGACCCCACCTGGTCTCGCTCAGTGTCCCCCAGGCTGATCTAAACCTGGTCCCTCCTGAGCTGGAGGCGGGGGCAGCTCAGACCCTAACATGTAGCTTTCCCGCTCGCTCCCGGGGTGAACCTAGCATCTGACAGGCACTAGGCCTGGGGATTCAGGTGTGCTCCCCAGCTGCCATCCATGGGGGCAATGGACAGCAAGCCCGGGTACCGTCAGGTCTCACTGGGCCTTGGGGTGGGGGGTGTCAGGGAGCTAGCTGCTTGGGCGAGATGGCGAGGAGCGAGTGACCTCTCAGGGGAGTCCTGGATGATGAGAAGGACGTGGCCAGGTGCTGATCAGAGAGTTCTGAGCACAAGGAACAAGAAGTGCAAAGCCCTGAGGCGTACACATTCTTGTCCTGTGGCAGGATCGGCAAGGAGGAAGGCATGTGTGGTGTGGGGGAGGGCAGAGAAGCCACCATAGGCTGGGGTTAGGAATTTGGATGATATCCTAATTGCCGGGAAAAGCCACCAGAGGAAGAAACCAGAACTGATTTTCCACTTGGCAAGACCACTGGGCTAACTGGACGTCGGAGAGGAGGCAGGGGTGACCCTGAGCGGGCTGATTGTACCTTAAGGAGGATCACCAGACCCTATTCCCCCACTTCGCCCTCAGGATGGCAAGGTCCCCCTTCCGACGCTTCCTGGGAGATGGTGGGACCCCTTATCTCCCGGCTGGCTCTGTTATCAGGACTTCCTGGCACGTGGTCCATGCCCACTCATTTGGGAGGTGGCACGCCTCCCTGTCCCAATGTCCAGCCTTGGCTGGAAGCCTCCCTAGCCCCCGCAGAGGAGGTGGGGAACAAGTGTGGCCTTGCGCCCAGCTTATCAAGTCTCCCTCCCCGGGGCCACAGCAAGCTTGGGTGCTGGGGACGGAAGTGTGCGCGTGGGGAGGGTGACCTCGATCCCCAGCCCTGCTCAGCCCAGAGATAAGCAGCTTTATGGTGCAGACCACAGCACGTGAGGCTCCTGGGGCCTACAGAGCCGTCGGAGCCTTGGGGACAGGCCAGGACCCATAGGCCTGGGGCCTCTCCTTATTGCCACCCCCCCCCCGGCAGAGATCTGGGCTCAGGGGACAAACTGGTCGTTCCAGCTCACAGAGGGGGCCCAGTGTGGTCCTCAGCTGCCTGTGTGCAGCTCGCTCTGCCTCACCTTCTGGCTGCCCCCTTCCTAGCCCCACAGCCCCCCCGTAGCCTGACAGACGGCTCACTAGTTGTGGCCCCAGGCCCCTGTCCCCTCTTTTCCTCTCACCTGTTTTTCAAGAGCCTCTGAGACTCACCTTCCTCCAGCCACCTTGGCGACACCTGTCTCCACAGTTCTTCTCTCCGTGGGGAGAGGGGCTTCCCTTCCCTGATCCTAGGAAACCATGCCCCCCTCGCGGCTGCCCATCCGTGGGCCCCTGCCCGCCTCTCTGCCCACCTCTCCATTATCCCACCTGCATGGCGCTGGGAGCTCGCGCTGTCCCCGCACTGTTGCTGGCTCACCTACACCCGCCAGCCTTCGAGTCCAGGCTTGCGGGTTCTCTGCGACCTCCCCTCCTTGCCCAGGTAACGTAAGCGGCACCTGCCAGCACCCTCCCCCAAAAGACACACACACACCTGGAAGGTCATGGATGACATATGTGGTACTTCTGGGCCCAGACCATCCGCCTGCCCTCTCTGGGGGGCCTGGCAGTGGGTCTAGCCCAAGCCCCTCCCAGGGGCCACCTCTAGCCCAGCCCTGACTGTCCAGGCCCTGCCACCAGTACCCAGAAGCTTCCTCCTCCATAGAGCGAGAACACAGCCTGTTCCTGGGCCAGAAGCAGGGCGTCTGCCGGGGACCCAGGCAGGGGGCGTTCCTCGCACCCCTGGTGGGTGACTGGAGGTCCACCAACCTGGAGGCCTCTTTTCATGTGACACCTGCGGAGGGAGAGAGGGAGTGGACGGGGCCAAGGTTAGACGCGGGGTGCCACCCCCCAGTCC
Organism: Procyon lotor; assembly: GCA_028646535.1. Classification (NCBI taxonomy): domain Eukaryota; kingdom Metazoa; phylum Chordata; class Mammalia; order Carnivora; family Procyonidae; genus Procyon; species Procyon lotor. The sequence goes on from CM053606.1 coordinate 3,528,637, forward strand.
TGAAGCTAGCCTGGTGCCGCCACCGCAGCCCCGCCGTCCCGCCCGAGACGCCCTTGCTGACTCCTTCGGGCGTTCCCCGGGCATCTGGTGGCCATTGCTCCGGCAGGGAGCCCGGGAATGCCATGTCCTAAAAGCCTCCTCTATGCGAGCCTTTCGCAGCCACGACCAGCAGGCCTCGGGCAGCCCGGCACAGGAGGCACAGGTGTGGTTCAAAGAGGGCCCGTTAGGGGCCCAAGGACAGAATGGCCGCGGCGGCTGTCGGGAGGCAAGAAGGACTAACGGACGCGTCTCCCACAGGACAAAGACAATTCTGGTGCCACAGTCCTGCACCTGGCCTCCCGCTTCGGCCACCCTGAGTTGGTGGACTGGCTGCTGCATCACGGCGGTGGGGATCCCACCATGGCCACCGAAACAGGCGCCCTGCCCGTCCACTATGCTGCCGCCAAAGGAGACTTCCCCTCCCTGAGGCTTCTCGTCAGGCACCATCCTGGGTAAGGACGCCCCTCCGCACCTGTCTTCTGGGGGGTGCGGGCCAGGGCCCTCCCTGCTCCAGCACCCCCGGGGACTTGCTGCTTCTGGGACCTCCCAGGGGCCAGAGACGCTTCCCGCCCAGGCTGAAACGGTTCCCTCCCTGGAGGGCTGCCCGCAGCCGCCTGCCCCACAGCTTTGCAAGCAGATGCTCCGTGCGCAGCACACGGCTGCACCTGGGAGGCTGGCGCGGGGGCCAGGATCACCTGCTCCTCTCCAGGGAGCTTACCAGCCTGCGGCAGGTGGCTCTCTTGAGCTCTGGCCTGGGCCAGTTTGCAGGACTGTTCTAGATGGAGGGTAGGGGTGGGGCGCCTGGGTGGCTCAGTTGGTTAAGCATCTGCCTTCGGCTCAGGTCATGATCCTGGAGTCCCGGGATCGAGCCCCACATCAAGCTCCCTGCTCAGCAGGGAGTCTGCTTCTCCCTCTGCCCCTCCCCCCTCCCCCCTCCCCCCTCCCCCCGCTCGTGTTCTCGTTCTCTTGCTCGCTCTCGCTCTCCTGCTGTCTCAAATAAATAGATAAATAAGAATCTTTAAATGGGGGGTAGGAATGAAGATATGGGAGAATTTCCTAGACCCCTAGTCAGCAAGGGGGAGGAGCAGTGAAGGGAGAGGGCCGCCTGTGTAGACCCCCACCCCACCTCCTAGCCCCACAGCCCCTTGACTAGACCATGCAGAGAGCAGCTTGTCATTTCCCGCGGCCCCTCAGCCCACTCCCACTAGCAGGGGAGGTGGGGCCCCCGAACCTCCCGGGGTCCTCAGCCTTGAATGGCAGGTCTGAGAAAGCAGCTGAGCAGTGGGCTACGAGCTCCCCAGCGTGGAGTGGGGGTACAGGGAGGGGGGCGAATGGGGCTCGATGCAGAGCAGGGAAGTCCTGGGGGTCCCGGGGGAGGGTCTGAGGGAGTGCGACAATAGTGCCCCCAGGAACCTGACAAATGGGGCCCTGAGCGATGACCTTCGCCATTCCAAGTGGGTGCCCGGGACATGAAGCCGTGACAGAAGACGGAGCCTCGGGAGGAGAGCAGCCCCGGGTGAGGTGGTCTGTCCTCCCCATTGGCTCCACGCTGCGCTGCGGGAGCCTGCAGGGTGCGGGCTGGAGGGAGCTGGCAGGAGGCCTGCCTGGCCCCAGGGCCTTGGGACAGGATGGCAGCCGACAGCCTGTGGGGCCCAGGCGCACCGGGGTGGTGTGGGGCCGTCCCGAGAGCCCCCGGGCCAGCCTGCAGTCACCTTGCTGAAGGGAGCTCCCCGGTTTGGTTAGTGGGAGCCCCGCAGTGGTCCCCTAGACCCAGACCACAGGTCCTCACAGTCATCCCTGCCAGAGGCCACTTGGTGGGTCTTTGCTCTGGACGAGCTGGGGCTTGGGTCACGTCAGAGGCAGTGATTTCGAGTAGGAGGCCCCCAGGCCTGGCGGTCTTGGTCCCAGATCCCCGGCTCTGGCTCTCCAGGCTGAGGCCGGGTCGTGGCCTCTGAGACTGGCCTGTAGCCCCACTGTGGCAACTCCAATGTCCCTGCCCCACCCCCTCACTTCACACAGAGGACACCGAAGGCCCTGAGAGGGGAGGAATGGGCTGTGGTGGCCCTGCTGCACCCATAAGCCCCCCCAAAACAGGCCCCCAACAGCCAGGCTAAGGGCGATGCCAACTTAGCCCAAATGGTATAAACTGAGACAGGACTCCCCCCAACCCCTAGAAGTGCTGATGAGGAACTTGGGCTGGAGGGGGGGGCGAAGCCCCAGGCTGCCCTTGAACCCCTCCTCACCAAAAAGCCTGGGGCCTAGGATGAGCTAGAGCCCTCCCTGTGCTGGGATCCCAACCTAGGAAAGCCGGCTGTGCCCCCTTTCGGCCTCAGGGCCTTGGAACCCTGACCCCGCCCGGGCCGTGCCAGCTTCTGGCCGTGATTGGGCGCTAGTGCCAGCCCTGGGGCCAGATGGCCCGGGCTGATGAGCCGCGCGCCCCTCAGCGGCCTCTATGGGTCTCACAGAGGCGGTCAGAAGACTTGGGCCCATTCCCGCCGCGCCAAGTGACCTGGCTAACACGGTGGTCTTGTGAGGTTGCCAGCCTGGGCTCAGGCAGGAGGGGCGGCTGGGATCTGGAGGCCAACGCCCCCGCAGCCTCCTCTCTCGGGGCCGGAGACTCCTGCTCCCCAAGGCTGGGGCCCCCCAGGCTGCACACGGACAGGGCAGAGGCTGAAGCTGCCCCAGGCCACAGGGCGCAGTGTGGGGACCCCGGCAGCCTGGCTGTGGAAGGCTGTGGCTCCAGGCTCTCACTCTCGTGAGCCTCCCAGAGCTGCTGTGAACCCTGGTGAATTATTGACAAGGGCTCAGCTCTCCCCGGCGGTCGGGGAGGGAGGAAGGCTCCCGGACCTACTGGTGAGAAACACGATCCCGCCCCGGGAGGCTGTGGGCCGAGCAATGACAAGCTGCAAAGGGGCAGGAAGCCTGGACCACCTGGGGGGGGGGGGCGGCGCGGTGGTCTTGCTCGGGCCACGCTGCACCTTGGGGTGTCAGAAGAGGCTTGAGATTGCAGGAACACCCTGCGCCCACCTACCCCTTGTCCAGTCCTTCCAGAGGTGGAAGAGTCTCCACGGGGACCTCCAGCCCTCCTGCCCCATGGTGGTCCTCCGGGCAGAAAGGGTTCCCGAAGCAGGCGGCATGGAGGCCGGCAGGAACCGGGCTGGGGCTGTTTCAGGCCCTGGATGTCAGGGGGATGGAGTCAGGGGGTAGGCGCTCCTGGCCAGGGGCACTAGTGGTTGGCAGAGGGGAGCCGGGTAACCAGGCCCCCCGTCAGGGCCGACAGAGAAGGGGCAAGGGGCAGGAGCTCGGAGCTCCTTCCACACTACTTTGCCAGCAGGGTGTGGGGGGCCGGCGCTGCGTGCCGCTTGCTTGGCCGCTGCCGTGTGCTCCCCTGGGCTCCGTGCAGCTGGAGGGGAGCCCCAGGCTCAGCCTAGACCCCTGGGCTTCAAGGCTGGGGAGAATGGCCAAGGGACTCCAGGCTCTTCCTTCCTCCGGGGCCCTGTGCTCTGCCGTTCGTAGCAGCTGGAATGTCAGTCGGCCCGAAGATTTGTACCAGCTGTGCGTCTCTGCAAGTGTCCCCTTTGCCAGAGGCCGGCCCTGCCCCGGGACAGAGACTGGAAAGTGTCCTGGCTAGGAGTCGGGATGAACTCGGATGAGCTCCTACCTGCCGAGGGCTTACGAGTGCCCAGCACCACCCGGCCATCCGCGCCTTATAGCCACCCCAGGCCCTCTACACAGCCCAGGTTACAGATGCTTGTTTATGGAGCATCTACTCTGCGCCCGGCGATATTCTAAGGGCCAAGCGTACATCAGTGAGCCTGACAGATATCCCTACTGCACGGTGCTGACCAAGGGAGAAACAGCGTCTCAGAGAGGCTGACTGAGCCGCTGGGGTCCCCCTGGTCCCCTGTGCGGCCTTGACCAAACCACACCCCCTCTCTGGGCCTGTCACCCACTCCTGCTCCATTCCCTAACCTCTCAGGTCTCCCCTGGCCCTGGCCCTCTTCGCATTCAGCTCTGCCCACCTTGAGAATGCCAGTCAGACCCCTGGACCGCCCACGGGCTCCCTGCTCACTGATAGGGGAGGTCATTTCCCCATCTCACTCACCCCCACACGGTTTCTCACTCGACAACTAGCAACAGGGTGGGCCTCCGGTGCTTGGGAGGTAGTGAGCCCTCCCAGCTTCTCGGGGCCAACTCTCAGGGAGGCTCCAGGGCAAACAAGGGGACAGATCGAGAGCCTGGGTGGTGTTCAGAGACGTCTTGCTTGTGTGCGTGTGTATTGGTTTGCCAGCTGGTGCCCTGGTGGAACCGAGCTCTGGGACAGCAGGGGTGTGCTCCTTTCACGGCTCTGCCCCGTCCTGGCTTGTGGCAGCCTCGTGACATGTGTCCCTGGAATGAACAAGACAACTCCAGTGACAAGTGCCATAAAGCAAAACGGGCTAGCTTGGTAGAACTCAGTGGGGTTTTCTTTAAATTGAGGGAGTCAAGGAAGGCCTCCTAGGGCAGGTGCGAGCTCATCTGAGACCTGGATAAAAAGCGGGGCCGGTCCTGCAAAACTTGGCCTGGCAGCATGGCAGGTAGGAGGACTAGCAGCGGCAGTCGCTGAAGTGGGATCAAGCCTGGCTTCACTGAGGAGCAGAAGGATCCTTGTGGGATCACCTCCGTTCTGACCTTCCTTGGAGCAGAAATTCTTGCCCAAGGAGAGGGCCACTGGAAATGCTGTTCTTTGACCGGAGTCTGGTTCCGTGGGCAGGTGACTCTTTGCTGCTTGTGGCAAAGGATGGACATTTCCAGCAAACATTCCCTGTTTGTTTCATATCGTCATGCGGTGACTTGCTTACTCTTTGAAGTTCATTCATGTCACCTGTTTCCCAGAGGGGAAGAAAAATATGACTTATGTGATTGTTGCTAGACAGTTGCAGGCCTATAAGGAGGTCAAGGGTTGAGGGTCTCCAGAGACTCCTAGGGTCTAGGCTTGGGCTACCCTGCAGGGAAGGGAGCGCAGTGTCGATTACCAGAATGGGATTGGCAAGCTAGGGAGGGTTGAGGGAGAGAGGGGAGAGAGCCGCTCCAGGCACACGAAGCTCCGGAGGCCTGGGCGGTGCCCACACGGACAATGGGTGGAGGTGGGGAGGAGATGTAGACTCCAGGTCCAAGCTGGAGAGAGGAAGAGCGGCAGGGGCAGGTGACCTTTGACCCTGGGAAGTAGCCGACCTCACCAGCACGGAGAGTGTGTTCAGAAAGGGGACTCCGGGGCATCTCCACCTTTGGAGGCAGGTGGAGGCCAGGGCCCAGCAAAGAAGGCTTGGAAGGCTTGGGAGGCCGATGAGTCGGTGGCTGCTCCAGGAAGCCAGGAAGCGTGGGAGGAGGCACCTGTTAGGGAGTGGCCAGGTCAGGTGGGAATGGGAAACCCCTGGCGTTGGTCATGGGGAGTGACGGCTGCGGCCCCCGTGGGTTGTGGGGGGGGCTGGCTGGTCAGGGTGTGGCCGCCGCCCCAGGAAGCAAAGGGCAGCCTTCCCTCCAGGGAGACGTGCAACCTTCCAGGGCTTCCTCTTCTGTTCTCTTACAAGAGGCAAGGAGATGCTGGACAATTATGATGCCCAATGGCCATAATGGAAACTGAGGCTCAGGAGGTTAAGAACTCACTAGGGCCCTGCCCAGTGAGCTGAGTCAGGGTGGTGGGTGGGTGGTGGCCAGGGTCAAGGGCAGGGCCTAGGACTGGGATGGTCACCCTTAGTGTCACTTTGGCTAGAACTTGATGGGCAGGAGCCAGTGGGATGCTGAGGCCAGACGGACCCCCAGACCCTGCCCCTCTCCCCACAGCAGAGGCAATGCCTTACCTCACCTGTGCTTGGCTGGGTCTGGACCCTCCCCCACCCAGGCCTGCAGTGTCCCCACAGAGGCACAGGGGGGAGGGATCCCAAAGCATAATGGTGGCCCCAGGCTGGTGCCAGTGGGCCCGTGCCGAGGGCTCTCCAAGCCTGTCTCATGGATGCTTACTGCTCCCACTCCTCGGGTGGCTCTGAGACAGAGAGGGGAGGCAGGATCTTGACGTACCTGGGGGGGCCCCCCCACCCCCCAGCCTTCTCTGCCTCTCTCCACGCGAGCGAGCTGAGACTCCTGTGCACTTGTGTGCACAGCACCTACCCCGTCAGGTCCCTGAGCGGACTAATGAGACGGCACGCCATCTGCTCATCGCAGTGCTTGGAACCGATGGATCAGTCCATGAACGGTACCTCCTGTCACTGTTATCAATCATTATTATGACTGCTCCTGTAAGTTAATCTCTCTCCCCATCTAAATTAATTGATTTTGTTCCATGTGCTCATCTATAGTTTTATAATCCCCCCCCCCAGTGAGCATTTGGGGGCCCTGCCCTTCTTGCCTCCAGGCCAAAGTAGAGGAGGGTGACAACGTCAGGACCCCCTTACCCATCAGCATATCTGTCTAGCCCCTGGTTACTCCAGCTGAGGGTGGCAGCCACGGGCCCTCCAGGAGGTTATGGCCATGACTGCCCCCTCTGGCTCAGGTCCTGCTCTGTGCCAGCTTCTCAGACATTCTCAGACCGACCCAGGCTGGCTGGATGCCCCTAGATCACGGATGCCTGCCAAGGGGGGTGCTGGGAGGGGCCGGGCTCCTGGCAGATCTGGCACCCCAAGTTCTGTGCATTGCCTTAGGCTTCCCCAGAGAGATCGCAGTGGGTCCTGGGTGGTGGCCCCCTCAGCCTCGGATCCCCAGGACCCCAGCACTCGCCCTGCCTTGGTTACGGGGTGAATAATTCAGGCCACTGAGTGTTGGTCATGAAATATTAAGCAGGCTGTTACTGTCACATCAGTATGTGAATGCGTTGGGGGGGGACGATGGCCCTGGGGTGTGGAGGCTGGTGGCTGCAAGCCAGAGTGTTCCTGGGAAGAGGTGTGTGGGCGAGTCTCTGTCACCGGGTGCCGTGTCGGCTCGTGAGCACCACTGCCCCGACTCAGGCGGGGAAACCGAGGGCAGCCAGGCATGGTCCCTGTTCCCAAAGGCCTGACGTGCCGCGCTCGGCATCAGGCCCAGAAAAATGGCAGCTCTGTCTGGGGCAGGGGGGTGCCCATGTCAGGAGAAAGGAGAGAGCAGGGAGGTGCCCAGTGAGGGCTGCAGGTGGCCTGAGGGGCGGGGGTCCGGGAAGTGGGCAGGAACCGGGGTCTTAGGGGCAGGGAGGAGGGACCAAGGGGTGTGTGAGGGGAAGGGACCAAGCCATGTCGGGGGTGACAAGATGGTGGGTGAGCGGGCAGATAGAGGAGGACTGGGTGGCCTGGTGCCCATGTTAATGGGCAGCTGGGCTGGCACGGAGGAGGGAGGGGGGCGTGCATGGACATTGGTGGAGAGCGTGCGGCTGATGTCGCCAGTGGATAGATCGGGAGGCAGATGGATGGGAAGAATTTAGTCGGGTGAAGAGGTGCGCTTCCTGGGGCACAGAGGGCTGATCAAGCTGGGTGGGACTCAGCCCCAGCCCAGAGCCTCAGAGACCCGCTGGGAATGGAGGTGGGCCTAGAGCGAGCAGCTCCTGTGTCTGGGCCTAGATTGTGGCTCCACCTCGTGTCCAACAATGGTAACTGCGCCCTGGGCAGTCCACCCATCATCATCATCATCATTATTATTATTATTATTTAAAATTTTATTTATTTATTTCACAGAGAGAGAGCACAAGTAGGCAGAGAGGCAGGCAGAGAGAGAGGGGAAGCAGGCTCCCTGCTGAGCAGAGGGCCCGATGCGGGCCTCGATCCCAGGACCCTGAGATCATGACCTGAGCCGAAGGCAGAGGCTTTAACCCACTGAGCCACCCAGGCGCCCCTGTCCACCGCATTATAAAGTCATTGAAAAACCGAGGCTCCATCAGTGGCAGGACCAACTTCCGTGTTTTCCAGCAGCGTGCCACCTGGTGGGTTTGATTCCCAGCTCCCCAGGAAGGACTTCTCTTCAGCAGCTGGTGAACAGGGACGAGGGACAGAGACAGCTGCAAGCTGGACCTCAGGAAAGGCCCAGGAGTGAAGACAGGGAATGGCCTTTCCTGTGTGCCTACTGCACGCACCTGGCCCTGCATCACAAACATACACTCAAGTGCCATTTACCAGTTGTGTGACCTGTAGGCGGTCCCAGGCCCTGACCCTCGAAGGCCCATCAGCAAAATGGGAAAGACCATAGGACCTGACTTAGGACATCCAATGAGAACCTGTCCATCAATATCACAGCATACCCAAAGTACTCTGGGAATGGTGGCCTCCTGTAGAGTTATCAGATTAACAACAGGATATCCAACTGACTTTTAACTTGGATAAACCACAAATAATATTTTAGTATATCTCATGTCTCGTTTGGGATATGCTTATACTAGAAAATTTCTTATTTCTCTGAGATTTAGAATTAACTGCGTATCTTGTGTTCTATCTGGCAACCCTACTACTCTGCCCTCTGGGGATCCGGTCGCCTGGGGGAGGCAGAAGCCAAAATCACTTATGTCCAATCAAGTATGACAGGCAGTCCATGGAGTGAGCCCAGGGCCATATGGGACACAAAGGTAGGAAAGGCCAGCTCTGCTTGGGGAAATTAGGGCAGGCCTCATGGAGGAGGTGATCTGGATTGAGTCTTAGGGAGGAGGAAGGAAGGGCATTCCAGATAGAGGGGAGACCCGATCAAAGGCATACAGGTAAGACGGAAGGTTTGGGGATTCACAGTGACAATGGGTTAGTGTGGCTGAAAAGGTAAAGAGGCCAGATCTCCATATCTTTGTAGACCTGAGTGAAAAGGTGGGCTATTTACTGAGGACAAGGACTAGCTCAGTCAGTATGCACTGTAGAAGGGAGGCTGCTGGAGGGGGGTGGCCGATCCAAAGGGGCCCCTTGAGGCAGGCTGGCATAGGACCAAGAGTCCAGAGGCAGTCAGGGACAGTGGGACCCAGTGATGAGACCTTCTCCAACGCCCTCCAGAGCTCCCCCAAAGAGCGCGAGGGCCTAAGAAGGCTTTGGAGGGAGGTGGGCGCCGAGAGCCCACGGTGGGTGCTGTGTCCCCGCAGGGGAGTGACTGCCCAAACCAAGACCGGTGCCACGCCCCTGTACCTGGCGTGCCAGGAGGGCCACCTGGAGGTGACGCAGTACCTGGTGCAGGAGTGCGGCGCGGACCCGCACGCCAGGGCCCAGGACGGCATGACCCCGCTGCACGCCGCGGCGCAGATGGGCCACAGCCCGATCATCGTGTGGTTGGTGAGCTCGCGGTCAGTGCGGGACTGGGCGCGGGAAGGGGCGGGGTCTGCTCGCGAAGCGGCCGGCACGGACGGGGGCGGGGCCTGGCGGGGCCTGGCGCCCAGCCCCCGCCCCTCTTTCCCGCGCCCCCTCCCGCCCAGGTGAGCTGCACAGACGTGAGCCTGTCGGAGCGGGACAAGGACGGCGCCACGGCCATGCACTTCGCGGCGAGCCGCGGCCACGCCAAAGTGCTCAGCTGGCTCCTGCTGCACGGCGGCGAGATCTCGACCGACCTGTGGGGCGGGACCCCGCTGCACGACGCCGCCGAAAACGGAGAGCTGGAGGTGGGGGCGGGGCCGGAGGGGGGCGGGGCCGGAGCGGACGGGGCGGGGCGGGCGCCCTCTGCTGGCGCCGAGCCCTCAGCACAGCCCTGCCCCGACGCCAGGGGCGAGCGGGCGAGGGGTGGGGGGTCCGGGCGGGCGAGCGGGCGCGGGGAGGAGGTCCTCAGTACGTGGCCCCTCGCAGTGCTGCCAGATCCTGGTAGTGAACGGCGCGGAGCTGGACGTCCGCGACCGCGACGGATACACGGCAGCCGAGCTCTCGGACTACAACGGCCACAGCCGCTGCACCCGCTACCTGCGCACCGTGGAGAACCTGGTACAACCCCGAGCCCCCGGTTACCTCCTCCCCCACCCCGTCCCCGCCTCCCCCCAGGGGTAGGGGTTCTTATCCCTTCACCACGGAGGAAGCTGAGTTTCGGAGACATGAGGCCCCTGTCCGAGGTCACACAACGAGGAATTGCCCTAGACCATTATCCTTTCTTAGCCCAGAACCACTGACCATGGAGGAGTGAGGGGGTGAAGGAAAAAGGGTCAAGGGGAGGAGGGCCAGCATCATCCTGGTAAGGAGGAAGGCGTGGAGGAATCACAAGACACACCTGCCGATAGGGATAGTCAAGTTCATTCACGTGCTAGTAGCTCATCTAACTGTCCACTGCCTCTGAGGAAGGTGGTGGTGGTAAGGTCCCTGTTCCATCCAAAGTCACACAGCTACATTGTATGTCCGCTCACTTCATGGCTACTTCATAACTGGAAACTTGTGTCACCTTTTTAAATTATTTTATTATGGTTGCACAGCTGTGAAGTCACCTCTGGGGACTTGAGCTCAGGTGTGGTTGGCTCCAAGTCCAGGGCCCTACCTTTTCTGATGTAATGCCCGCTTTGGAGCAGGAGGGAGGACATAGGGTAGGTCTCGAAGGTGCCTTCAGGAGGACCAGCTCCAGGGGGCAGCCTGGCCGGAAAAGAGAGGCTGGGAAATGGGAAGAAGGGCAGGGGAGAAGGTGGGGATGGCCTCTTGCCCATAGCACTGTGCCTGCCTTGCCTGCTAGCACGGGGAGGGGGGCACCCTGATTCCGGGTGCCCCAGAGCACAGCAAGGCCCAGGGGGTCAGAGACGGCAGCTGGACCCGAGGAAGAACCTTCCCCCCAAAAGGCCACCCAGAGAGAGTAACGGTCCAACAGATAATGAGCACCCTGTCCGCAGGGCGTACCAACACAGGGGTGGGGGGATGCTGTGAAGGGCATTTCTGCACCAGAGGTGGTTCTTTCCACTGAGAGAACAGTCTGAGGGTCCGGGGGCGGGGGGGCGGCACAAAGCCCCAGCCCTTCCAGCCCCTCTTAACAGCAGCTCCAGTTGCCACAAACGCGATCGCTGGCAGGTACCCTGCCCGGTGCGGTATAACATCATCTCCATCCCCACCGGAAACTGATACCAATAGTTGGCATTTACTGGCTAGGATGCCCTGGCACTTCACCAACTTTGAAAATCTTTTTATACCCTCACAAGGCAGAAAGTACCGTTATCCCCACTTATAGCTAAAGAAACGCAGGGGCGCCTGAGTGGCTCAGTCTGACTCCTGATTTCGGCTCAGGTCATGATCTCAGGGTCGTGAGATGGAGCCCCTCGTGGGGCTCTGCGCTGGGTGTGGAGCCTGCTTGAAGTTCTCCCTCTCCCTCTGCCTCCTCCCCCCACCCCACCCTGCACCCCCGCAGGCTCTCTCTCTTTAGGTACAGAAAGGATAAGGGACTTGCCCAAAGTCACGGAGCTAGTAAGTGGGAGAAGTGAAATTTGAAGCTGACATTCTAGGCCACAGAGCCCGTTCCCCTAACCTCTGTTATCCATGAGGTCGGGGCTGGGCACCCCCAGTGCCCACTGCTGTCAGCCACGAAAAGAGCCTTTTCAGCTGCCCACCCCCACCCAGCCCAGCCCCTGTGCTTTCCCTTGACTCTGGGAACAGGCAGCAGGGCCTGCCCCACCCCCCTGAGCTGGGCGGGGCATGGGAGCCCTTGGGCCCCTCACCCAGACAGGCCCAGCCACAGCAGCGGAGGATCCAAACCGTGCAGGATGCTGGCCCAGAAAAGGCAAACAGTCCCACAGAGCCCCTAATTACAGGGCCAATGAGCATGGCCGCCGAGCTGTTACCTGGTGCTAGGCTTGCCTCCAATTCCCGGGGGGCCTGTGACACTTCTCGGGCAGGGAGGGGGCCCCGGGCAGGGAGGAGCAGGCTTGGGCAGGAGGCAGCCGACGGAGCCAGCGAGCGGGCTTGCGGGCAGCAAGGCCAGCATGGGCAACGTAAGCAGGACCCCCACCCCAGCCCGCTCCCGTGCCAGGAGGGTCAGGCCTGTGGGCAGGGGCGCAGACAGTGGTGGGGACGGCAGGCTTCCAGCCTGAGCTCGGGCTGCCCACCAGACTCCGCTGGGCCACCCCAGGCCCCACCCTTTCCCCAAGAGCCCCATTAAGGGATCCGGGCTGGGCTGGTGTTGGGATTTGCCCCAGTAGAGCAAGGGCTGCTGGCCAGGTAATGGGGAATTAGTCTTTCCTACAAGTTGGAGGGGCCCCGCATGCCTCCCTGCCCCCAGCAGCTGTGGCACCTGAGCCCCTTCCCACTGGAGCCCAGTTCCTCTGATGAGGAAGGAGAAGGCTGGTGCCACGGCAGTCTTCCCCTTGGGGTCCAGACCAGGTTCCCCTCTTCTGACAGTCTCCCAGCCCCCCTGAGCAAGGAATGGCAGGGGTGGGAGTTTCCCAGAAACCTGTGGTCCTGCTGCCAGGGGGCCGGGCTTGGGCCCGAACCTTCCCCTGGGAAGAAACCCGTTCTCAGAAAGGGGAGGGAGCCCAGAAAGGGAGGCGGTGGGCCCAGGTCACACAGCAAGGACCAGCCTGAGCAGGACCCTGGCCCGGAGCACAGCGGCCTTCAGGCCAGGCTGCCCTCACTGCCTCCCCTCCCATTCAGAGCGTGGAGCACCGTGTCCTGTCGAGGGACCCGTCTGCCGAGCTGGAGACCAAGCAGCCCGACTCGGGCATGTCTTCACCCAATACCACCACGTCGGTGCAGCCGCTGAACTTTGACCTCAGCTCGCCCACCAGCACCCTCTCCAACTACGACTCCTGCTCCTCCAGCCTCTCCAGCATCAAGGACCAGCGCCCCCCGCGCCGTGAGTGGGCCAGGCTGGGACGAGGGCGGAGGGTGCGGAGCCTGGGACTGGCCACCGGGCCCTGCCCACGGCGGACCCCAGGACGGGGGGCTGCCGGTTGTGGTGAGAGGCAGGTGACCTCTGTGCTTGTGTGTGCCCATCACAGACACACCTGTATCTCCGCATGGACTCGCCCCCAGACGGCGCCCCTGTGCACCCCGCAGATGTTTCATTCTCCTCACTCCCACGCACGGCGTTCCCCAGACTTTATGCACACCTGCTCACACGTACATGTGTGCACGCACAATATACAGATGGGAACACACCACCACACGTACAGCCTCACGCAGACGCACACACACACCTGCGCTACAGTGCAGACCCACGGCCTCCATCTCCATACTCCAGACGTGTGCACCCGTGCAAACACACACACAGACAGACCCCGCGTCCACGGACCGAGGCGAACCCATTTGTACATACAAAGAAACACCTGCGCAGACTCACAGACATACACAAATGCCCAGAGTGATGCACACACTGACCACACCCTGAGCCTGGGTGGCCATCTGCCTGTGAGAGCTGCCCCAAGCCGACGGGCGGTGGCCTGCACAGCTGATGGGGTGCCTGGGAGTGTGGGCCGTGGCCATCCACGCTCCCGCCACCCCACCCTGCCCGGCCTGACCCCGGGACCTGCCGGGAGCTGCCCCTTCACACCCGAGGCTGTGCCCCACCGGCATGCCTTGGCGTTGAAAGCCCCCTGGGGCCTCCCCCCCAAACTTGAGTGCATGGTCTTTCTCCAACACACGCAGGGCTAGGGGAGGGGAGGGCAAGGCAGGGCGAGGTGGGCCGTGGCCTGCCGGGGCCCACGGCAGAGCCATACCGAGCTCCGTTCCTAAGCCCACCTCACCCCTTGGTGAGTCGCTTCTGGGGGGGGAGAGGGTCTCAGTCCTGGCGGACAGCCTCTCTGCAAACTCCCACACCCAGCCTTCCCTCCATCTCCAGGGCTTCACAGCTCAAGAGCTGCAGATATACAAAACTACATAGACAAACTAAGCCCGGAGCTGGGCCGGCCCGGGGGCAAGCTGGAGAGAACCACCCCACTGCCCCCACCGCCCAGCTTCCCTCCGCCGCCCGCACCCTCGAGGACCCAACTGCCCCCACCCCCACCAGGCTACCCAGCTCCCCAGCCCCCCGCGGGGCCGCAGGCTGCTGACATCTATGTGCAGACCAAGAGCAAACTCCGCCACGTGGAGATGGAGACCCTCAAGAAGGAGGTAGTGAACCTTCCCCCACCTGCCTGCCTCTCAGCTCTGCCACTGGGCGGATAGCAGCCCCGGAGGCCAGGGGACTGGCTCGTGGGCACAGGGTGGGGGGCCCTGGGCCAGTGTGGCCTATGCAAGAGTCGAAGCTCCTGGCCAGTCCCGTGGGGGCCGAGGGCAGGGCACTGGGGACAGTCAGAAGAGTAAGATAAAGCCACTACCCTCTCGGGGGGCTGGGGATGGGTGAAGGAACGTATAATCAGACAGTCGGGGCTCTCAGGGAGCTGGAGTGCAGAGCTCAGAGAACTGGCGGAGAATATGGGCCGACTGCCTCTCCACGGCCCTCCCCATGCCCACAGCCCCAGGCTCAGGTGGAGAATGGCTCCCAAGGGGGGAGACGCAGGAGGCGGCCCTGTGGGAAGGGCCATGGGGAAGGCAGAGGCAGGGAGACAGAGCCCTAGCAGGACTCCGCCCTCGGAGGGGGCTGAGGGAGGGGTGAGACTACAGTTGGTTTCCCAGTTTGGGGCCAGTCCCGGGATGGGGGCCGGGGAGGCGTGTCCAGTGCCGGCACCTGGAATGTGAGGTGCCCCGAATGCAGGGCCCCTGGGCTCCTGGCTGAGGCTCTGGAGCCAGAGGGCGGGTCTGGGTAGCTGAGAGTCCTGGGCAGGGAGCCCCATAGGGGTTCTGGGGTCCTGGCTGATTTGGGAGGTGGGGGACCACCTGAAACCCCAGGTGGCTGAGTATTGGGTAGAGGTCCCTGAGGGTCCCGTGGGAGCCCTGACCTGTAGTTCTTGCTCAGGCCCAAGGCAAGCTGCTCCGGGGGCAAGCCGAGGAACCAATCTGCCCACAGGTGACCCAGGTCACAAGGCCGCTGGGTAGGGGAGGGGAAGGACAGCCTCTACAGGGACTCCACCCCGCCCTCACAGCCATCCTGGACCAAGCTCTCAGTCAGGTCCCCTTTCATCTCTGTGAGGTGGAGAGGGCCCAGGAGAGGCCTGCAGGGGCCCAAGGGCGAGCTGACTGTCCCTGCCGGCAGCTGTGTGAGCCCTGCCCAAAGCCACAGGGCAGGTGGCCCGGCCTGCGTGCGCCCCTTCCACTCCCTTGAAAGCCAGGATTTCGAGGTCCCATGCCCCCACCCGGTGTGTGCGTGCAGGGCCGCAGGCGACCGGCAGCTCCACAAAGGGCCTTTTGTGTGCCGGCTGCGCCTCGTCCCCCGCCTCCGCCTCCTGGGCCTGGCCGTTGCCTGACCGCATCCAGAGCGGGGTCGTGGCATCCGCGCCTTGGGGCTGCAGGGGGCGCCCAGGGGGGCGAACTGGCCCAGAAAACAAATCCTGTGGTGTCGGGTTTCCTGCAACGAGAGCCGATTCGGGTGGGGCGTGCAGGTCCAGGGCCACCGCGGGGACGCAGGGCGGGGCGTGGAACAGGGGACAACCCCCGCACGGTGGCTCGGCCTTTGGCCCTGCCGGCCCATGTCCTTTTCCCTGGACTGGGCTTAGCGGGGGCAGCTGCGACGGGGCGGGCCACCGCGCTGTCATCCGAGCCCGCCTTGCCGCCCCTGAAACCCGAGGCTTAGGCGCGGGTGTTGGTGTCGCTTACGCGGATGTCGATGGTTTCCAGATGCGGGAGGGGAAGGGCGGGGGCGTGACCCGGAACCCAGGGGTACCAACTATGAGAGGCTCCGCTGCTCGTGGGCAGGCCTGCATTCTGTTCACGGGGTTTGGAAGGAATCAGTTGGGGGAGGAGGATGGAGGCCGGGGTGCCCAGCGCTCGCGGAGGGAGAGAGGTGCAGAGGGCGGGGCCACATCTGGCTCTCCGGGCGGGTAAGGAGCGGGGGCGGGTTGCGGCGACGCGGTTGGAGCCCCCGTGGCGTCCCCTATTGCTGGGAGTGGGTCAGCTCGGGATTGGCGGGCCCTGGGTGATGTCAGGCCGGCGGAGCTCATAGGCGCTCTTAGGCGCGGGCGGTCAAGGGCTGGGCTGTAACCTGAGAGGAAGGATCGGGTAGCGCAGGTGTCGGGTCCATGCCGCCCCCGCCGCCAGGTGCATAGCGGGGGCCACCGGCACAGGCGCAGGTAGGAGCAGCCCCGGGGCCGGGCGGCTGAGAGCCCTGGGCGAGCAGGAGCCTAACAGGACAAGGGCTCTGAGGGGGGCTCCCTCGCCGGGGTCCCCGAAAGAGTGGGTTCGGCAGAGCCCTGGGAACGCGCGGGATGGTCGGGTGGCCAGGAGTGGGGTGAGGCTGCGGCCCTAGCGCTGGCTGAACCGCAAGCTGACCCTTCTCCGGCTCCCCCTGGCGACTGGGCTGGGTCAACCCGCCCCTGGTCCCGCCCCTTCTAGCCTCCGTGGGGGCCCTGGTGGCCCTTGGCCCGCGCCCAGAACCCCTCCCTGTAGGGCCGACCGAGCCTACCCTTCCCTGGGACCTGGGGCCCATCTGCGTCTGAGAACAGGAGGGTCTGGGAACCCGCTTGGCTGCACCCTTGGACGGCCGCTGGCCGGGAGCCCCGGGAATGTGAAGAGCTGGGGGGGCGGGGCGTGGAAGGCCCCAGGGACCGGGGCCTGAAGCCCCTGCACCGCTGTCTTCCCGCAGCTGAGCTCCCGCGACGGCCACAACGGGCTGAGGAGGCAGGACTCCGGCCGCAAGCCCCGCGCCTTCGGCAAGCAGCCCAGCACGGGGGACTACTACCGGCAGCTGGGCCGCTGTCCCGGGGAGCCGCTGGCCGCAGGCCCGGGCATGGCGCACAGCGAGGAGGTGCGTGCCCGCCTGCCCGCACCCGCCGGCCGCCCTGGCCCCGGCCCGGCCTCAGGCTTCTCACTCGCTGGCCCCTCCGCTCCCCCGCAGGCGGCGCTGCTCCCCGGGAACCACGTGCAGAACGGCTGCGCCGCGGACCCCAAAGCGTCCAAGGAGCTGCCGCCGCCGCCGCCGCCGCCGCCCCCCCCACCGCCCCCCCTGCCGGAGGCCCTGAGCTCGCCGCCGCCCGCTCCGCCTCTGCCCTTCGAGAGCTCGGGCCCTGGCTGCGGGCAGCGTCGCTCCTCCTCGTCCACTGGCAGTGAGTAGGGGCGCGTTGAGGGGTGAGGGGCGGCGCTCGCCAGGAGGGGAGGGAAGCCTAGACGTCGCCCCCTTCCAGCGGCCACCGCCCTAGCGCTTACTCCTTTCCTACTTGTTCCACCGGCTGCAGCCCCTCGCCCAACGAGGACCCCAAGGGAAGGCTCTGAGCTGCTTTAGTGTGAGCCCAGCCAAGTCCCCTTCCCTCTCTGGGCCCATCGAGCAGCGGAGGCCTCCCTGGTGTTGCTAAGGAGCAGGTGCTAATGGGAAACTCTGAGAACTGGTGTCAAGGAGGCGGGGCTGCCCGCCAAGCTTCCTCCTGCCAAGCTTCCTCCTGCCCCGTATCTATCCCACGGCTCTGTCTCCTCGCCTCTTTCTCTGGTTCTTCCAAGCCAGCTACTTCTCACATGCTTCCGGGACTCCTCCCAGTCAGAGGCCCCAGGGCAGCTAGGACCTGGCTCTGGGGACAAGGCCAGTGACCCATCACCCCCTGCCCTTTCCCTCCTGATGACCACTCCCCTCCACCCTCCTTCCCCGCAACCTTTTTAGGGTCTAGGCTGGTGACCAGGATTCCTGAGCTTCTCTTCTGTGATGTGGGTCAGACTCCTGCCTGCCAGGGCTCCTGTAAGGCCCAGGAGGCGGTGCCCAGGGGGGCCCATGCTCCTGGGGGGAGGGGGGTCACCCAGCCACTCAGTGCAGGGGCCATGTTCAATGACACCAACCAAAGTCTCATCTCCCTAACTAGGAATGCAAGGGTGTGATAGCGCCCAGAGTAGGACCAGCCTGGGCTCCTTAGGGTACCTGTGGATCCTCGGCCCCTGCAGACCAGAGCCCATGGTAGCATGCTCACCCCCACCCAAGCCCCCAGAAGGGCCCCCAGCTCTGGGGGAGCTTGTTCCATCTGGAGCAAGGCTGAAACTAGGAACAGAAGAAAAACAGACTCTGGGCCTCTCCAGACACCCCTTCTCAGCAGAACCTGGGCTGGGTGCCCTATCCCAACCCAATGCCAAGACTGAGGCCCTTGCTAGGGGGGCCCTACCCAATCCCCAGGGGCCAGTAAGAGCTGGAACTGAGCGGACCACCCTTGTGGAGCCCCAGAGCAGCCTGAGCCAGGGTCAGATGAGCTGGAAAATTCCTTGTGTCCTCTCCCCCTTCCTCTGTGCATCTCCCTCCCCTCTTCCTGCCCTCCCCTCTCTTGCTATCCCCCCCACTGTCCTAGCCTCACCCCGGCCCCCTCCCCCTCCTCACTTCGCTGTCACTTCTCTCCTCTCCTCTGGGTCCCTAGAAGTGAGAATCCTGAGGCGCAGGAAGAGTGAGTGGCTCCTGGCTGAGGTGCGGGGTGGGGAACAAGGCACACTCAGGGAAATCAAGGCCGAAGTTCTGGGGACTTAAAAGGGGCAGGGCCAGGGGCCCGCAGGCCAGGGGCCTCTGCACTACAACCACCTTCCTGCACCACACCCGCGTGCACACCCACGAATTCTGCCCGGGGCTTTCCGTTTTGCCTAAATAAATGGGCCTGTTGCCAGTGCCCACCTAGCACCTTTTCCTTTTACCCCTCCCGCTACTCACTCAGGGATCCGCAGCCCCGGGGGAACCTAAGAGTCCCCGTTGGCTTGTTTTCTTGCCCTCACCCAGCCCTCGCCCCTCCTCGGTCTCTAAAAACAGCCCTTCCCAGACCCCGGTCACCTCCGCTAGCCTTGTCAGAAAATGCAAACTCTGTGCCGTGGACATTTGCATATTTTTCACCTGGCCCTTCTTCCTGGGTGCCTTCATCCCATACCCTTAGTAAGGGCTCCGTTTTCCTAGGTTCCCCCGAGCTGAGCAGCGCTAAGTATGCTTCAGGCTTGCAACCAGCGTGTGGCGCGCGTGTCTGTCCATGGGTGTGGGGGGTGGGGAGGGGACCGGTTGGGTTCTGGCATGCAGGGTTCCAAATTCATATAGCCTTGGAGGCCCCTTACGACTCAGTCCAAGGGTCACTGAGGTTCGCCGATTCAGAGAGGGCTGGAGGGAGACTCCACCCCGGCAGGGCCGAGCCAGGGAACCCAGGACAAAGGTCGGGTGGCTCAGCCCCCAGGTAGCGTCTTGGAGCTGGTCAGTCAGTGTCCTGGGCGGAGACATTCGCTGGAGGCCCCAGGGCCGGTGCAAGAGCCAGCATGTACTCCCGGGGGCCTCCAGGCGGGGCCCCCATGCCCCGTGAGTAGGGCCGCCGGCAGGATGGTGGGGCCCCGTGAGCTGCAAGCGGGGAACCCTCTCTGGGCTCCACGAGAGCCTCCCAGGGGCCCTGGGACCTGGAGAGCTGCCACCTGGGACCAGGCGCCTCCTGACCTGGGAAGGGGGCAGCAGAGGAGCAGATGGGGGGCGGCGGGGGTGCAGGCCCCGACCTGGGCCAGCACGTCCTCTCCTGCCTTTGTGTAGGCACCAAGTCTTTCAACATGATGTCCCCGACGGGTGACAACTCCGAGCTACTGGCTGAGATCAAGGCGGGCAAGAGTCTGAAGCCGACGCCGCAGAGCAAGGGGCTGACCACCGTGTTCTCGGGCAGCGGGCAGCCGATCTCCCAGGTAGGCGGCCCGCCAGGCCCTCCCGCCCCGGCTCCCCTCGCCCCTGCCCGCCAGGCCCTCAGTGTCGCCGCTTCTCCCCGCAGTTCGACTCGCCGCCGCTCCCTGCAGCGTCGCCGGCGCCTTCACGGGCCCGCAGCCCCACCCCGCCGGCCGCGGGGCCCCAGCCTCTGCTCAACGGCAGCGTGGCGCCGGCGCCGCCCGCCACCCCGGCGCCGGGCGTGCAGCTGGACGTGGAGGCGCTCATCCCCACGCACGACGAGCAGGGCCGGCCCATCCCGGAGTGGAAGCGGCAGGTGATGGTGCGGAAACTGCAGCTGAAGATGCAGGAGGAGGAGGAGCAGAGGCGGAAGGTGGGCGGGGCTGCCCAGACGGCCCACCCCCCACCTCCCCCCCATCGCCCCGCAACCGGCAGGTCCCTTCCACCCCAGGTGGCTCCCATTACCTTTGGGGGAAAAGTAGGACGGGGCGACCTCCCTGATCTGGGATTGTCCCCAGTCTCCAACCCTAGTGAGATGGCAAGGTTCGTCAAACTCTAGTGTGCTTCAAGCCGCCTGGGATCTTGTAAAAGCCCCGATTCTGGCTCAGGAACTCTGGGTGGGGCTGAGATTCTGTGCTTCTGGGAAGCTCCTGGGGAGGCTGACCACCCTGGTCCAGGGACCACACTCGGAGTAGCCAGCAGGGACCTTTGGTTGCAGTCAGCGTGCCTGAGCCCTTTCCCTGCATTGCCCTTTCTAGGCACCGGTACAGAGCCTCATCTAGCCTAAGATATTTTCTTATCTGTCACATGATTGATCATTACCGGCTGGTAGGATGGTTTGCCATTGACCCGCTCGACACATGTTTCCTGGGTGCTGTGTATACCACATGCACTGCTGTAGCCTCTAGGGGTTCATGATGACCATATCAGGGCCCTTTCAAGGTGGCTGCGAGGGGAGGTAGGGTGGCCGGGGGTCAACCAGCAAGCAAACACAGCACCTTAGTAGAGCCATGGGTGCCCCCAAGAATACAAAACAAGGGAATGTGAGAGCCTGAGTGTGCGGGGTGGCCAGTAAGTGGGCCATTACGGTGGCACTGTGATGGGGCGAGCAGAGGCTCGGGGCGGCCCTAAGCCCACCACCCTATTTGGGCTGGAGGCGGCTTTAGGGAAGAAGGAAGTGATGTCCACGGTGGACTTGGGAGAGGAGCAAGCGGTGGACTGGGGAGAGAGTGGAGCGAAGAGCAAGCAGGCTCTGAGACTGTACTGGGGGGGGGGCTGGAACTGGAGAGGTCAATGGGGATCAGATCACCAAGGCCTGGCCTTGAAGAAAATGGACTTTCTCCTGCATCAGTCGGGAGCCTGGGAGAGGGGTTACGTGGGGAAGTGGCCTCATCCTATTTGTGGGGAAGGGGTTGTAGTGAGTCAAGATGAACGGGGAGGAAACCCCCCCCCCCAGGGCTGGAGAAGCCCCTCACTCAAGTGAGGAATGAACAAAACTGTTGGAAGTTCCTGGCGCGCCTAGCCCCCTAAATTGCTGATTATTCCTGGTGCGGGGACTAGGAGCAGAAGCTGCAGCCTGGCAGCGTGCGCAGGGAGGCTTGGGCTGCAGGGGGCGCTGAGAAGGGGTCCTCGGTCTGGGCGGGGCCTCGCTAGGATGCACACCTGAGACGGGGTGGGAAACGGCAGCCTTGCGTCGCAGCTTCAACGCCTTTTGCATGTTCCTTCGGTGGTGTAATGAGCAACCCAGCCAGGTGTGGAGACTCCGTCTGCCCGCCCTGTCTCTGCAACAGCGCCCAACGACCCCGCCAGCGACCAGAGAGGACACTGCCCAGCGCCCGGAGTAGCGGCCTGGGCCGAAGCCTCGCCCCAGTGTAAGGGGCTGCCGGCCGGCCAGGCTTGGCCCATCCCCGCCAGCACAGCCCCGCGGAGCCATTACACCACCCGGGACATGCAAACGGCGCCCCCGGCGGCCGCTGCGGGAACCGGGCCAGAGGGAGACGCGCCTCCCTCCCCTCTCTTGTCTTCCCCGCCTTAGCTGACCGCCGCCAGCTCGTGCTGCTACCCCCGCGAGGGCTGGAGGTACTCCAGCGCGCACAACGCCATCCTCGGGCCCTTCGGCGAGCTCATGACCGAAGCCGACATCCTTCGCATCGAGCAGCAAATCGAGAACCTGCAGGTGTTGCACAAGGCGCAGAAGCTGGAGGCGCGCCTGGAGCAGCTGGAGCTGGAGCTGGAGCAGCTGCTGCCGATCTCGGCCGCCCTTTCGGCGCCGCGCTTCACCGTCGACCCGCGCCGCATGCACGGCCGCGCCCCCAGCCTGCCTGCCTGGTGCAGCAAGATCTCCACGCTGCTGAAGAGCATGGCCACGCTGCTGGCCGCGCTGGGCGGCCGGCCCGCGCACCTGGCCGAGCTGCTGGCCGCCGACACGGGCCAGCCGCTGGCCCCGCTGCCGGACGCGCCCTGGCGGCCTGGCCCGCTCTGCCTGGGCCGCTCGCACTCGCTGAGCTGGTGCCGCGAGGCGGTGGCGCGCGAGATCCTCGAGTGCGGCGTCTCGGTGCAGCATCTGCGCGCCGTCTACGAGCGGCGTGCCCAGGGCTCGGCGCCCGCGCGCGACTCGCGCCGCAAGCTCTCGCTTCCCGCCGGCGCCTCCGGCCGAGAGCCCATCCTCGAGGAGGACTACGTGGCGGCCGGCGCCGGGGAGCCCAGCGCCCCCGCCGCCAACGGCTGGCCGGCCGCGGGGGACTCCCGGGGCGCCCTGGGCCCGCCCGACGCTCCCGGCCACCAGGCGGCGCTGCCCGAGCCCGAGCAGCTGGCGCGCCGGCCGCCGCTCCCCACGGAGCTGCGCGGCGTCCAGGACTACATAGATATGCGCAAGGAGCGCATCGTCTACCTCTTCCTGGAGCACTGGCGCAAGTGGACCTTTCGCGGCCCCGGGCGCCACGCCCAGGCGCGCCTACGCAGACTGCTGCCCCGCGTGGTGGCCGCCGGCGCGGGCCCGGCCCCGGAGGCCGCCCACGCCCCCCAGCCGCCGGCCGCCGACGGCCCCGACGGCCGGCTGCAGCGCCTGCTAAAGCAGCGGCAGGTGGTGGGCAAGCTGCTGGGCCACTGGCGGAGCCTGTTGCGGCAGGTGCCCGCCCGCCCGCCGGGCCCGGGCCTGGCGCACGGCCTGTACTGGCCGGAGCACTTCTTGCCGCCCCTCGACGGCGGCGCGCCCCCGCGCTACGACAGCCTCACGCTCGACCTCTTCATGCTCGGCTACTTCCAGCTGCTGGAGATGGGCCTGAGCCGTGAGGAGCGCAAGTTCC
Organism: Procyon lotor; assembly: GCA_028646535.1. NCBI lineage: Eukaryota > Metazoa > Chordata > Mammalia > Carnivora > Procyonidae > Procyon > Procyon lotor. The sequence goes on from CM053606.1 coordinate 3,551,505, forward strand.
GCCACCTGCTGTGCTACGAGATGTTCGACCGGCTGGGCAGCCACCCGTGGGAGCTCATCCGCCTCTTCCACCGCGTGGTGCTCGAGGAGGTGGAGGCTGGCAAGCGCAGCTGGAGCGACGGCTTTGAGGACCTCAGGCGCCAGTTCTTTGGAGACGGCCCCGAGGCCGAGCCAGCCCGGGAAGATGAGGCCGAGAAGGAGCAAGAGGAGGAGAAAAGAGAAGAGGAGGAGGAGGGGGAGACGGTGGAAAAGGTCGCTTCGGCTCAGACCGAGGACTGGCCAGAGGGGCAGCCCGAGGCCCCAGCTCCGGCGCCGCAGCCCCCAACCCCACCCCCGCCGGCAGCGCCGCCCCCGACACTGGACCCTCCTAGTTCCGAAGCCCCCACCGAAGATCCCCTGGAGTTGGTGCCTGAGATGGGCGAGTTCAGCAACGAGGACATCTGCCGCTACATCGATCGTAGCTTCTCCTTCTGGAAGGAGAAGGAGGCAGAGCTCTTTGACATCTGAGCAGGATTTCCCCTCAAGCATCTTAACCGGGGCCTGGATGCCCGTGTGATGCCCTCTGGTGGCCGGAAGCCGGCAGGAAGAACCCAGAAGCCGGCAGGGCGGCCTTGGGGAACGCAGAGTGCCCGGGAGGACGAGGCGGTCGCAACCTTTGAAGCCACCACGGCCAGATGTGGGGCGGCGGGCAGGGCAAACCAGGTGTCCCGCTCGGGGCCCACAGTCTCCCTGGCTCTGTGTTGGAGCGAGTGGAAGAAGCTGCCCCCCTGAGGGACCGTGGGTCCCCCTTGGGGCAGTGGGGCTCTCCTCTCTTCGGTTTTTCACTGAATTCACAGCTACTCTGAGGTTATGGAGCGACGTGTATAATGTCCCGTGTGATGCGTTCTGCTCTGTAAACATCCAAGTAATAAAACCCTTTGCTGTGAGCCGCCCGTGTCGGATGCCCGCCCCCGCTCTTGCCGGGTCAATGCGACCACACAGTTGTAGAGTTGGTGTCCGCTCCCGTGGGAGCAGAACACACTTGTCCCAGAAGGGCCTTCACACTGGAGGCCAGCCTGAGCCTCTCTGAGCTGGCTGCATCTGTGGGGGCCCACGTAGGGGCCCACCCGGTCTGGGCCAGGGGGCCTGGGGCCATCTGTCAGCCTGCCCCCCCGGGGGAGGGAAGCTCACTCTCTGCTCCTCTCCTGCACCTGAGCTCTGACCTCTCTGGGGCCACCTCTAGGACACGGCGCCTGAGTTACAAGCACGCAGAGCCTGGGAGGCTCCCTTTAAGGGGACTGTGGCCAGGCACCTTCATCTATGTGCCCTGTGGGGGGACATCTGTAGCCCATTGTCCCTGACTGGTGCAGGTCCCCCGGGGTTGGGGGTGCACCCCTCTGCCCGCCTACCTCGTCGCCCATGCTGGTCCTAAAGCTCTGTGCTTGTTTCAGGAGGAAGAGGAGGAGGCCCGGCTGGCCAGCATGCCTGCCTGGAGGCGAGACCTCCTGCGGAAGAAGCTAGAAGAGGAGAGGTCAGCTGGGGAACCGGAAGCTTCGGGGCTTGGTAGGATGTCTTTAATACGTCCCTGAGCTGGTGGCACCGAATAATGCTGTCTCTGTTTCCTTCTAGGCAGCAGAAGCGGTGAGTGTGGGAGTGGGCCCTCCCCAGCCTGCGCACGGTGCCTTTGCCCCTGTGTCCAGCCCCATCTTGAGCACACCCCGTTTTCACTCGGGTCTGCTGTACCACCTCTCTGTTCCCAGCGATGCCGCCAGACTCCTCTGCCCCAGTAACTGAGCCCCACAGTCTGCATCTTATGCCCAAAAAGCCTTGTTTCCAATTGTCCGGGCCGCATCTTCCATTACCCTGGGCTTCAGTTAACCCAACCTCAGTGTCAAGAACCTTGATCTCTGTCCCTCAGAACAGTTTCTGCCCCAGTAATCTAGGCTAGTGCTGACGGAAGTATGATACGAGCCACTATGTAATGTTAAACTCTCTAGGAGCCACCTTGAAAAAATAAAAAGAAAAAATAAAAAGATATAGGTGAACTTAACATATATATATATATATATATATATTTTATTTAACCCCATATATCAAAATATTATGTCAATACATAATCAGTGTAAAAGTTATTAATGAGATCTTTTACACTTTTTTTTTTTTTTAAAGAACAAAGTCTTTGAGATGCCATGTGCTTTTTATCCCTACGGTGCATCTCATTCTGACATTTCAGATGCTGGTGGCCACATGTGCTTAGTGGCTGTCTTGTGAGCAGTGTGGATCTGGCCCTTGTTTTGTTTTGTTTTGTTTAAGATTTTATTTATGTATTTATTTGACAGAGAGGAGAGAGATCACAAGTAGGCAGAGAGGCAGGCAGAGAGAGAGGGGGAAGCAGGCTCTCCGCTGAGCAGAGAGCCCGATGCGGGGCTCGATCCCAGGACCCTGGGACCATGATCCAAGCTGAAGGCAGAGGCTTTAACACACTGAGCCCCCCAGGTGCCCCTAGCCCCTGTTTTATAATAAGTGTCCCTGATTATCCACCACTGCCTCTCAGTAATGTGGTCCCTCCACTGTCCAGCAGCCCAACCCCAGGACCCTAGGACTCACCCCCCTCACCCTCCGCCATACCCCTGACCCAGCACCACTGTTGCCAATAATACCCCTGCCAGAGATAATTCAGCCCCAGCCTCTCACTCACCCCCCCCCAGCTCCTGTGTGTGCCCCGGTGACTCCAGTCTGCCCTCAGCCAAGCCCTTCT
>CM053606.1:3554740-3576961 GCA_028646535.1 Procyon lotor
AGGCGGGGTGCAGGCTCCGCGGGGCGGGGTGCGGAGGGCGCGTCTGCGGGCCCGGGGCGCGGGGGGCGGGGCGCGGGCCGCGGGCGGGGGCGCGGCGCGCGGGGGGCGGGCCGGGTCGCGGAGTCCAGCCCCCCCGAAGGCGGGGCCTCCCGGCGGGCTCCTCCCGCCGCCCACCTGCCCCGCCCCGCCTCCGGCCGGCGAGGGTCCTGCGGCGGCGGCGCTCCGGCCTGGCCCCCGGCCCCCGACTGGCGCCCGCCCCCCGCAGCCGTCGCGCGCCCGGCCGGCCGGCCCGCGGCGCCCCCCGCCCCGCCCGCGTCCCGGGCCGCTCGGCGCCTCCTCCATGGGTGAGTGCGGGGCCCCTGCCGGGCCCCGCCGTGCAGGCCTGCGGGTCGGGCTGCCTCCGCGCGGGCTCGAGGAGGGGCGCGGGCGGGGGGCGCCGCGCGCCGGCGGGCGGGGCGGGCGGAGCCGTGGGGAGCCGGGGCGCGCTCCTGACCCCGCTCTGGGGAGGGCCCGCTCAAGGTGGGAGGTGGACGCCGGTCTCGAAATCGGGGGTGGGGGTCCAAACTCTGCCCCCATGTTGGGGCTCGCTTCAGTAGCACCCCTTCCCCTGGCCCTGCGCGCTGGCTGGTGCGGGCAGCCTCTCTGCCCCTTCCCTGCCCCCCTCCCCTGCTGCGCCCCAGCCCCTAGGAAGAGAGGCAGCTAGGAGGGGGCCAAATTCTGGGTCAAAGATGGACTGTGGGGAAGGGGACACCCCAGGCCTTTGAGGAGGAGTCCATCCACAGAGGCCGTGATGTGGAGGGCAGCGGTAAGAAGGGATGGAGGACCCGGCAGCCCTGTGGGGATCCCCCAGGAAGTCTGGAGCCTCGCAAGGTCACTGAGCTACCCCCGCCCCCCACTAGTGGGACAGAGGGAGGGAGCAGCTTATTTCCAAAGACGTTTTCTCCCCGTGGAATCTGGATAATTTCCCTGGGGAACTGCAACAAGAAAAGGACTCTGCAAACAGATTCCCGTGCAGATAAGTTGGCATTTAAAAGAGAAAGGGACACTGACCTCCTTTGAAGGGAGGATTGAGGAGCCAGCTCCACCCATCCTCTAGTCTGGAGGCCACTGGGGCCCCCCAGGGCCGCCTGGGTGCCCCTGGCCTGGGGCGCAGCCTCCCTGGGCCCCACCCGGCTGATAACCCTCTGCTTCTCTCCTCTGCAGACGACCAGAGCCTGGCGGAGGAGAAAGGACTGCGCTGTCAGAACCCAGACTGCATGGACAAGGGGCGTGCAGCCAAGGTAGGGAGGCTAGAGGGCCTGGGTTGCCGGGAACAGAGGGGACAGGGCTCTGACCCTCTCTCTGTCCAGGCGTGGATACCCACAGGGCCCTGGCAGTGATGCAGCTGGCCTGGCCACAGAGTCATCTGGGTTCAAGGGTGGGTAGGGCCGCAGGGTGGCTGTTTGAGGAGGCAGAGGGCCTGCCCTTGGCTCAGAGACAGCAAAGTGGTAGGGCCTTCTTCAAGCCGGGGGAGCAGGGGTACCCCACAGCCCTTTCCTGCCCTGCAGTCCTTGCAACCAGGCTGAGGTGGTGGGAGCTGTGGCCCCATGTCACGGATGAGGAAGCTGAGACCCAGGAAGGAACCCCCCCACCCCCTGAGGTTTTGCTCCAATGCCCAGTTGGCACCCTTCCTGCAGCACTGGGCCACTCGTCAGACCTGGGCATGGACTGGGGACAGTCAGGGAGTTGTTGAGAGTGACTGTGCCGTGGAATGACAAAGGGAAGAAGGGACAACTGGTCCTGAAGGGCCAGGACTTGGGAGCCAGGAGCAGGGCAGAACAAGAGGGAGGACGATAAATATCACCAGGCGATTCTGCCCATAACACGCCAGGCTAGGTGCCACCTGCTCTCTGTCCCCGTGTGCTGCTGGTGGCAGCTCTGCTGGGAAGGCCTGGGTGCCTTGGTTTCCAGATGAAGAGACCAAGGTTCAGAGAGGTCCTATGACTCGGCTGAGGCCCCACAGCTCATGAGAGACCAAGCCAGGGCTTGAACCCAAGTGTGGCCCCTTACAGCGTGTATTTGAGTGACCATGATGAAAACCTCTAGCGCTTACTGGGTCGGGCCTGGGAGCTGAGGACCCCCTGTCTCCCCCTTCTGGCCTCGGGAGATAGCCTGTCATTCTTGTCCTGTCATCATTCTTATTTATAGATGAAGAAACTGAGGCTCAGGGAGCTAGTGGCTCACCCAAGGACACACGGCTAGGATGTGGTGGAGCTGAGCTTGGAACCCAGAGCCCAGGTCTGTGTCACGGCAGAGCCTGTGTTCTGAACCGCCCTGTAGCTCAGCCCTGCCAGCGGCAGGAAATTAAAAATGCCACCCTCCCACCGCCCAGCTCCCCCTACCAGCCCCCTCCGCCCAGACACATGCTCATACATTCTGTACTGGAAGACCAGGTTAGAAGGAACATGGAGGACTGTTCTGGGGGCGGGGACAGGAGGGGGAGGCTTTCAGTTGCCGTGGTCACCAGGCAAGGGGGTGGCTATGATGTCAGACACAACGCGCTGGCTCAGCTGGTGCCTGGCATTGGGGCTCTGGTGTTGGCTGCTTGCCTCTCTCCCAGATGGGGGCCCCTGGCAACACCCTGGCCTGGGCAGCCCCCAGCCCCCAGCGTACGTCCTGCCCGGGGCCCTTCCTGCAGGCAGCAGCTCCTGAGCTGGGCCCCCGAGCCACCACGGGCAGGGGCAAGGGTGAGGGGTTCCCGACTGTGCAGAGGGGAGGCCTCCGAGTGGCAAGCAGGTCTCAGCGAGTGTGGGCCTTCCACGGCCTCCAGATCCTAGCTCCAGCCCAGCCCCGGACTCCTGGAACTCAGCATGGCTGACGTTGGCCAGAGGGTCGCCCAGCCTGCAGGGGAGAGTCCCAAGTCCTGTCCCCGGTGGGACCCGTATTAGGACAAATGCCGCAGACTCACTTGGGGGACAGGGATGCATGAGTGATCAGAGGCTGGGGGGCCAGTGAGGGCGGACATCCTGGAGAAGGTGGCCTCCGGTGGAGGCGAAAATACGGCGAGGCCGAGCAGCAGGCAGGACTGGCCCAGGAAGAGGGGGCCGGCACAGACACGGGTGAGGGGACAGGATATACGGGCAGGAGGCTTGTCGTGTCAAGGGGTCAAGTTGGCTGGAGCAGAGAGTGAGAAGAGAGGAGGCGATTGGTGAGAAAGAGGAACAAAGACTGTCCTTGATGGCGAGAATCACCAGCACGGCCCAAGCAGGCTTGTGCACCAGGTGGGGCGCTAGGCCCTCATGCTCGGCTCACTGAGCCCACGGAGACCTCGGGAGGAAAGCCTTATTCTCACGTGACCCGATGAAGACGGGGCCCAGTGAGGAGAGGGCTTGCCCGCTGCACGGCCGGACGAGCAGAGCTGGGTCTGGAGGGGGATCCAGAGCTCGTTCCCGCTCCTCCCCAGCCCTGGCTCAGAAGGCTGGCAGGATATGACTCGCTTTTCTAAGGATATGACGTCATGCGTGCATTCACCGAATCAGCGTCCGCTGTGCCAGGCCCGGTTCTAGGCCCAGGGCCCCCTGGAGCCGACATCCTAGCTCCTCCCGGAGGGGAGAAGTCAGGACGTGGGTTTGCCCAGCTGATCCCCAGGCTTTGTGTTAGCCTCTCGTGGGTGCTGGGGTCCCCTGCCTCTTGGAGTTCGTTCTTGGGGACAGGCTCCTGGAGTCCCGAGGAATGAGGTGTTGAGGTGTGAGAAGCCCAGTGAGCAGGGAGGCATGCTGGGCCTGGGCCAGGGAATGGGGGGGCAGAGTAGACAGGCAGCACCCTGAGTTCAGGGCCTCAGAGACCGCAGCAGAGAAGCCGTATCCCTGCCCCTCCTCAGGATGAAGGTGTGGAGAGTAGCCCAGCCCTGTGAACTCCGGGGTCAAATCCCACTCCTTCCCATCTGTGCAACCCTTGGCAAATCACGGCACCTCTCTGATCTTGGCTTCTTCATTGGCAAGCCGAGGCTTCTCGAGTTGCGGGAAGGATTAAAACGGGGCTCAGACATGCGGTGCTTAGCATGGGGTTTGGTATGATGTAGGTATTCAAGAGGACGCTGGCCGTCATCTACCGTGGAGGGGAAGAGAAACCCCTCGGCTGGGGGTGTGCCCTCCTACCCCTCCCTGAGACCTGAAGCCTCCCGGCTTCCATCCCAGACCCCAGCTAGCCCCACCCCACATGGCCAAGGTCTGTGGCACATCTGTTCCGTGCCCAGGGCAGGTGGAGCTCCGAGTCTTGGGAAGGAGGGAGATGAAGGAAGTGTTTTTCCCCTCTCTCGCGGAGGGCCAGGCGATGACCCAGTGGGTCCCCAGCCCTTCTGCAGAGTGATCCCAGGACAGATGGTGTCTTCATTCCCCAGCTCCGCCCCCTTGAGCCAGATGCTCTGGTCACAGTCAGTGCAGGGCACCCCAGGTCACCAGGGGACATGGAGGAGGGCTGACACGGGCCCAGGGGACACTGGCACAGGACGTTGGAGGGAAGTGACAACTCAAGGGTATTTATCAAGGGATGGGACCCTCAGGGCATCATCCTCAGAGGTAATGATTCTAGCAGCCACCCTTCATCCCTGCCGCCACTTTCACGATAGGACACCGAGAAGCAGGGAGGTAAATGACTGGCCACAGCAAGGCCGGGACTCACAGCAGATCTGTCCGTCCCCAGAACAGTCCCAGGTGGGCCCGAGTCTGTCCCCAGTCCGTCCCCAGTCCGTCCCGTTGGCTCCCAGGTGGCCCCGAGCCCTCCCTGCTCCTAAGGATCTGTCAGGAGGAAGGGGAGCTGAATTTTTCTGCTTGGCTCCAAGGGCCCTGGTGGGAGGGGGAGCTCCCAACAGCTGAAGCTGCACCCCAGTGCACAGGCTGTGAGCACCCCATTCCTAGAGGTATGCAAGCAGAGAGTGGAGTTCCCTTCCAGTTTCACAGCCGGCGGTGAGGTGGCAGGGATGAGTCAGGGGGAGGTGTGTCTAGGGGAGGGGTGGCCAACTGAAGACGGGTGGACACAGGGCAGAGGAAGGGGCGGATCTGAGATCCTTGTGGGGAAAGAATGGGCAGGATGTGGTGAATAATGGAAGAGGGAGTCACCTATTCTCCCCGGGTAGGCTTTGGGGGGTGAGAGGTGGGAGGCCAGGGTGTCCTTGAGAATGGCCAGATTCTGGGGATTTCTGGGGGTGACTTTCAGATGCTGCTCGCCTTAGACAGGTGGCAGTCCGGTCTGCAGCAGGGGGAAGTGGCCAGACCAGAGAAGCAGGAGGAATTCCTGGGCTTTGGCTAAGTAATTCGGGAGGGTAAGGGGGTGGGGGGGCAGGTGAGGGCATGGGGTGCCCCGCCCAGGAGGCAAAGACAGAGGATCCCCCACATGGGCCATGGCCAAGATGAGCTGTCCTGGAGGGGACCCAGCCCCAGGGAGGTCAGCGCTCCCAAAGAGAGCAGCGCCTACCAGGAGGGAGAACCGGCAGCCCCAGGCCCCAGCCTGGTGAGGGGCATGACAGAGGGGGATCTAGATTTGGAAAAATGCAGGTGGGCCCGAGCCCCAGATCCGCCCCAGGCCCTAGGGGCCGTTCCCACCGCACCCTCCTCACCCGGTGGGTGGCGGGGCGATAATTAGGGAAGGCTGGAGGTGTGCTTGGGGCCGGCTGCCTGACTCCTCCTGCGGGTGCTTGTATCCCCGTACACTCCCCGCACTCCCTGTGCAGAGGGCGGAGTTACTTGGGCGGCCAGGAGAGAACCGGGGACCCCGGAATGGCCCCTTTTTCAGCCATGCCCGGCATGGGCTAGGGAAAAAGAGGGGCACAGAGATAGGCGGGCCCGTTGCTCAGGCGCCGTGGGGGTGGGGTGGGGCACGGTTCACAATCCAGCGGAAGAGAGCCTGACTTGGGGCGATTCCCGGGCCGGGCTCGGCCTGCGAGTCCCTCTGCTCGGATGCCCCCCTAGGGGCTCCTCTCGCCGGCTGAGGCAGCTTCCTGCCACGGGCCCTCGCTGGGGACGGGCGAGCTCCTTGTCTTCAAGCCCAGGTTAAACCCTAGGGACTTCGAACTTTCCGCACATCTGGAAAGGGCCAGCGACGATCCCTCCCCTCTGGCCCCGCAGCCCGGACCCTAGATTACCCGCCAAGCGCCCACCGCGCTTCCTGGCGCCCCCAGGGCCGTGGGCTCCAGCGCGGGGCCCTTCCCCGGCTCCCAGCAATCCCCGTTGCCCGCCGGGCGCTCCGATGGTACGTCCCGGCCCGCCCAGGTGGTAGCGCCCGCGCCGGCCTACCGTAATTCCCCTACGTCCCGCGCCGCCGCCGCACCTCCTGAGCCCGCCCCGCGGCTCCGGTCCCCCTGGCTCAGCGCGGGCTCCCCCTGGACACCCCCTCCCCCAGGCTTTGGCAGCCTTGGCCAGAGCCCCAGCTACAGGGGAGGAGACCCATGTCCCTAAGGTGAGTCTCACGGGGAAGCTGGGGACGAGACAGGGCTGGGACCCGGACGGCTGTGGGTCCGGGCTCCAAAACTGCCCCCGAATTAGTGGACAGAACGGGAAGTAGAGGGCCCCACGCAGTACTAGGGCTGCGGGGGGTATCGATGGGCTCCACTGGCTCTGCCTCCATTTACTTGAGGGTGGAATGGGCTCAAGCTCCCGCCCCCGCCCCAGTGACTCTAGGGTGGGGTTGGCTCGGCGCTACGGCCGTGCGGAGTCAATGGGGCCCCAGCCCCGGAGTGAGGATTGTTGGCAGGGCCAGATCCCCGAGGGGCCCTGGCGCGGGGTGGCTGGGAGGTTCCGGCGACCCTGCGCGAGCTGGGCGTCGGGGAGTTGGTCCCAGGCTGAAGGTCGTCTCGAGGCCGGCAGGGGGCGCGCGAGTCTGAGCCTCAGGCGGTCTGGGCCGGCCTGGACCCGCTTGGTGGGCGGAGAGGGAGAGGACCCACGAACCTGGAGAGGCCCTGGCTTGCCTTGATCAAAGACGCGGAAATGGAGGCCGAGGGGGCCTTGGGTCCTACAAATTCCGAAGGAACCTTCCCCAGATCTGCGGGGCTCTAGAAGGATTTCACTGTTCTCTGTCCCTTGGCCAGGGTCCAGGCACACATTAGGGCCCAGGGGCCATCCCTGGGTAGAATATTCTAGAGAACTGCCTAGTGCCCTCTTTGCACAGATGGATAAGGGCAGGGGTAGGTGGGGCCCAGAAGCAGGTCTTCTGTACCCCAGACCTGCAGCCCCTCCGGAGGAGCCTCTATAGTGCACTGGAGAGGTGTGAGGAGAAGGCTTTGGCTTCCGTGCTGGGATCTTGGACTCCAGGATCTGGCACATTCGTGCGGGGCCTGGGAGGGAGGTGAAGTCCACTGACCACAGCCTCTATCTCTCTCCTTAGCGCTGGGTCCCAGCTGGACCTCTCCCTGGGGTGATAAGGACCTTGCTGACCTCTCGGGCCTGTATGTAGTTAGCCTGGCCCTCGAAGAGGTTCTCTACACCCCTGCCATCTGCCCAGCCCAGGGCAGGGCCTTAAGGCAGGCTCTGTCTCCAGGTGGGCCCCAGAATCCCAGGGAGTGAGGCCCAGGCCTGGGGGAAGGGAGAGGCTGGGTGGGCTGTTTGGAGCTAGGAAAGCCACCTGGCAGAGCTAGCCCCGCCCTGGCCAACCTGCTCAAACCTGCAGCCTCCGCCCCTGGATTTCCAGGGGCCACATGGGGCCTTGGGGCCAGTCGGCTCCCAGGGGAGCTTAGTCCGGATGGGGAGCTTCTGGGCAGTTGTGTCCCTCTAGCCACAGTGCTCCAGGCTGGCCAGCTGTGAGCAGAGCATGGACCCAGACCGATGGTCTCTCCTGGACTAGGAATTCCTCTGTCCCACCAAAGACCAGGCCGGCTCCCCAACCTGTTGTGGGGCCCAATCGCCCACCGTCCTCTGCTTTTCTGGGGTTGGAGAGATGGTGCTGGGGGGGAATGGGAGGGGGGCTCCTGCCTTGGAGACTCCATTATTCATCAGCCCCAGCATCTGGTTTCTGGGTATCAGTTTCAACAAGCCAGCCCTGACTCATGAGCCTGGAGCTGGGGCTGGGCTGAAGAGGGGCCCCCTCCCAAGGGAGCCAGGGGCTGGGACCTCTTTGTCCTGCACATGGGCTATTTCAGCTCCTTCCCGTAGAGAGTTGAGGATCCAGGAGACTGCTGAGGCCTTCTCCCTCCCCTGGTGCAAGGGCTGGAGGCTCCTTTCTTCCCCGTGCTCTGTAGGCCTTGACCCTGCACTCTTGGCCCTGGGGCATTAGGGCCCTGGTCCTCTAAGGAGCAGCCCTCTGCCTTGGCTGGAGGATGCCTCAGCAGCAGCATGACTGGGGGATGGCCAGGGCCCAGTCACTCACGTGACCTCCAGTGCCTAAAACCCCTGGCACTCAGCTGTCAGTGCTATGGGGCAGTGAGGACAGAGATCTATGGTAGCAGCTGCCCTGGCCAGGCCGGCAGGCCCAAGGTCATGGATGCTAGGAGGCAGAAGAGAACCTGTGGTCAGACAGCTAGGAAGCCTTTGTTGACCAGCAGCAGCAGCAGCAGGGAAGGGACATCCAGGCCGAGACCTTCTCTGCCGCCATGGGCCTCTCTGGCATGAAGACCCTTCCTCTGCCTCCCTCCATCCGTTCTCATCTAGTCTACACTGAGCACCTGCTGTGGGCCAGACCTGTTCTCAGGGTGGATGATGCAGTGTGGGCCAGACAGCCAAGCCAAGGTCCCTGGCCTCTGGAGAGGACATTCTAGCAGGGAGGAGTGATGATCAAGAAGTGAACAAAGAAGTGAAACACTTTCAGGTAGTTTCAGATGCTGAGGAGGAAATAATTCAATTTTAGAGGATCGTGAAGGAGGAATGCAAGGGGCCACTTATTTTGAGAGGAGGTAAAGGCCTTGTTGACAAGGTGGCATTGAAGTGGGGGTCGGGTACCAGCTGTTGCCAGATCAGGGGTCAGAGTTTGGTGAGTCGTTGCCGTGAAGACAAGGCCAGCCAGCTAGGAGACCACCACGAGGACCTTGCAGGAGGGGAGGTAGGAGCCAGGCATGGTGGGATTTTATTCTAAGCCATTGGAGGGTTTTCAGTGGGGAGCGACATAATCGGGTTTTAGTATTCAGAAGATCTGCCCGTGGTGTGGACAGGGATGGCTTGGGCTTTGGGAGTGGAGGCAGCCCTTGAAACCTCCCGCTGGACTAGAATGCCTCCTGCCTCCTCAGAGCTGTCTTCAGAGACCCTGCCTTCTTTCCCCACTGGGACAGGAGGAGAAGGAGCTGTTTAGGGGTGATGACGTCACGCACCTCCCAGCCCCATATTCCTGAGATGGGGTACCAAGGAGGCCATTCCAGAACACCAGAGTCACAAGTCTGGGTTTCAGTCCTGCCTGTGGCCTTTTATGTCCCTTTGCCCTCCAGCCATGAATGGGGATAGTAGCGCCCGCTCCCAACTCTTGGGAATGAGTGGGAAAGCTCTGACAAGCTACAGCAGGGACCCCACCACCACTCCCTAATCCTACCCAATTGGGCTTCGGTAAGTGCCCCCGGGCGGTGGGGCAGGAGGAAGGGACCCAGCCTGGTGAAGCCGGGATTCCGATTCTGGGGGAAAGCCGAGTGGGCGTTCGGGGTTTTCCTGACGCTCCTTCTCACCCAACTCCTGGGGGCTCTCAAAGGACTACCGTCTCCGCCCTTTCCACCAGCATGCCTGCCAAACGCCCGCTGCCTCGTGCCCTGGCGCCCTCCGCTCCTCGGCCTGCACCGCTGGGCAGTGGGAGCAGGTTCCCGCGGGCTCAGGACTCAGGACTGCGGGCGGGCGCCGGGGTGACCCTCAGGGGGGCCTCTGAGCGCCGGAGGGGCGGTCCGGGCAGCTGGAGGTCAGAGCAGAGACAGGTGTCCCTGGGACAGGACCCAGCGGGGTCCGAGGACCCGGGTGGGACTGTGCCCCAGTCCTGGCCCCCCGCCTCTTCTGCCGCAGGGTTCAGGGAGCTCCCTTGGGTGAGGGAGAGGGGTCCGGGGCCTGAGGCTCAGAGGCGGGGTCTCCGGGACGGCAGGGAGGGGCCTTGAAACCTCCCGGCTGGACTAGAGAGGTTGACGCCAGACGTTGGCGTTGGGGGTGGGGTGGAGGGCAGGGCAGAGCCCGGCGCCCGCGGGGCCGGGCGGGGGCAGCGGGGTGTTGCAGGGAGCTCCCGGGGGCGGGGCTGGGGGCGCCGCGGAGCCGCCCCGGGGTGGCGCAGGCGGGCGGGGACCAGGCGGGCGGGGGCCCCGGGGTCCCGGCGCGCTCGGCCGGGGGCGGGCGCGGCCGCACAATGGCAGGAAGCGGAGCCCCGCGCTTTGTCCGGCGGGCGGCGCAGACCGCCGCTTCCTCCGGCCGCCATGGGGACGGGCCCCGGCGTCTCCGGGCGCCGCGCGGCCTCCAGGCCGGGCCCGGGGCGGCCGTGCCGGGAGGGGGGTCGCGCCCGCGACGGTGAAGGCCAGGTACGGGGCGCGGGGGGGCGGCGGAGCCGGGGAGGGGCGCGGCTGCCCGCCCCGCGGTGTGCTTCCCCACCCCGCCACCGAGGGGCCGGGAGCCCCGAGCCTTTTGTGTCTGGGGTTGCCTCCGGACACACCTGTGGGTCCCAGGCCCTGCGCTGGGCCCCCCCTCTCCCTTTCCTTCCTCTGTCCAGGCCCTGCCCACAACCCGCTGCTCGGGGCTCTGGCCCCAGGTCTAGTGTGAGTGGGGAAGTCTGACTTCTGGTGCCCCGTCCCCATTGGGGGGCAGCCTTGACCGTGCTCCCTAGGGGCCTCCCTCTGTTATTTGTAAAGTTGGGGGTCCATTCGCTGCCTTTGGAGGTGCTGGTGATCTGGCCGTTCCATTCCGGGGGGCTCTCCTCTCTCTCGGTTGAGCCCTGGGAACTTTCCCCGTGGACCCTGCAGCCCCTCCCCCACTGGCAGGGGTGCTGCTGCCCTCAGAGGGCGCCGGAGGCGGAGAGTAGGCACCTTGGCTGAGAGAAGGTCCAAGAGTCTGGCTTTGGGAAGGGACTGCCCTGCTTTAGACCCTGGCTCCTGCAGGGAGCTGTGGAGTCCCTGCCGTTTGGGGATGGAGGTATGAGGGCTGGGGGAGGAGACTCCGAGCCAGAGGGCTGTGCCCACCCCCGCCTGAGCTCCCAGTTAGGCTCGTGGTTCTTGGCGTGGGGTTGGGGGTTCCTGGAAGTTCATTGTCAACAGACCTGTTGAGTTAAGTGAAGAAACACCTACCTAGTTCAGATCCGGAGCCCGGCCCTCACGTGCCCCTGCTGTCCCTGAGCTGTCCCTGAACGTGGTTGGAAGCAGGGGCGGGAGCCACAGGCTGGGCACAGGCTCCAGGCATCACCACCCTTGGCAGTAGCCGTGGTAACAGTATTGTGTTAGTGCCCACCACAGTGCCGAGAAGTGAACGTTCCCTAGAGTGTCTTGAGGGAGACCAGTACCTTCACAGGGTGGGCACACAGTAGGTGCTCAATAAATAGTTGTTGAATGCTGAATCTGCCGTCAGCAGTGAGTCTTCGTGTAAAAAGTGGGTGTGTGTAGGTTGGATTGGTTTAAAGATACGCTTGTGGCAGGGAACCAGGGACTCGGGCTGGAAGGGTCCCAGAGGCCCTCTGCAGGACCTTTCCAACCTAGCATGGCTCCCGCTATGTCCCCCCCCACTGTGCGACCTGGGCCTGGGTGACCCGAAGGTCAGCAGTCCCACCACTCTGTGCCAAGCCTGGCACCGGCACCACAGCCACCTGCCCAGGGCCCAGTCTGCCCCCTGCCCGCTGTCATTTCTGTGCCCATGTTTTTGGGGTTTTTGTGGGGTTCTTTGTCTGTTGGAGGACTCAGGGGACAGGAGCTAAACAGTGAGCTTCAAACTATGATTGCTTCCCTCTTGTCTCTACAGCCGCTGCCCTCTCTCCCCAGGCTGCCCCATGGCCAGCCTCCCCTCCCCTGCTCCTCCCCCTTCTGAGCTACCCTTGAACGGGCTGGAAATCTAGGAGCTGGGGTTACATAGCACTGGCTTCAGGTCACTGGCTGTGTGACCTTCAACAAGTTACTTGAAACCCCCCTGAGCCTCACTTTCCTCTTCTGTAAGATAGGGGCGGTCACAGCGCCTACCTCCTGGGGCGAGGGGCGAGCCCCCAGGCACACAGCGATCAGGTTATAAGTCTAGATCAGACTTTTTCAGCCACCTTCTTCCTCCCTTTGAGTCCTTCCTCTGCTGTCTCTAGGCTGTGGGTCCTCACCCTGTCTGTCACCTTGAAAATATCTGATCGGGCTCTCCCCAGCCCAGAACTCTTCAGCGACCCTCCATCGCCCTAATTAATGAGTTAAACAAGTGTTCTCTGAGCAGCCAGGACTGGCGGTGGGGCAGTGATTGGGACAGACTAACATCACTCACGGGGCTGGCGCGGTGTGGAGGCAGCAGAGAGAAACAAGCAGGCTGCTCCCTGGCAGACAGGGTGCCGAGGGACGGTGTGAAGGGACGGTGACTTTAGAGTAAAGGTCTGTCATTTCCGTGTCTGGGGAAGAGCACCCCAGGCCGAGGAAGCAGTGGATGCTGCCCAGCATGACCTCGTCTTCACTAATTGCATCTGCAGGGACCCTATTTCCAAATGAGGCCATCCTCTGAGGTCCTGGGGGTGGGGACTTGGCCTGTCTTTTCAGGGGGCCGCCGTTTAGCCCCGTACCCCCCCCACAGCGGCGAGGCACCGCCATCGACCCAAGTTCAGGCAGCCGTGTGGGACAGTTGAGCAGCCCACATGTGGACACCTGCAACCTGACGTGCTCCTTAGGATCCAAGGGGGGAGCTGAGAAGGTCGGTCTGGTGTCCTGGGTGAGGACCTCCCTGAAGTTTTACCCCTGGGAGCCATCAGCCCGCAGCCGGCGGAGTTTCGAGTCATGTGACTGGGGTGGGGGGAGATGAGCAGGAAGTGGACGAGGAGGAAACAGCAGAGCATGGTGCTTGGGGGACCACAGAGGGCGAGGTCGCTCTTTCCATGGTGTGAAAGAGACCGCCTGTGTCGAGGGCTAGGTCCTGTGGGTGGACCTAGAAACATGGCGGTTGCTGGGGGGGAGCCCAAGAAGAGGGAGTTGGGGGGGTGGGAAGGGAAAACGATGGGAGAGGGTCTGAGAGAAGAGATTTCCTAAGGTAGAAAAGGCTTCTTTGTGGCCATTGTAGTCCTATTTGATGTAGGTGGACGTCCCCCGTGGGTGTGAGAACCCTGGAGTGTGAGATTGCAGGGCTCAGGGTATCTCGGAGTATCCCCCACAGGCTATGCAGGGCTCAGGGTATCTCGGAGTATCCCCCACAGGCTATGCAGGGCTCAGAGTATCTCGGAGTATCCCCCACAGGCTACTTATTCATGCCAAAGAGAAAAGGGGCCTTTACATGGGACAGGGGTCCCGAGGTGACCCGGCAGCCGGCCACATGGAGGGGACTGCTGTCCCCTCTCTCATGTCCCTGCCCAGAAGCTCGGCCTGAAACCACCCGAGGTCCTCCAGAAGGGTCCCCGTGGAGGGGCTTTCTGCTGGACCACTAGCTTGAATGCTTCAAAAACAGTGATGTCCCGAAAGAAAAAAACAGAGTCATTCAGAAACTCATTCTTGAGGGAATAAACAGACACAACTGAGCGTGTGTGTGAGTCTTGAGCAGCCTCCTGTGTAGGGAAACAAATACGTAAAGGCTGAGGTTCAGACAGATGGGCAAATTCGACTCGGGACGGATCATACATCCGCGGTCAGTTTCCCGAGTGTGACGGTTGTATCGGGGTTTTATTGGAGAATGGCCCTGCTCTTCCGCACCAGGGGAGGGGGCGACGGGAGGGAAGGCCAGTGCGACGGATGCTCACGACTGGCGAACCTAGAAGGGTGTGTGGAGGTCACTGTACCGTTCTTACAATTTTCGGTAGGCCTGAAATATTTAAAAATGGAAAGTCAGGGAAAATACACTAACGAGTCCTGGGAGGGAAAATGAGGAAGTGGTCAGGATGGAGGCCTGTTTTGTGGGGTCTCGCGGAAAAGGGGTGAGAGACGCTGGAGGTGGAGAAGTTCAGGGCCTGTGGGCCAAAGGACGGAGCCTGATGGGGGGGGGGGCGCTGAGCAGCCCGACTGCTGGGCCACTCTCACTGGGCAGCCAGCGGGATTGGAGCAGGGGGAAGCCCCCCAGTGCGGGGCAGGTGGGTGGGCCTGGGGGGGACAACAAGGAAAGTGGGAAGCAGAGTGGGCTAGAGGTGAGCTTTGGGAGCCAGAGGGCAGAGGACAAGATATGACAGTGGTCCCCAGGGATGGGGAGAACATAGAATGATAGAGTAAATACGGGGGGAGGGGGGCACTGCCTTAGCATCAGATGCCAGTGCCTTTCCTGAACTCTCCCATCACCCCCTTCACCCCAGTGCAAGGTTGGATGCAGGGGCCACAGGTCACAGGGCAGAGGGTCTGGCGATGCGGGGGTGGGACAGGAAGGGCTTGCCGGTTCTGACACCGAGCTGGCTGAACCAAACAGCAGCCCTGAGCATTTTGGGGTGCCCTTCCTTCCTGAACCTGGTAGCCACTGCCTCGTGGTTCCTCCTTGGGTCTCCCCTCCACACTCTGTTCTTCAAGGGCAGGGGTCTGCTTTTCTCGGCGGATTCATCCTCAGCATGGACACATAGTGGGGCTGGGGGAACATCCACAGAGTGAATTAAGGAGCGTGAGGCCCCCCGTGGGGAATGGATGGCTGACAGCCTTGGGAGGGACCAGGAGCCCTGGTCTGTGCCCCGCAGCGAGCAGGCTGGGCCGCCGCTGTGCCCGCCGGAGGCCCTGCCTGCCACTGTCCCCCCTTCCCCACAAGGTATGCCACCACGCTGAGTGCCAGCAGCTGCACCGCCGGGGACCCCTCAACCTCTGTGAGGCCTGTGACAGCAAGTTCCACAGCGTCATGCATTATGATGGGCACGTCCGCTTCGACCTGCCCCCACAAGGTGAGCGTGGGGGGGACCCCAGCCCGGCCCTTCGAGCTCCTGGAGCAGCTCCCAACTCCCTGTCTAGGGACACGGTGTCTTGGTAACTGTCGGAGCAGCGACAGGGCCGTCACAAGGACCGACTATAAACAGCGAAACCCAAGAATGCTACGGCCCCTTTTGTGCTACCGGTGTTTTAATAAGAGAAGAAGTCAGGGGACTGCGCCCCATCTCGCAAGCAGGCCTGTCTCTACCAGGCTCTGGGTCTGCATCTCCCAGAGCTGCTCCTGCCTCTTGCCCCGGGACCAACATGGAAAAGGCCCCTTTCTATGTGTCCTCAAATAGTCCTCAAAGGACAGCTGGGCAGATCCCCCAGCCAGGCTGCCATCGAGCAGAGCCGGTGGAGGTGGGGGTGGGCAGATCACCAGGGCCAAGAAGCCCCTCCTGCTGGATAGGGGACCTGGCCCAGGCTCCACTGCCAACTGGCTGCCTGGCCAGAAATGGCAGACCTGTCTCCATTTTTAGCGGGTCAGAGGGACAAAAGGACTCTCCCCTCTGCCACGGCCCCCTCGGACTTTGGGTGTTGTCACAGTGTCGGGGGAGAGGAGGCCCGAGAGAAAGAGCCATAGACGTTGGTCCCTTCCTGCAACAATCCCAGAGGCAGGGTTTCCTTACCCTATTTTATAGAAGGGTAAACTGAGGCCACAGGTGGATTTGTACTGGGGGCGGGGCATCACCTGGGGTGTCATCCCAGGGTGCTTGTGTCTTTTTGAGTCTAGGGATGGAGGGATGCTAAGCAATGACTGAGCCCCTTCTGGTCCTCAGACCTGCAGGGCCCTGGCTCTTCTGGGGAAGGGGAGCCCAGGATTGGTAGCAGGTGAGGAAGGAGGGGCCCGGGAGGGAGGAGGCATGACCTTTCTTCTCACTTTACTCCAAAGGCTCTATCCTGGCCCGGAATGTGTCTACCCGGTCATGCCCCCCACGCACCAGCCCTGCAGTGGACTTGGAGGAGGAAGAGGAAAGCACTGTGGATGGCAAAGGGTAGGTGGGCAAAGCAGACACTCTGATCTGAGATCCAGGACCAGAGGCTTCTGAAGACCTGACTGGAGACCCCTCCTTGCCCCGCTGGATGCCTTGATTCCTGGAGGAGGCTGCCCAGCCTGGGCCAGCCTCCAGGTCCGTGGGATCAGACTCCGCCTAACTAGTACCGCCGGGTGTGGCTCCTGTGTTGGGCCACCAGAGGGCGCACAGACCCTGTGGGCCCTGGCCTGCCTGAGCACACCTGAGTTACCCCAGCTCCCTGGGGTGAGCAAGGAGTGGACAGCCAGCTAGGGCCCATTCACATCCCACCCTGGTGATGGCCTACCCATGCCCTCTGACCTCTGCCCTCTGTCCTGCAGGGACCGGAAGAGCACAGGCCTGAAACTCTCCAAGAAGGCAAGGAGGAGACACACAGATGTAAGGAGCCCCCAGGCCGTCAAGGGGGCTCCTGCCACCCCCTCCCCTTCCTGGGCCCTTTCCTTTCCATCCCCAAGGCTGGGCCTGTCTGCTCTGACCTCCAGGACCGGGGATGGGGTCAGGAGTGAGTGGGTACCCCCTCAAGCCACCGTGCCCTGCAGCCCAGTACTGCCCACCTTGGCCAGGTGGCAGAGGCGGATGGGATACAGGGGACCTCCCTGGGACTGAGGCAGGCTGGGGAAATCCCTGCATTCACTCCCATGCTGGGGTTCCCATCCTGGACCCTGGGGGGGGAGGTCCAGAGACAAGGGGTACAAAAGCGAAGAGACCCGTGCCCTTTCAGGACCCAAGCAAGGAGTGCTTCACCCTGAAGTTTGACCTGAATGTGGACATTGAGACAGAAATCGTGCCGGCCATGAAGAAGAAGTCACTGGGGTAGGGCTTGGAGGGGCCAAGGCAGGGGGAGGGGTGGTAGGTGTGGCCTCTCGCAGGCATGACTGTGTATGTCTGTGTGGTGGCCTGTGAGTGAGCAGGTCTCCCACCTGTGGGCAGACCCCCCATGTGTCCCAGCACACGTGTGTACGGCCCAGTTCCTGGATATGGCCTGGCACGCGACAGCGTCTGCCCTGGTGTGCAGACCCGCACGTGTGCGGGTGTGGGCGTGCTGGCTCGTGTGGAGACACAGGTAGGAGTGTGTGAGCCTCTGTCGGCAGGTGTGCGTGTATGTGTGTATGTACGTGCGCACGTGCACACCTGTACATCTTTGTGCCAGTGTATGATCTCATGGGTGTCTCTCTTTATCATCGCTAAGGTGGGGTGGGGCTGTGCCTGGGCGGGGCTTCCTGGGACTGCCCCCTAACCCGTACCCCTCCGTCCTGGGGCAGGGAGGTGCTGCTGCCCGTGTTCGAAAGGAAGGGCATAGCCCTGGGTAAAGTGGATATCTACCTGGACCAGTCCAACACACCCCTGTCCCTCACCTTCGAGGCCTACCGGTTCGGGGGACACTACCTGCGGGTCAAAGGTGAGCAGTGACCCTGGCAGGCAGGGTGGCTGGGCTCTGGCTGGGGCCCCCCCGGAGATGGCTGCTTCTTCCCAGGCTCAGTTCCCGCTGGCCGAGGCCCTGAGCAGGCTCATTACCATACAGGTGTCTGCCTGGCCCTGGGGTCCCAGGGGAGGGCGGCTAGGCCTTGGTCTGGATCCTCAGGAGAGAGAGGTCTGTGGTCCCCTTCACCACTGGAGCTGAGGATCTCTCCTTGCCCCCGATGCTGCCCCAGCCAAGCCAGGGGACGAGGGGAAGGTGGAGCAGGGAGTGAAGGACTCCAAGTCCTTGAGCCTGCCAATCCTGCGGCCAGCCAGGGCCGGGACCCCCTCCTTGGAGCGTGTGGACCCCCAGAGCCGCCGGGAGAGCCTGGACATCCTGGTGAGGCACTGTGTCAGGACTGGGGGTGGGGAGCGACTTGGAGGGGTCACCTGGGCCCCTCACCCCTGTCTTGGGCTTTAATTTCCCCCTCTGAAGATAGGGCTGGCTCTGAGGGCAGGGGGCCCCAAGATAATGGGTCTTATCTTTGAGAGTCTGCTAGTGCCCCAGGAGTGTGTGTGTGTGTGTGTGTGTTATGGATCCATTTGGGGCTGTGCTTATAAGTGCATCGAACTATGCATGTGACTGTGTGTGTTTGGGGCTGGGTGGGTGGGGGGTGGTCCAGGTGCACCTGTGCCTGGCTCTTGCAGCCCCCAGAGCAGGTATGTCGTGGCCTCCCAGGGTGGCGGCGTGCAGAGACCCTCCCACATCTCAAGCGAGGCTGAGGTCTAGGAAACCCGCCGTGGGGTGGGACTGTGGGAGCCAGGGTGGGCCTGCCCTTGATCCCCCTCCCCGGCCAGGCCCCTGGGCGCCGCCGAAAGAACATGTCGGAGTTCCTGGGGGAGACGAGCATCCCTGGCCAGGAGGCCCCCATGCCTTCCAGCTGCTCTCTGCCCGGCGGCAGCAGTGGTGGCGGTGACAGCTGGAAGAACCGGGCAGCCAGTCGTTTCAGTGGCTTCTTCAGCTCAGGCCCCAGTGCCAGCACCTTTGGCCGGGTACGTGGTCCCGGGGGCCCCGGGGCGGGGCAGCTGGCTGGCCCTGTCCCCTGACCCCGACCACGGGTGTCCTTCCAGGAGGCGGACAAGATGGAGCAGCTAGAAGGCAAACTGCACGCCTACGGCCTCTTCGGGCTGCCCCGGCTGCCCCGGAGGCTGCGCTTCGACCACGACTCGTGGGAGGAAGAGGGGGATGAGGAGGAAGAGGAGGACGACGCCTGCCTGAGGCTGGAGGACAGCTGGCGGGAGCTCATCGACGGGCATGAGGTCGGTACCGCCACAGCCCTCCCCGCCCTCCCCGTCGGGGAAAGGGGGACGTCCCCCCCCAACTTCGTGGGGCCCTTCCAAGGACCCAGTGACAGGATGTTCTGGGGGACAGCCCTGCCGGGCTGCTGTCATTAACTCACCATGGGTAAACTGAGGCAAGGAACGTGCACCATACCACTTGGCTGTCTCAGTGGTAGAGGAGGGCCCAGAACTCAGGGGACCTCCATGTCCCCGCCGGGAAAAGGTTGTGCGCCTCCTCCCTGGTCATCCGGGCACACTCTGGAGCTCTTGGCTGACCCCCTGCCCTTCCCGCAGAAGCTGACCCGGAGGCAGTGCCACCAGCAGGAGGCGGTGTGGGAGCTCCTGCACACAGAGGCCTCCTACATTAAGAAACTGAGGGTGATCACCAACGTGAGTGTGGGACCGCACCTGGCCCAGAGCCGACCTGCCCCCCATAGCCTCCTGCTGGGTGCCCCTGAGCTGAGTCTGGGGCTTTGCAGAAGGAACGGGAAGGAAAAGGAGAAGGGCTGCGCCCCAGGGAGGAGGAGATGATTCCCACAGGCCAGGCGGCTGCGGGGGACTTGGGGCAAGTGTGCAGAGTCGGCTAGATGAACACTAGGTTCAGTCTTTCACTGTGCTGTGTACCCGGTGTCCAGCAGCCACACCCTGAACGTGGAGGTGGAGTGTGTGTGTGTGTGTGTGTGTGTGTGTGTGTGTTGTGTGTACTTCAACCAGGGGTGGGTACCTATCCTGGGCTTGGGATTCATGGAAAACCCACTTTGTGGAAACTCGGAGGCTGAGCCAGGCAGAGAGGGAGGAGTGAGCTCCAGGGGTGCCTGCAAAGCCAGTCTCCCAGAGGTGTCCCTCCAGGTGGGGACAGGGCAGGCTTGACCCCCAGCTGGGCCCTGGAGGCTGGGCCTTTTCCAAGGGGGTGAACCATCTCTGTCCCAGGCTGCTTCAGGGTTTCCTGGAAGGGGGAAGGGGTAGAGGGGAGCCTGAGTCTGGGTGGGGCGACGAGACCGGGACGCCCCCCTAGCTGCCGCGCTCCCTGCCCCCACAGCTGTTCCTCTGCTGCCTCCTGAACCTGCAAGAGTCTGGGCTCCTGTGCGAGGTGAGGCGAGGCCTGGGGCCCGGGTGATGGGAGGGGCAGGGCCGGTGGGGCGGGGCCTGTCGCCGGGGGCGGGGCCGAGCGCACCTCCCGCCCCGCGCAGGTGGAGGCCGAGCGCCTGTTCAGCAACATCCCCGAGATCGTGCGGCTGCACCGCGGACTGTGGGCCAGCGTGATGGCGCCGGTGCTGGAGAAGGCGCGGCGCACGCGGGCGCTGCTGCAGCCCGCGGACTTCCTCAGAGGCTTCAAGATGGTACGGGCCGGGCCAGACCCCGGCGGGGACCCTGCGTCAGGGCTGGGGCGCCAATCCCATCTGCCCATCACCCCAGCCCCCCCACCCCACCAGTGGCCCCACAGGACCCCTGCTGCTCGGAGGCAGAGAACTCCGAGACGGTCGCCGGGTTTGAACCCCACCAGCCCACTTGCCCTTCCTACCTGGTGGGAGGCGGTCACTTTCGCGCAAGGTCGGCTTGGACGCGGGGTGATACCCTTGCCACACGTTGGGGTGGTCGCGAAAGTGCCGTAAGAGGGGGCTGGCGCAGCTCCCGGCGCAGGGCTGGCCGCGGAGAGCGCGCGGTGACCCGGCCTGTTCCGTCCCGGGCCAGTTCGGCTCCCTGTTCAAGCCCTACATCCGATACTGCATGGAGGAGGAGGGCTGCATGGAGTACATGCGCGGCCTGCTGCGCGAAAACGACCTCTTCCGGGCCTACGTCACGGTGAGGGCGGGCGGGGGCGCGCGACGGGGGGCGGGTCCTCGGCGGCAGGTGCGCGGCGGGCGTGGCCTCGAGCCTGGGGGCGGAGCGGACTCTGAGCCCCGCCCCCGCCCGCGCCGCAGTGGGCCGAGAAGCACCAGCAGTGCCAGCGGCTGAAGCTGAGCGACATGCTGGCCAAGCCCCACCAGCGGCTCACCAAGTACCCGCTGCTGCTCAAGTCGGTGCTGAGGAAGACGGACGAGCCGCGCGCCAAGGAGGCCGTCGTCACCATGGTAAGCGGGGCGGCGGGCAGGGTCCCTCTGCGGCTCGGGGCCCCTCCCAGACCGTGGGCCTGAGCCCGCCGTCGCCCCCCACCCCCAGATCGACTCCGTGGAGCGCTTCATCCACCACGTGAACGCGTGCATGCGGCAGCGGCAGGAGCGACAGCGGCTGGCGGCCGTGGTGAGCCGCATCGACGCCTACGAGGTGGTGGAGGGCAGCACCGACGAGGTGGACAAGGTGGGGGACCCCTGGCCCTGCTGGAACGGAGGGAGGCCCAAACTGGCAGACCAGGGCAGTGCTGGGAATCTCGCGGCAGGATGCCTAGGCGAGAGCGGGAGTCAGCCCCTGACCTGTCTACACCTCCCCTCTACCCTCCCCCCCCATCGCCAGCTCCTGAAGGAGTTTCTGCACCTAGACCTGACAGCACCCATCCCTGGCGCCTCCCCTGAGGAGACGCGGCAGCTGCTGCTGGAGGGGAGCCTGAGGATGAAGGAGGGGAAGGACAGCAAGGTGATTCTAGAGCCACCCACCCACAGGGCCCCTTCCCCACCCCCTCCTGCCCTGTGGGTTTGGATCACCCTTTTCTGGGAACCTTCTGGGCCCTAGTTAATAGTTCTCAGCTGCCCTGTTAGTTGGGTGGCAGTTCAAGAAGGAATGGCTTTGTGCTCATGTGAGGGCTCATGATTTGCTTGCAGTTTACTCTTTACAGATGTGGCAGCCTGGGCACAGCTGGTGGGGGGCTGGGCTTGCCCACCTGCTGATGCCATAAGGGTTCTTGGTTGGGGGGGGCGTGCATTCCAAGAGCAGGTCAGGAACAGCCCAGAGCCTTGCTCTTGAGCTCTTAATGCCAGGAGCATAACCCAGAGCCTACAAATTGTGGTTTTAAAAATTTATTTATTTATTTGAGTGAGAGAGAAAGAGTGCATGTGAGTGGGGAGAGAGGGAGAGGGAGAGAAACAGACTCCCCCCTGAGAGCAGAGCCGGATGCCGGGTTTGATCTCAGGACCCTGAGATCACGACTTGAGCTGAAACCAAAAGTTGGATCCTTAACCGACTGAGCCACCCAGGCACTCCCATTTGTGGTTTTTAAAGTCACAGATCGGGGCGCCTGGGTGGGTTAGTCATTAAGCATCTACCTTTGGCTCGGGCCATGATCCCAGGGTCCTGAGATGGAGCCCCGCATCGGGCTCCCTGCTCATCGGGGAGCCTGCTTCTCTCTCTCCCACTCCCCCTGCTTGTGTTCCCTCTCTCACTGTTCACTGTGTCTGTCAAATAAAGAAATAAAATCTTTAAAAATAAAAAAGAATAAAACCACAGATCATAAGTTTCCTTTTTCTCTTTAATTGACCTTTTTATTGAAATAAATTATAAGTACATAGCTCCATGAAAGAATACCATCTTGCTTTTCATTTTAATTTTTTTATCCTTTTTTTTTTTTTTTTT
>CM053606.1:3577461-3595534 GCA_028646535.1 Procyon lotor
TTGTCAGCCTCCTATGTCCAGTAGAGCTCTCCTTGAGGGCCAGGGCAGGATCCAGGTGTCCCTCCTCCGGGTCCCCGTACCCAGAAAGGGCCAGCGGGGGGGGGGGGGGGGCTGAGTTGAGACTGATGCCATTGAACTTACTGAACTGAACCCTCGCAGATCAGCTATGAGGCCAGCAGTGTGATGCTCGGAGTGAAGCGGTATTACCCCTCGTTTCTGCGCACCATCCCCAGCGATGAGCACCAGGTGAAGGTCCTGGTGCTGCTGCTGCAGAAGTTTGGGTGGGTCTGGATCTCGCTGGTGGGCAGCGATGGCGACTACGGGCAGCTGGGGGTACAGGCACTGGAGGAGCTGGCCCCCCAGCAGGGCATCTGCATTGCCTTCAAGGACATCATACCCTTCTCTGCCCACCCGGGGAATGAGAGGATGCAGGCCATGATGCTCCACCTGGCCCAAGCAAGGACCACCGTGGTGGTCGTTTTCTCCAGCAGGCAGCTGGCCAGGGTGTTCTTTGAGTCCGTGGTGCTGGCCAACCTCACCTCCAAGGTGTGGATCGCCTCAGAGGACTGGGCCATCTCCAGACACATCAGCAACGTGCCCGGGATCTGGGGCATTGGCACGGTGCTGGGTGTGGCCATCCACCAGAGGCTTGTTCCTGGCCTGAGGGAGTTTGAAGAGGCCTACGTCTGGGCAGCCAAGGGGGCCCATGGGCCTTGCTCTGGGGGCTCCTGGTGCAGCAGCAACCAACTCTGCAGAGAGTGCGGAGCTTTCACGGCACAGCAGATGCCCACGCTCGGAGCATTCTCCATGAGCTCTGCCTACAATGCCTACCAGGCAGTCTACGCAGTGGCCCATGGCCTCCACCAGCTCTTAGGCTGTGCCTCCGGAGCCTGTTCCAGGGACCGAGTCTACCCCTGGCAGGTAAGGTAGCCTAGCCCCTGACAGCCTGAAACAGGGTGCTTTCCTGGGGCAAACAGAGTGATCACAATCTGGACAACTAAGTGCCGGGGTGGGGGACAAAGGCCACTGATCAGAGGGCTGATCTCCTCTCTTAGGCTTCACTTCTCTGAACCTCAGCCCCTCCCACTCACCATGCTTCCGATCCAGGACTAAAAATCACTATATAGGGGGTTCTTTGTTAAAAGCTTCCTCTCAGGAGGCTGGTTGGGAGGGTTGGGGGGCTTTCTTAGATAGGGAGGGATCTGAATTTCCAGATGGACTGAAACCATCTAAATAGAAGTTCAGGGCCCCACGCACTTGCTTCCCGAGCCTCCTAGGTCTGGGTGATTGAGGAGGAACGGTCTTTGCCCTCTATGGCAGCTCGCTGATCCCTGTTTATTTCAGCTTCTGGAACAGATCCGCAAAGTGAATTTCCTTCTACATGAAGATAATGTCATATTTAATGACAACGGGGATCCCCTCAGCAGCTATGACATAATCGCCTGGGACTGGAGTGGCCCCAAGTGGACCTTCAGGGTCATTGGCTCCTCCACGGGGCCTCCAGCTCAGCTGCACATAAATAAAACCAAAATCCGGTGGCACGGAAAGGACAACCAGGTAAGAGACATGGTCCCTCACCGGGGGAATTGCCTTGTGAGCGGCCTGGAGCCTGAGGATGCTGTGGACACAGCTTACAGGGAGCAGGAGGGGGATCCTAGGTACCAGGCCAACATGGCTCTCTATCCAGCCCTGCCAGGGAAGACCCCCAGGCAGCACCCAGATGGTTTATAAAACCAGGGGGTCTGCCCTGGGAGTGAGCTGTGAAGGCAGATGCACAGAGATTGCTTCCCATTTCACATGTGAGCATCCCTCAACCCGAGCCACTCCATGTGGTTATGGAACACCTGTGGCTTCTCGCAGGTGCCTACATCTGTGTGCTCCAACGACTGTCTTGAAGGACACCAGCGAGTCGTTGTGGGTTTCTACCACTGTTGCTTTGAGTGTGTGCCTTGTGAGGCTGGGACCTTCCTCAACAAGAGTGGTGAGTGACCAGGAGAGTGGTTGATGACTGGGCACCCCTAGGGTCTGCAGGGCAGATGAGGGGATCCCCCCTTGGGCCACACGTGTGCAGAACCAGGGCCTTGCTCACTTCGCTGCCAGTTAGGTACGGGTTGGAGAATACCTACCACCAAACTAAATTCTGAGGAAGCAGAAAGAAACACCCAGTTGAAACCCTCAGACCCATTATGTCTTTCACTAGTGAGCTCCCAGCCCAATTCCCACAGGGGCAATTTTATCCTAAATTCAGCGTCTTTCTGCAAAGAGAGTCAGCTATGTTCCCTTGTACCCTCCCATGCTATCTGTGCAAAGTCCCTTCTATTGCCCATGCTGAAGACAGCCAGCACCTTGAACAGCTTGGCCTGAATGCAGATACTATTGTATCCGCAGCTGAAAAAAAATAACTCCACCCAGCCATGCAGTCACCAGAGTAAGGCCCTCTCTAAAGACCTCTTGGTTTGCAAGCCCAAGGGATCATGAGCCAGACAGAACCTACCCGAGCGTCTCCAGAATCTGTAATTCATACAGGCATCTTGAGGAAACACTTGGCCTGGGGACCCCATTCAGGGTTACCCCCATTTCACCGTGCCCAGTAGCGCCCAGCTCCTGTGCCATAGCCCTCCCAGCACCTTGCAGGCCTACGTGGCCTCCCTTCCTCATTCCTACTCTGCTCATCTAGCTCTGAGGAGCCTTCTGCCTTTCCTTCCAGACCTCCACAGCTGCCAGCCTTGTGGGAAAGAAGAATGGGCACCCGAGGGAAGTGAAACCTGCTTCCCACGCACCGTGGTGTTTTTGACGTGGCATGAACCTATCTCTTGGGTGCTGCTGGCAGCTAATACGCTGCTCCTGGTGCTGGTGGTTGGGACTGCTGGCCTGTTTGCCTGGCACTTAGACACCCCGGTGGTGAGGTCAGCTGGGGGCAGGCTGTGCTTCTTCATGCTGGGCTCCCTGGCAGGGGGCAGCTGTGGGCTCTATGGCTTTTTTGGGGAGCCCACCCTGCCCACATGCTTGCTGCGCCAAGGCCTCTTTGCCCTCGGTTTTGCCATCTTCCTGTCCTGCCTGACGACCCGCTCCTTCCAACTGGTCTTCATCTTCAAGTTTTCTGCCAAGGTACCCGCCTTCTACCACGCCTGGGTCCAAAACCATGGTCCCAGCCTCTTTGTGGTCATCAGCTCGATGGCCCAGCTGCTCATCTGTCTAACTTGGCTTGCGGTGTGGACCCCACTGCCCACCAGGGAATACCAGCGCTTCCCTCAGCTGGTGGTGCTCGATTGCACAGAGGCCAACTCTTCCGGCTTCCTGTTGGCTTTCGCCTACAACGCCCTCCTGTCCGTCAGCGCCTTTGCCTGCAGCTACCTGGGCAAGGACCTGCCGGAGAACTACAACGAGGCCAAATGCGTCACCTTCAGTCTGCTCCTCAACTTCGTGGCCTGGATTGGCTTCTTCACCACGGCCAGCGTCTACCAGGGCAAGTATCTGCCCGCGGTCAACGTGCTGGCGGCGCTGAGCAGCCTGAGCAGCGGCTTCAGCGGTTATTTCCTCCCCAAGTGCTATGTGATCCTGTGCCGCCCAGATCTCAACAGCAACGAGCACTTCCAGGCCTCCATCCAGGACTACACGAGGCGCTGCGGCTCCACCTGACCCCGGAGGCGGGCTGGGCCACGCCCGGGGATGCGGGCGGGGGGAGAGGTGCGGTTGGGTGGGGCGTGGGAGGCCTGACGCCTCCTCTGCCCGGGGGGTCGAGGGTCGAGCGAGGCGCGCGCGCCCTGCGCTGTCCTGGAGGCCTCTGGACTCCCCAGTCTTGGCTCGGAAAGTGTAAGCTCGCGGAGTCCAGCCCAGGCTCCGGGCTGCCAATAAAGCGGTGAAATGTGCCTCCCGGCTGCGCCTGCTGTCTGGGGCGAGGGTGGGGCGCTACCTCCTCCAGGCTGAGGGCGCCGCGGGGCCCAACCGCGGCCGGAACCCCTGGACCCGGCCCCAGCCTGGCGAAGAGCCCGCGCCCAGCTTGGCGTTGCCAAGCAACTCCGGGAGGCGAGCCCGTCGCCCGGAGAACCGGGCCAGGCCCCCTCGCCCCATCCCATTGGCCGTTCTCTGCCTGGCCCCGCCCCGAGGGCGGTGCCAGAAGCCGTGCGCCTCCGAGTCGTCCGCCCCGTCCGGCGCGCCCTGACGTCATGTCCGGCGGCGGCGGCGACGGCAGCGGCGACGGCAGCGTCTCCCTCCGGTCGGCCGGGCACGTACGGTCCGGGCAGTTGGTCAGTCAGGGGTGCTGTGGAGACTACGAGGTCCGGGGTCGGTGGAGCCAACGCGGGGAGCACGGGCCCGGGTGAGGAGGTCGGGGGAACCGGGCGAGGGAGGGAAGAGCTGCGGGCCGCCGTGGCCGCCTTCCGCCTGGCCTCCGGGGACGTGTGGGCGCGGCGTGGGTTCCGCTCACCTGTCCGCCCCCGCAGCCCTCCCCGTGCCGTGCCAGGCTGGTCGCTTGGCGCTGATCCTCCGTCTCTCTTCCCACCCTGATTCTTTCCACCCACACCTCTGCACGCCCCTGTCCCGTCCCCCTCCAAGACATGCTTCTGCCCCCTGCTCCCTCTGGCCTACCCGGTGTGGGCTGCTTCCCGGGCCCCAACCCCCAGGGAGGCGTTCACTCCATTCCCGGCTCAGCACGCTCTAACCTTGACCCAGGCCCTCGTTGAGATAAATGTTGACTGGTTGAGCAGAGCGCACCTCCCCTTTCCCTCTTTCCCTTGCCACTCCTGGGTTGGGCTGGCCAGAATGTCACTTTTGCCTTCCTCTCCTCCAGACACACCATGGATGGCTCCTTCATCCAGCACAGCGTGAGGGTTCTGCAGGAGCTCAACAAGCAGCGGGAGAAGGGCCAGTACTGCGATGCCACCCTGGATGTGGGGGGCTTGGTGTTCAAGGCACACTGGAGCGTCCTTGCCTGCTGCAGCCACTTCTTCCAGAGCCTCTATGGGGATGGCTCAGGGGGCAGTGTTGTCCTCCCTGCCGGCTTCGCTGAGATCTTTGGTCTCTTGTTGGACTTCTTCTATACTGGTCACCTTGCTCTCACCTCAGGAAACCGTGATCAGGTGCTCTTGGCAGCCAGGGAGTTGCGAGTGCCAGAGGCTGTGGAGCTGTGCCAGAGTTTCAAGCCCAAAACCTCAGTGGGGCAGGCACTGAGCGGCCAGAGTGGGCTGGGGAAACCTGCCCCCCGGAACGTGAACAGCCACCTCAAGGAGCCAGCAGGCTTGGAGGAAGAGGAGGTTTCGAAGACACTGGGTCAGATCCCCAGGGACCAGGAAATCAGTGACAGTCACAGCCCCGAGAGGCCCCAGCTTGCTCTCCCTGGCCAGAGCGAGAGCCCCTCCTTCCACCGTGGGAAACTCAAGCAGGCCTTGAAGCTTTGTCCCTCGGAGGACAAGGAGCCTGAGGATTGCAAAGTCCCCCCAAGGCCTTTTGAGGCTGAAGGTGTTCAGCTGCAGGGGGGGAATAATGAGGTATTGTGCCCAGGGTGCTGGGAATGGGGAGGTGGGAGTCAGCGGAGAGAGATTGACACTCTTCTGGGATAATCTGGACCCCAAGGTAGAATCTTTGTTACGTGGGTCTGGAATCGGTTTTCTCTGAACCTAGGAATTGGCTCCAATTGCAGCCTCAGGCTGACCTTTCTGCGAGTCACAGCTGTGGAGGATTGGCAGCCTCTTGGGGTTGGATAGCTGATCTCACTCAGGGTTACAGGTTTTTCCCGACAGTGGTGAAATCTGGCCAGACTTCTGGCTCCCCACGGATAGAGCCACTGCCCTCCCAATCCAAGATTCCGACGTGGCCTGCCTTAGGACCCTGATGGAAGTAGTCACCGATAAAGGGAATCCTCTGGGGATGTGTGTGGGTTGGGCTTTGGGATAGAATTGAATGGAGCTGGCTGCCAGGTACATCTGTCCCCAGAACTCCTGCTGATTAATTTGGTGACCTCGCTTCCTGCTGCCTTTTCTGCTCTAGTGGGAAGTGGTGGTTCAAGTTGAGGACGACGGGGATGGTGATTACGTTTCAGAGACTGAGACCTTGCCAACCCGGAGGAAATCAAACATGATCAGAAAGCCGTGTGCTGCTGAGCCAGCCCTGAGCACAGGTTCCCTGGCAGCCGAGCCCGCTGAGAACAGAAAAGGTACAGCGGTGCCAGTTGAATGCCCCACATGTCATAAAAAGTTCCTCAGCAAATATTATCTAAAAGTCCACAACAGGTAAACGGTCTGTTTTTTAATTTTCTTTTCCTATCGGCTGTTCCCTTGTTGGGGGAGGGACCTGCACTGTGCTCTTCTGGGCCATGTGGGGGCTGGGGGCTCCATTGCAGACTCAGCGCAGTGCCTGATATCCACCCGCCTCTCGCCATCAGGGAGTGAGAACCTAGCCTTGGGTCGGATTCCTTTTGTCCTTGTCCAACTCTGAGCGGGTTTTTGGACACCTTGTCAATGAGTTCCACCCACTGTGGACCTTGACCTGGAGCTGCCTTCTGCCAGGAGCATGCGAGAAACCCACGGCCTTGTGCTGTATTTCTAAAGTCTGGCAATGCAGGCTTTGGGCCAAGATGTCAGTCTTTATAGGGTTGGTGCCTCCTGTGATTCTGGGGAAATGGTAGCCCCAGGGTATCAGTGGAGCTTAACGGATCCTTTGTTTAAACCTGCATTGTTTGGAAAGGGAACAAGATGCCATATGAAGCTATGCGAGCTTAAAGTAAAAATGAGTTCAGTTTCCTAGTTGCAGTAGCCACATTACACGTGCTCAGGAGGTACAGGGGGCTCTGGCTGCTGACTCAGCACACACACAACATTTCCGTGGTCACAGGTTTCTGGGCAGCACTGCTCCAGGTCTCTGCAAGGCCTCCAGGCGTGGCAGCCAGGAGACATGTTTTCTAGACCTGTCATTTCACAGTCCAGGTCGTCACTAGTCTGATTTCTTGCTTGGCCAGGTTCGGCCACACACGCTTTCTCAGCATGACGCTCCGGGAAGCTGGCAGTGACGAACCGGAGTTGCTGGGTGATGTTCGCTCGCCCTGCTTGGGGGCAGCTGCGGCCACTGGGCTCTGGGGACGGGCCAGTGTGGGAGGCCCCCTGCGCTGGGCCACGTCTGCCTGGTGCTCCCCCAGCATGAGGTTCGGGTACAGGCACCGTCCCCATCCCTACCTTGGGCCGCAGGCTGCTGGACTGGCCCTGAGAACTGGGAGGGGATGATGCCCTCGTGAGGTCATTGGGATGAGGACAGTCAGTGGAGGGCCAGGGGATGAGAGAAACGTCTGGCCTCAGAGAACTAGTGAGAGCTCTTCCGGTGCCGCTCAGGTGCTCTGAGGTCCCGGTTCATTTAGCTCATTCATTCTGCTGGGCAGCTGACGAGACTGTTCCGGGTGCTTGGGGTACCTTAGCGAATACAGCAGAGGCCTTGGGGAGCCTGCCTCTCAGGGCTGCGCAGACTGAAACTGACAGATGCCCTGTTGACCGTGTGGTGGAAGACGGGAGGTGCCCCAGAAGAAAGCGGGGGTAGGGCCCTGCCTGGAGGTTGGGGAGTTCAGGGTGAGGGGGGGTTGCAGCTTTAAAGAAAGGAATTTGGAGCAGACTCAAAGGAGGTGGGGACCTTTACCAAGAGAATGGCTGAGGGGAGTGTTGTGGGTCGAGGAGGGCCAGAGCAGAGGCCCTGCGGTGAGCTGGGGGTTGACAAACTTCAGGGAGGCCAGACCTGGGGAGCGATGTAAGGGGCCGGCTGGCTGTGTGCCTCCCAGGCCCCCGGCCTTTTCTCAGGATGAAATGGTTGCAGGGTTAGGAGCAAAGAGGCACTGAGGTCTGACTACATCTGAGGGTCTCAGTGTTGCAGGGTTAGGAGCAAAGGGCACTGAGGTCTGACTACATCCGAGGGTCGCTCTGGCTGCTGAAGTTCACTCTGTCGGAGGCAGGCGTGGAGCTCCAGAAGAGGTAGGAGGCTGAGGCAGCAGGGCGCGGGATGGCCCGGCTGCACTAGGCGGTAGGAGTGGAGGCCAGGTGAGGTCAGGTTCTGGCTGTGGTTATGAGGGTAAAGCCCCCAGAAGTTGAGGCGGACTGGGTGGTTTCTTCGGGGAGTCAGGACCCAGGGATTAGGTCTGTCTTTGCCGAGATGCTAGCCCACTGGGCCCGTTGGCTCTGCGGCAGCCCTTCCTGTACGCAGCTGTGCAGGCCCCGGCGAGGAGGAGGGTCTCTGGGTGCAGCTATGTGGCTTTGTCTGCCAGGCCTGACCACGCCGTGTGGGGAGATGGCCTTAGGACCGCTCTTCCTCTCTGCTGTGGAGCCCAGCACTGCTGGTGGGGGAGCCAGAGGGGCACTGGGTGAGGGAGCGGTGGGAAGCCGCTCAGGCCCCACACCGTCTGTGGCTTGTCCTGGCAGGAAACACACTGGGGAGAAACCCTTCGAGTGTCCCAAATGTGGGAAGTGTTACTTTCGGAAGGAGAACCTCGTGGAGCATGAAGCCCGGAATTGCATGAACCGCTCGGAACAGGTACCTGTGGGTTGGCCCAGGACTTGTGGGCAGGGGCACGCTGGCCTTTGTCTTCCTGGCACCTGAGCGGGCTCCCCAGGAGACTGTCTCAGACAGGAATGTAAACCCAAGAGAGCTGGAGTGGCCTTGGATGCCATAGAGTCCACTCCCTGGTATTAGAGGTGGGGACATCGGTCCCAAGAGCGGAAGGGACTTGGCGGGAGGCATTTGGGGCTTGCTTGCACGGGCCCCCGGACTCCGGAGAAGGGGTGTCTCAGTAGGGGTTGGCTGCTGAGAGAGGCCGCCTAGCCACCTGCCCCTACCCCCCGGGCTGGCCCATGTGACACAGCTGACTGAACTCCACCCTCCTTTTCCTAGAGGCCTGTTGCCAGGGGTGGGGACTGCGGGGAGGTCTCTCAGCCCCTGCCCCCAGCCTGGCACGGTGGGTTTGCAGAGCTCAGTTGCGGTCAGGGCAGGCAGGTCACATGTTGCCCTCTCCCACCCTAGCCTCCCCCCCCTCGGGCAGACTCCTCCCAGCAGCGAGTGGAAGCCCAGGCAGAGGCCCCCCCCTGATGCCGGCCCTGCTTGCCCCTCACACTGCCAGGTCTTCACGTGCTCCGTGTGCCAGGAGACCTTCCGCCGGAGGATGGAGCTGCGGGTCCACATGGTGTCCCACACCGGGGAGATGCCCTACAAGGTCAGGCTTGGCCTATCCCCAGGGCCGTGGGCAGAGGGGCAGCCCCAGCATCCATCCTGCTGAGCCCCGTACGTGGGATGATGTTAGGTGCGGCCTCCTTGCTAGCCGTCAAGATGCCCCACCTTCCCTACCCATCTAGTGTTCCATACCTTCGGGCAGGGATGCTGGCCCTTTCTGGGTCCTTGTTTCTTTTCGAGGAGGGCAGGCTGAGTGTCTCTGGGGGCAGAGCACCGGGGGCCCTCCCTGGAGCATCCTTTACGCCAGGTCACGGAAACTCCTGGCCTCTTGGACTGGGCCCTGCCTTTGGGTTCCTGTCCCCACAGCCTGGGGATGGTCAGGGTTCCCTTGGTGTGGGTGGCCGGAGATGTGACCTCGGGCCTGTCTTCCAGTGCTCCTCCTGCTCCCAGCAGTTCATGCAGAAGAAGGATTTGCAGAGCCACCTGATCAAACTGCACGGAGCCCCCAAGCCCCACGCTGTAAGTGCCCGGGCTGTGCTGGGGACTAGGAAGTGGCGGTAGCGAGGTGGCGGTCAGAGCCGGGCCCGCTGCGTGGTTTCCGCCGCGTGGGTGCCGGAGGGGCCCCGCCCTCACCCCGGCCGTGCTACGTCTGCCCCGCAGTGTCCCACCTGTGCCAAGTGCTTCCTGTCCCGGACGGAACTGCAGCTGCACGAGGCTTTCAAGCACCGCGGGGAGAAGCTGTTTGTGTGTGAGGAGTGTGGGCACAGGGCCTCCAGCCGAAATGGCCTGCAGATGCACATCAAGGCCAAGCACAGGTGCGGACAGGCGGGCTTTCCCCAGGCCAGGTCCTGCTGCCGGCTCCGGGCCAGCGCGTGGGCCTGGAAGACAGTTTGCCGAGGCGTGGGGGGGACTGGAGCCGCTCTGGTGGCGGCACCTGAGGGATGAGTGAGTTTGCCAGGCAGAAAGGCCGGGGGGAGGGTCTTAGTTCCTGCGGCTCCCGGGATGGGGCCGGTGCCCCTTGCCCGGCCGGCACTGTCCTAGCCCTTCCTCCGCACAGCTGGTCTCAGCCGGGGCCTGGTCCCACGCGTCAGGCGGCCGTGCTGGTTTCCTTGGGCCGGGGGCAGTGCGAAGGGGGCTGCTTCCCTTGGTGATGGTGTCTGCCTGTGTCCTCGACCCGGACAGGAACGAGAGGCCGTATGTCTGTGAGTTTTGCAGCCACGCGTTCACCCAGAAGGCCAACCTCAACATGCACCTGCGCACGCACACTGGCGAGAAGCCCTTCCAGTGCCACCTGTGCGGCAAGACCTTCCGCACCCAAGGTGAGGCAGGCCCGGCCTCTCCCTGTGCCGGGGCCAAGGCCTGGTGGCTGAGCCCCCGCCTTGCCCCCACAGCCAGCCTGGACAAGCACAACCGCACCCACACGGGCGAGAGGCCGTTCAGCTGTGAGTTCTGCGAGCAGCGCTTCACAGAGAAGGGGCCCCTGCTGAGGCACGTGGCCAGCCGCCACCAGGAGGGCCGGCCGCACTTCTGCCAGATCTGCGGGAAGACCTTCAAAGGTACCCAGGCTCGAGGGCGGCTGTCGTGGCTCGCGCTTCCCTGGCACGGCCCAGGGGGGCTGAGCGGGGCTGGAGACTCCTCAGGGAGAGGCAGCAGTGGCTTTCATGCGCTTCTCTTCGGCACGAAACCTTCTTGCCGGAGAATCTCTTTCTTCCCTGTGCGTTCGAGACTGGAGCTTGGAGCTGCTGCGAGGTCGGGGTGGGGCGGGGGGAGGCTCTGGAGGGTTCTGTGCATAGGCCCCCTTGGGGTGCCGCCGGGCCTGGAGCCTGGCGGGCCCCGGACGCAGCCACACGCCCCGGGACCGGTCCTCGTCCCGGCGCTACCTCCCTCCCACCTCTCCTGATGCCGGGGTCCCACCCCTCCCCTCCCCCAGCCGTGGAGCAGCTGCGCGTGCACGTCAGAAGGCACAAGGGGGTCAGGAAGTTTGAGTGCACGGAGTGCGGCTACAAGTTCACCCGGCAGGTAGGCCTGGGGCCAGAGTCCCCGCTTCTGCCCCCTCGGGCCCCATGCCCCTCCCGGCCCGGCCCTGAGTCCCCTTGCCCCCCAGGCCCACCTCCGGAGGCACATGGAGATCCACGACCGGGTGGAGAACTATAATCCGCGGCAGCGCAAGCTCCGGAACCTGGTCATTGAGGACGAGAAGATGGTGGTGGTGGCGCTCCAGCCCCCCGCCGAGCTGGAGGTGGGCTCAGCCGAGGTCATCGTGGCGTCCCTGGCCCAGGGCGGCCTGGCCTCCCAGCTCCCTGGCCAGAGACTCTGTGCGGAGGAGAGCTTGGTGAGCCCGGGCGTCATGGAGCCCTCGCTCATCATCACGGCGGCCCTCCCCGAGGACTGTGACACGTAGCCACCCTGCCGCCACAGCACGCTTGGCCCCGGCCCCCAATAAACCACGTGGCTTTGGACTCCGGCGTTTCAGCCTGTCTGGCGATCGTTCCCGTCCCCGGTTCTCCCAGGCTGTGCCGCTTTCCCATTGTGTCCTCTGGAAGAAGGGGAGCCTTGCCCAGCCGTCTCTGTACCTCGGGGTGGTGCTCAGCCAGCAGCTTCCCCACCTTGTCGAGAGACCTCAGCAGAGCGAGACGCCCCAGGGCTCTCCTCTGTGCCTTGTCCCTGCCCGGGTTCTAGAACCGGGAGCGGGGGAGTTCGTGTTTCACGGCCGTGGTGCCGCCAACTGGTGGGGGTAGAATTCATCACTAAGCCTCTGGAGTCAGAACGGAGTGAGGGCCCCCGACGGTGACCTCGCTAGTGTGCAGCAGATCCCACTGGGGAGCCTGAGCACGGGGCTCAGCGGGCCCTGGACCCTGGCCGGCAGAGGACCATGGACAGGAGCCTTCCCTCGGGAGGGTCCTGTCTTGCTTTGCTTGTCCAGAGGGCCTGGAGTTCAGGCAAGGCCACGTCTAGAACGACGGGGCCCTGCTGGTCCCTGGGTTCAGCAGGCCAGGTGCCAGATCACAGAGGAAGAGTGCGTGGGTGCTCAGCTTTCTTTATACACTGTGACCCAGCGCGAACGTTGCTTCATTTCCTCATCTTTAGCGGAATTAGGAACAGTCCGGCATTCTGTAGGCAAGGATCTTTGCAGTCTTCTGCGGCTGGGTGGCAGACGGCCCCAGGACTTCCCTGGAGGCTGGAGGGTGGGGTCCGTGCCCGGCAGGAGGGTGCAGGCTGTGGGCCTGGGCCCCTCTCCACAGGCTTCCTCCCAGCATGGTGGCTGGCTGCCAAGGA
The DNA here is from genome assembly GCA_028646535.1 of Procyon lotor. NCBI lineage: Eukaryota > Metazoa > Chordata > Mammalia > Carnivora > Procyonidae > Procyon > Procyon lotor. Next base: position 3,589,873 of record CM053606.1, read on the forward strand.
TAAATGTTCTACAGCCCAAAGTTGTGAGGCCTTTTCATGCCGTAGCCCTCGAGTCACATAGTGTCGCCTCTGCCAAGCTACCTTGGCCCAGGCCGTCAGGAGAACGTCACTCCCCAGACTCGGGGCGGGGATGGACGCTGAGGACTGCACACGGTTTACAGGCACCCCACCCGGGGCACAGAGCAGATTCTCAATAATCGGGTGGTGATGGTCATGGTCGCGACCAAGAGCTTAAGTCGGGCTCTACCTAAATCCCGTCACTGGGACTTCCCCGAAGCAGAGCCCCATGCGAAGCCTAATTCCTCCTGGAGTTTGAGGAAGACCATCTGTTTTAGACCCAGAACCAATCTAAGCATCTTTTTGTTCCTTGACCACTGGGGCACTCAGAGACGAAGCCCATATTCAGGTACAACCGACGCCCAGACCATGCACGGTCTCCAGTGCACTTCGGTGAAAGTATTAAAAAAATGATAAGCTATGGCCTTAAGGTTCTCCCTTTCCCTGCCCAGGCATTGGCCTTTCCCTTGGAGTCTACACGAGGCTTTCTGAGATTCATAGCCCAAGGGACCCAAAGCCTCTCCCCCAGAACCCTCCTTTTTGAGAGCTCTCCCCTCCTAGTCCAGGTCCAGGGTTTGCCCCCTGCAGAGGGGGTCTCCGACCCTATAGGGGGCAGAGTGCCAAGAGGGGGTGTTGGGGAGGCCCCACCAGCTCTGCAGTGGCGAGTGAGGGTAGGACTTGGGCACCTGCACACTGTACGTCTGGGGCTCAGCCTCCTCTTCCCCCCACTTCCTACCTCATAATCTGAGACAAGAAAGGGCCTCAAAAGCTTTGCTCTGAGACTTAGCACAAGCCCTGGGCACCCCAAGCTCCGTCCCCTTCCCTGCTGACACGAAGACAGCCCTACGCTGCTCCCCTCTGCCCAAAGTTTCCAAGACACCAGCAGCAGGATAAAGACTGTGACACCGAGTGTATAGGAAATAGTTTTATTTCAAAAAGTATATACTGAAGGCATCCTACAATCTTAGGATTCCGGACACCTAGGCCCATAGAACAAATAAATAGGCAAAACTGCCCCACCCTCTGAGGCTGGAACTAGATGTCGGGACACCGAAAGGAATGTGTCCTTTAGTACACAAGTCTCTAAAATCATATAAATATAGAATATTTTATAGCAAATCAGCATTAAATATAAGTCACTGAATTTTCATAACTTAATTTGTCTCATAAACCGAAAGTTCTGTGCACCCAACACACAGACGTCCGCACCCCAAGCCGGCCCGTCTCCGACCCGTCAGTGTGCAGACATCATCCCTAAGAGCCATGGGGAGCAGACAGCGTGAGGGAGGGCCGTCCCGTCCCTGGCCCTGGCCCCCCAGTTAGGGTCTGCAGAAACCCGCTGCTGCCGGGGCTGCCGCCTCCCCTTTCCACCCCTGGTGTCCCAAACTGAAGACGGGGTCGGGGTGGAGGGGACCTGCGGGCTCCAGGGCGAGTGCACAGCGCGCTGGCCACTGTGTCAGCGGCGCCCGACACACGGGTGGTCGGTCGCGTGGTAGCCCGTCCTTGTAGTGAAGTAGGAGACAGGGGCGTAGGAACCAGGACCTGGGGCCCCTGCCGTGAGGGAGCTTCTGCAGGGGAGGCCGCACCAAGGCCTGAGTGGGCACCAGCCCTCAGCCCTCACTGCGTGCGTCGACACAGGCTGGTTTTGTAAGAAAAACAAGAAGGTACGTGCCGTGCCCGGTCCCAGGACACCTCCCCCTGTAGGTCACTGACCACAGGAATCCTTGACCTTGACAGAGCCCAGCTCCGCTGGAGGGAGGCCGGGCACGGGTCCACATTGCACTCCCCACCCTGCCTTCGCAGAGAGCACCCACGAGGGCCAAGCCTGCTTTCTCTTGGGAGGGTGCCCTGCAGATGACCGGTCAGCAGTTAGCACTTCTACCTGTGTGACACATGCCCACACCGAGCGGGCAGGCCACAGACGCTGGCACAGAGCTCTGCCCTCCCCCTGCCAGGGGACGAGCCGTCCTGTCTGGCAGCCCCCGCCCACACAGGAACCAAGGACAGACCCTTCACAGAGCACGGAAGACCTCCAGGGGGTCAGCCGGCTGGGAAGTCACTGCAGCCAGAGAGGCAGCCCCAGCCCGGGGGGCGCAGAGCCAGACCACCGCTTGGGGGAGGAGGACAGCACTCCTACCAGGAGGGGTGAAGGTGACACCTTGGGCGTGAAGCCCAGGCCCAAAGGATCCCACAGCCAGGCCTGCCCGGCGGGGGAGTCCCAGGCAGGGCCACCACCCTGCCATCCTGGCACAGTGGGTGTGCACAGGTGACCAGGAGGGGGACAATCCAGGTGCTGGGAGGGGCTGGCCACCAGCTAGAGCTGCTCCAGCCGGGGGTTCCAGAGCAGGAGGTCTGATGGTGAGGACTCTCCACCAGGGCACAAGGGCGGGACCCCGGCCTAAAGCTCTTGCAAAACACCGGGCTTCCTCCCTAGAACCATCCATGCTCTCTGGCCAATGAAAGTGTTTCAGTGCTGCTCATGAAGGGACAATGCTAGAACGTTTTTCTTCTGGTAAGAAGGCATCTCCAACTCCGTTCACTGGGAGTGGCAACTCAATGACACTTGCTTCCATGTTTCTGAGGAGGGAGATGCAAACATCCTCCTCTTTGGAAGAAAGACAGATCAAACTGAAGGTTACTGGGGACTCTGAGAAGACCACTCACTCCCCAGAGAAAAAACCAGGGACCCCTGAGCTGTGCAGTCTCCCGGGAGCTCGCCCTGCCACACTCCTGCGGGAGCCCCAGGCTTTGGAGGAGCAAGGGGCGTCACCCCCGCCTGCAGAGAAGGCTCCACAAGATACTAAAGAGTCGATCCAGACTTTCTTGCTGCCTCCCTCTTCACCTCCCCCCTCCTCCTCCTTCTAAGGAAGGGCCACACTGCATTTCAAACCTTGCAGCCAACCACGGAGGCCGCCCAGGTTTCCTCTGGAACCAGCAGGCACCTCCGCCCCCACGAGAGGGCGAGGGCACCTGCGGCCATCGGCTCAGCTGGGCCGCCCAGTAAGAAGCTACAATGTCACACCTGGGGGCTCTCGCCCTCTCCGGCATCCCTCTAGGAAGACGGTCCCGGGGGTCTCCAAGTCAGATGGCAACACATCAGCTGGGGGGGGGTGGGCGGGCAGGGGCACCCCGTGTTGGCCTCAGCCCAGGTTCACCGGCACGTCCCTCAGGGGCCCCCCTTCAAGGCTGCACTCCTGTCCGGTCCCACTGGCCCACACCACTGGGATCACCACCCCTGTAAGGGGTACTCTGGTGGGACACCCCAGCAGGGGGATGGAGCCAGGCAGGCAGGGCTCTTCTGTCCAGGGAGCTGGCCCACTGGGATGTCCGGCACTGGACACGGCGTCTGGAACCCCGCTGCAGCCACTGATGGCCTGGTTCCCGATGCTCCAGGTCAGCGGAACCCGCAGGCCTGGGAAGACGGGCCTGGAGCAGTCCTGGACTCTCAGGGGAAGACCCGTAGCCCACAAGTGGCCCTCCTCTCTGAGGCGGGAGCAAGAAGGCATAGGCAGGGGCAGCAGGAGGGGTGCCCTGCTGCACCCAGAGACCTGTGCCGGCGGGGAGCCACTCTTCCTGGACTGAGGGAGGGGTGTCGGCAACAGGCCACTGTCCCAGCAGCTGCGCGTCAGGCTCTCCATGCACAGAAACTCCCCGGGGTCAGAGCCCGAGGCTCACTCCGCAGCCTGAGCTCAGGCTCCACCTGCTGAACCCACTCTGTCCTGGTGCGCGGAGAGGGGGCTCACCACCCCCAGCAGCCGCGCCGCGTACCTGTGCCGAGGCCCTCCCTGGGCCGGGGCTAGTGCAGCTCGTCAGGGTTCTGCCGCAGCCGGGGCCGCGCCACATCCGTGTCACTGCTGCCACCGTCCAGCTCAAAGCCACGGCCGCCCGAGGGCACCTGGGGCATGAACTGCCGGAAGATGCTGACGCTGCCGTGCCAGAAGGTGGGCTCTGGGAGCCGACCCACGACGCTCCAGGCCCGAGTCTCTGGGTCATAGGCCTCCACCACGTCCGAGAGTTCAAACGTATTGTCGTAACCACCTGAGACGTAAAGCTTTCCTCCGAGGACGGCCAGGCTGCCCCCGACGTGCACCTGTGGGCCCAGGGGGAGAACGGGCAAGTGGAGGCTGGCAGCCAGGGCAGGGCGGGGACCCCCAGTCTCTCTCCCTGGAGAACGGGCCCGGGACCCATGGGAAAGGCAGCCTCTGCACCCTTCCCAGGACAGACCAGCCCCCTCCCTACACCTCAGCTCAAAAAAGGGGCCCTGGAGGGTCCCAGGCCATGCCTGGTCCCTGTGATGCTGGGAGAGGCTGCCGAAGCAGCGAGTGTCCCCCTGCAGCCTCAGCCTGAGGCAGGCTCGGCTCTCCTCCCCGTCACACAGGTGGGAAACAGCCTCGTATGGCCGGCAGAGGCAGAGCAGGACTGAACTCAAAGTCTGGGCTCCGAACCACAAACCCGGACTGTGTCACCTTTCCCGAATCTGCTGTAACGATGTTACAGGGGAAAAATCAAATTGCGTTTCCTAAATGTAAAGATGTTAGACTGGCATGCTGTAAATTGTGACAACTGTCACAACTGCCATGCAGAGGTGGCACGAGAACAGGTTTGGAAATTTTAAGGAAGACAAAAAAAGATGTGGGAGGGTACACACAACTGTCAGGGACTAAGGAAAACTGCCCACGTGGCCCAAATGCCACCACGCTTCCCCAGCTCCGTCACAAGGTCGGGCTCAGCACCAAGTGACCCCGGGCCTGACCTCATGCCCTCTGCTGTCCCCTTGTTCACTCTGCTCCAGCCACACTGGGCTGTGAGGCTTCTTCTAAGACGACACTAGGTGCACCCTGCCCCAGGGCCTTTGCACTTGCTGTCCCTCTATGGACTGGTGACTTACAGCAAGTACCCAATAAACACGGGTGTGTGTGGATGAACTCACTAAACTGTCTAAACCTTGCTAAACCTCACTAAATCTTGCTAAAACCCTGGGATTTACTTAAGGTCTCAGTGCCGCATAGTAGGAACTGAGGGAAAAACCCATCCTCTATTAAAGTGAGGTAACAGGGGTGCCTGGGTGGCTCAGTGGGTTAAGCCTCTGCCCTTGGCTCAGGTCATGATCTCAGGGTCCTGGGATCAAGCCCCACATTGGGCTCTCTGCTCAGTGGGGAGCCTGCTTCCTCCCCCCTCGCCTGCCTCTGTGTGTCAAATAAATAAATAATATCTTTAGAAATATATACACAGTGAGGTAACACCAGGAAAAGCCTCAACAGAGGCCCTGCCCACCAGGCCTATTTCCCAAACACGTCACAGCAACAGGTTGGCCAGAAAACAGGACCAGCCTGTGCTTCCAAGGTCAACACGTTCGCATATTTACCTGATTCATAGATGGGATCTTGTCCCATTCGTTCTTTGTGGGGTTATACACGTCCACCTCCGCAGAATCGTCCCTGTGGGTGGGAGAGAGGAAGGAATGTGTCAGAGGCAGGAGGAGCGTCCCTGGCAGTGAGGAGCTGCAGAGGATGGCCGCACAGGCCCTGCTCCTGTGGGAACTTCTCTGATGCCACCGGGTAGTCCACAGGCCGGTGAGACCCCGGCCCTGGTTTGCAGGGGCTCA
>CM053606.1:3621233-3640525 GCA_028646535.1 Procyon lotor
CCCAAACAGCAGCCTCTCCCGCTAGGACTCTGCCTCCTCACTCAGTCCCTTCTACGACAACTGCCCCGTCCCTTCCCCTGCGGTGGCTGCCTGCTTCTGCACCCGCTAAATCGCCCCCTCCCGCCATTGAGCACAACAAACATATGGGTCCGAACAGATTTCTTAGGCACAATTTTCCCGTCAGCAAAGCTGTGTCGGTTTATGACATCAGAGCCATTTCCACCCAACAGACTGAAGTCATAGCCACGGGCTCGTTGGAATGCCTACAGTCGTCAGCCACGGCAGCCGAGACACAGCTTTTTAAAAGCCCTTTAAAAATAATTGAGTAATGTAATCCTGCATCTTTATGAAAACGTTTTGGGATTTAAAAATATTTTTACTGTTATACGTCTTCCTTGATACATTATTTAAATTCTTTTCCTGATAAAGCCGAATCCTATTTTTAAGCTATTGCAGGAACCATGCCGATAAGCTGGCCTTTCTCAAATCAAAAAGGTCTTGCCAGGGAGCTTATGTGAACCTCTGAACGGCTCAAGGAGAAGGGACAAAGCTGTGAGGTAATGGGGTCAGCGAGCAGCCAGCCTATTCCCCACCGGAGGTAGACGACGACGGCCCCCCAACAGTCTCCGACTTAATGCTCTGCTTCACACGGGAGGGGAACGAGTTCATCAGACGGCGGAGTAACGTCCGCCAGCGCTGCCTGAGGTCCACTGTCCTGACCCCCAGCGTGGCCGCCCTCGGAGGGACGCAAGGCCTTCAGGCGTTAACAAAAAAAGGAATCAAAGGAACCAATCTGAAGTGAATGCGGCCCAGAACAACCACACTGTGGGATCTTAAGTCTTTAAAAGGCAAGCCATGTAGATGGACTGAGCCAATGGAACAGATGCTGGGGACGGAGGGAGGGTGGCCGGGGGGCGGTCCCGCGACACCACGCGGTGCTCTTGCCGGATGAGCCTCGCCGTCTGGCCTGGCCGTGACCGCCCTCCCGGAGCTGCTCGATGCTGGGGCCCGGAGGTCCTTGGATGCCAGCAACCTGAGCCTGGGGTTTTCCAACAGGAACAGAGGACTTTCCTTTCATGTAGCAAAGACAGAAAACTAAGGACTTTGGGGTCTTCTGATCCCAAGTAGTGGGTTTTGTGGCAAACCTTCTATTTCACACAAGGAGAAACTGAGCTAAGTCAGGAGAAGTGGCCTGACCCAGGGCCCAGAACGGGAGGGAGGATTCCGAATCCCAGTGCAGGGCTCCTGACTCCACGCAGAAAGTTCTAGCACACAGTCTCCAGCATCTTCGTGTGTGTCTGTCTGCCTGCATTCGACTGGCGGCTTGCACACTGGAGCTGGGGGCTGTGCTCGTCATTTCTGAGTCCCCCAGTGCCTCCCCGAGCCAAGACTCACAGGCAGCTGGGCCCACGGAAACACCACCAGGCCACGGCCGCAGGAGAAGGTGATGGTGTCGTCAGAGGGCCATTCTGAAATCCCAACTGCCAGACCCCATCCAGACCCACTCACCACGGGCCCAGGGCTGCCTGACCAAAACCAAGCATTTCCCATGCAGTCCTGGAGGCAAAGTGGAAACGAAATGGAGTTCCCGACCTCACCGGTACCCGACAAGGACCACCGTGCATTTATTCAGCAGGCTCATCTGGCCCTCATAAATTAACACCTATTTCCTATTTTTTCAATCATTTCCCAACTTGTATGTTGTATGATAGTTAAAGTCAGACGGCTTCGTTTTTTTTTTTTTTAAAGATTTCGATAGACAAGAAAATGAAATACAGGTCACGTGCCTCGGGTCCTGCGTCAGAGTCAGAAATTCCAATGTGTGATTTTTCCCACCTGAACTCTTTGCCTGTTCTTGGTACAGACATCCTACTGGAAGATCCCCGCCCAACAAGCTCTTACTGGTAACGACGGAGAGGAAAACGCGTCCGAGACTCAGACGGCAGGACCAAGAATGGAACCTACCTGCCAGTCCCTTGGGGCAGGTCAGTGCTGAGCCTGATGGTCACTGGCAGTGTCCTTCCCCCGTGGTTTTCTTAAAAGAGGAGATCACCCCTGTCTTCTTAGGATGAGAACATTCTAAACCCTCCCGCTCATCAGGAAAAGCAAAACCCTCAGAAATGGAAGAAAAGACCCAGCTCAACACCTCTCCCTGAAATGCTGCATAGCCAACATCTGGTTATCGCTCACTGTTTCTGGTTAGAAAACGTCTTATTTATTTGGAAGCAGTTGATACAAGAAGCGCAGTATTAGGAATTTTACAATGACTTGCACGCTTGTGTGAAACGGTCACAGCTGTGCGCCCTCATTCCACAGGAACATGGCCCGGAGACACGTTTCCACAGAATCCCAATAAGCAATCGCTGCGCACACCCAGATGGCCAATTTCATCGCGGGACGCGGAGGCTCAGGCTACTGTGACGTTCTCTTTCCCCTTCGCGGCTCTGAATGCAGCACAAGTCCAGCCGGCGCAGCAAAGACAGCAAAGCGACAGCTCGCTCCCGCCAGGCTCCCGCCCATCTCCCCAGCCCTCACTCCATCTGCCAGCGCCGGCCTCTCAAACCAGACCTCCCCACGGTGCGCGGCCCCGACCGCTGGCTCCGCGAGGGACCCCGTGAGCATGGTTCGGGGCGCCTCCGGGATCTTCAGCGCCCCTAAGTCACCCGCCCCTGTCAATTCTCCACCAGCCCATGACCAAAAGCCGCTCGCCACCACTGACGCCATCAGCTGCTGCACGGAGGCTGGGGAGAAAGGAGAGGTGTGGGCATTTATAAATATACTTTGAAATGGAGGCTTCAAATAGATGGCAGTGTTCTGAATATACGGTCCTCTAAATGCTGTAGGAGTCTTTAAAAAATCCACTTTCTGGAATATATTTGATCAGAAGTTCATATTATCACACTTCCCAGCTGTATGCTGGCGTCTGTTCTTTTTCTTTGGGAGACTTTCAGGCCGCCTGCCAGGCCATCCTGGCCGCGCTGATGGAGCCCAAGCCCCCCGGGCAAGCACACCGAACAGGAATACCGGGCCGCAGTGGATTAGCCACTCGTCCACCTGGTATCTCTCACTGACACTCCCCACTTGCCGTAGGGCTGGGGCACGCACTCAGAACGACGTGCTCCCTTAACAAACCAAAGGACAAGGATACCGTACGTGGGACTGAGACGCAGCTCCCAGACTCAGGCACGTTGCTAGGGCACAGGACTCAAACTCCCCTGGGGACTTGGCCGAATTAAAGGGGGTGATCTTGTTGCTGTCAGAGGAGCCCGGTGACTGGTGCTCACTGTTGTCCAGGGAGGATAATAGCCTAGGCCCCCGCGCAAGGTGGTCTGGAACTTTCCCAGCCCTAAGTGATGCAGGGAACCTCGCTGCCTCAGTGCAGTTAAGGGGCTGCGTCTCCCAGACAGCGAGCACCCTGTCACCCAGCAAGGGCGTGGGCAGCTCGACTGTAGGGAAGGGTCTCGGGGACCCGCCTGTGCTGCCTGCCGTCTGGGATGTCTCCTTGGCTTCAGGGAACATGTGATTGGTTTTATCTTCCCTGCACATGGTTGAAAACACTTTCTCACGTCCTCACCACAGCTTTGCTTAAAGCCACCGGGAGCTGCTTTCCATAAAGACGCCACTTAGATACACAAAATTCTGTTCTACCAGTTTTGTACGTTATTACCTTAGAAAAAAACCACCCCAGTAGCACCATGGATCTCGGGCCGGTCTCCTGGCCTGCGGGCCCCACGCACTGCTCGAAGCGGCCTGGCTTACCTTGGGGTTCGTGCGCTGCTGCAGCCGCCTCTCCTCCCTCTCCCTCTGCAGCCGCTCAAACTCTTCCCTGATCTCCGCCGGCGTTCTCCTCCTCTCCACCACCTGCGGGCACAGCCAGGAGTGGGAGACAGGTAAGGACCCAGAGAGCGAGGAAGATATACACAAAGAGCAGACATGATCAGCTGGTGTGTCTGCGTGGCCTGGGCTCGTGTTCCTTTCTCCAGGACTTTACGAACGAACGGCAGCGACGCCCTAGTGGGGTTTCCTCCCACGGACACGGGCCCTGGAGAGGCGAGGGTCATGGTCACACCCACTCGGCTCCGCCCTCATCGTCCCCATGGCCGTGCTGCTCCTCAGCTCTCGAGACAGACGGGAGCATGACTTCCTTGGTTTCAGTAACTGATCTCTGAGGCTGTAGGGATCTTACAAAGAACACGTCACCTTATTTTTTAATTTTAAATTTTTTTTGAGAGGGTGAGAGAGAGCTCATGCACGAGTGTGGGATGGGGAGTAGCAGAAGGAGAGAGAGGGAGGGAGAGAGAGAGAGAATCTTAAGGAGGCTCCACACCTCCACACCCAGCATGGAGCCCCACTCGGGGCTTGAACTCACCACCCTGAGATCATGACCAAAGCTGAAATCAAGAGTCGGACACTTAACTGACTGGGTCAGCCAGGCTCCCCAAGAACACATCACCTTAAGTCTCACGGTCTAAGCTTTCCAACGAGTTCCAGCACAGATAACCAACCTTAAAGATGGAAGTGAAGGGCAAAGGGGCCCACACAGCCTACCGCCTCTCCCCAGTGTGCCGGGGCCATTGCCAGAGATGACTCCTGGGCTTGGACCAAGGGGTCTCTGACCATCAGCCCTGGGCATTTTTTGCAACTTTTCCTGCTACACCACGATATGACCCGGAGAACATGGGCTATCAGATGCACTTTAGCACCAACAGTTCTTAGGTACAGAAGGGTAGACTCCATGAACACTGGGGGGTGCACAATGATACCAAATTGATGAGAAAATATGGCCTTCCACCGAGGCTTTTCTTAGCTCTTCATAAAGTAGAGATTTTGAAGAGGCAATGGAAGGCCAGCATGGGCCTCAGGCTCCACATCTGTAAAACAGGAAACCGCACCATGTGATTTCTAGGGTCCAAAATGCCACGGCCTGTAAGAACACTAAGAATCGGGGTGGGAGGGGTGCCTGGGTGGCTAAGGGGGTCAAAGCCTCTGCCTTCAGCTTAGGTCATGATCTCAGGGTCCTGGGATGGAGCTCCGCATTGGACTCTGTGCTCAGCAGGGAGCCTGCTTCCCGCCCCCTCTCTGCCTACTTGTGATCTCTCTGTCAAATAAATAAATTAAAAAAAAAAAAAGAATCGAGGTGGGACAATGCCAGGAGATGGGGGGAGTGGGGGGTGGGGGGAAGCCCCGAGAGTACATTCCCTGCAGCAGTGGGAGAAATACAGAGAAGCCTTGAGAGGCTGCTCACAGAACAGCTAAAAAGGGAGGTGATGTGAGAAGAAGCAATCCTGGAAATCACAAGTTTAAAAAATTGTTTAAAAAAATACACGCTCACAGCAAAAAATCAAAATAGTACAGAAGGATATAAAGGCAACAGTGCAACTCTCACAGGCTAACATCTAGCCTTTATGCATCTTCTGGACATCCTCTGTGCACACATATGTATGTGTGCGTACGTGTATTCTAACATAAATGGGTCATATTCTAGCTTTTGTGCACTTTGGTTTTATTATTCAGCAATAAAGAAAAATTAATAGAAAAACTGGCTTATCAAAAAAAAAAAAAAAACAGAGAAATTTGTTTACTACTTCTTTCAGGAAGTCAAGAGAAAAAAATAAAACATTTTCTCCTCTAATAACCCGTAACCACCAAGAATTACTAAAAGAGGGGGGCGGTAGTTCTTTTCAAGGAAGTTTTAAAATAAAAACACAAAATCATCCAAGAACAAATCAGTGGCCCACCAGTGACTGCTTTGTGGCCTCCTGGCATCATTCTCGGTTGTACTGGACAGAAGTGGAGGCTCACCCCGCTGTGACTCTGAAGTTGAGGCGTGAGCACCCACCCTACATCCCTACCCTGGATGGAGCTGGGCCCGGGGGCGGGTGGTGGGGGAGGGAGGGCGGGAAGCTCGGGGCCTCAGCTTCCATCACATCCCTGTCTGCCATCAGCTTTTCCCTCCAGCACAGAGAATAAAAGATAAAGAGTTTCAGGGAGATATAAGTCATCAACTACTCCATTTAACTGTGAAGATCAAGACAGATTGGGGGAAAAAAGGATTTAAAATATTTTAGAAATTCTTCATGATCTTTGAATCCCAACTTGGTGGGCCTGTGACTGTGGAACCTGCCAGTGGTGTGACCTAAGTGCTGCATGGGTCCCGGAGCAATCCAGCCGTCCTACCTGGACGAGGTTCACACCGAATATTACGTCCAGCGGGACACCGGGGTTGATGATGCAGATTAAGTAAAACAAGTTTGGCAAGTCAGACTTTAACCAGCAACACAGACTCCATGAATATGCCTCTCTCCTGATTTTTTTTTTAAGATTTTATTTATTTATTTGACAGAGAGAGAGAAATCACAAGTAGGCAGAGAGGCAGGCAGAGAGAGGGGGAAGCAGGCTCCCCGCTGAGCAGAGAGCCCGACTCGGGGCTCGATCCCAGGACCCTGGGATCATGACTTGAGCTGAAGGCAGAGGCCCCAACCCATGAGCCCCCCAGGAGCCCCCTGATATTTTTAAATACACAGATCTGTAAGACTCCAGGAGTTAAAAGACTGGGAAGCGTCAGGCTCTGCAGAGGCCAGAGCAGAACAAGATTTGTTTTCAGAAATTCTAGAGGTGCCTGACCTTTGCTGATTGAATTAATAGCTGCAAATTCCTTTCTCTCTGCCACACTCTGTGATAAGCTGAAGAGGCAAATATTCCAAAGGTGTGAAGTCATTCCATTTCTAGTCGATTTTACGTAGGTTTGGCAAACAGCGGGTGCATAATCAGAGCTGACTGCAAAGTCGACGGTTGGCACCTCCGGAGTGTCGAAGAGCTGGGTAGGGCAGGGCAGAGTCCTACTTCCAAGGCCCCGGACATCCTTTGTCCTTTCTGCCCTTGACACGAAGTGCGCCGCGGTGGAGAAGGGAAGGAGACCGAGGTGGCTGCACGCCACTTTCCTCCATCTCAGCCACCCTTAGAGAGAAGCACCCAGAACCGCACGCCAGCTGGTAAACACCAGACATTTTCTGGAACAAAGTGGATCACATGCAGCCCCTCAACAATACAGGTGTCTCTATCATTCCCCTTAACTGTCCATTCAGCAATGAGGTCCGTCCCTGTGCCAGTCAGGAAGATGGATCTGTCTTGTGGAAGAGGGGGCGGGGATCCCCAAAAGCAAGGCAGCATGGTGGAAGGACAGAAGGCAGGCTCTCCCACACTGCCTCTAACCTCCGTCTCGGGGGTGGGGGGAGGGTCACCGCACTTCTCTAAGCTTCAGGTCCCTGCTACGGATAAGGGGTTAAACTACAGGATTCCTGAGGGATCGTCTGGTCTGAAGTTCTGATTCTAGCTACTTGACTTTGGTTTCGGAATAATTTTAGAAAATTACTTAGAACTTTAGAAAAATTACAAAGACAGTACAGGAAGTTCTTGTACACCCTGCCCCCAGCATCCCCCGATGTTAACACCTCATATAGCCGTGGGACAGCGGCCAACTCTCAAAGCCAACCCTAGAGCACTCCAAGGAACTGAACCCGGACTTTCTGGATTTCACCAGCAATTCCACTAACGTCCCTTGTATGTTCTGGGATCCAGTCTAGGCTCTGGGCTTGCATTTCGTCATCCCGTCTGCTTCGTCTGTGACAGCTTCTAAGTCTTCCTTTTCATGATTTTGACCACACTGCAGCTCTTCCTAATGTGGGCTGCTTTTGTAGCCACTCGAAGACGGACATCAAGGAGACACGGATATGGATAATGTCAGGCACTGCAGACAAAAACTAAATCGTGGGCCGTCTGGGCCAAAGGATGTGGTCAAACATCTCCCAGTGCTACTGAGTCACGCGCTCTCCACTCCAAGGACTTGCTGTTACCAGTTCAACACCACCGAGCATTCCCAGCTCAAAGGTGAGGCTTGCCACTCTGAAGCCAATTTCATTTCCATTTCAACATGGGTATTGCACAAACGCCGCTTGGGTAACTAAAACAGCTGGTTTCACAAGTGGTGATCACTTGTATCTCTGCATCTTCCTTCGGAATCCTGCTAGAGAACGACAAAGCCTCTTTTTTTTTTTTTTTTAAAAAGATTTTATTTATTTATTTGACAGAGAGGAGAGAGATCACAAGTAGGCAGAGAGGCAGGCAGAGAGGGAAGGGAAGCAGGCTCCCCACTGAGCAGAGAGCCCAACACGGGGCTCGATCCCAGGACCCTGAGATCATGACCTGAGCCGAAGGCAGACGCTTTAACCCACTGAGCCACCCAGGCGCCCCTGACCCCCCCTTTTAAAGATTTTATTTATTTGTCATAGAGAGAGAGAGTGAGCACACAAGCAGGGGGAGTAGTAGGCAGAGGGAGAAGGTGCTCCCCCCTGAGCAAGGAGCCTGATGCGGGACTTGATCCCAGGACTTTGGGATCATGTCCTGGGCCAAAGGCGATGCTTAACCAACTGAGCCACCCAGGCATCCCTAAGTGTCTGACTCTTGATTTTGGCTCAGGTCATGATTTCAGGGTTGTGGGATCGAGTCCCCAGTCGGACCCTGTGTTGAGTGTACAGACTGCTTGGGATTCTTTCCCTCTGCCCCAAACCCCTGCTCGCTCTCACTCTCTCTCTCTCTAAAACTAAACAAAGCCAACCTGAAAACTTACTAATGCCTGAAAGCCAGCCTGGTATCTTGTGCAGCCGGAACAAGCCCACGTTTCATCCCAGGGCCTGCCAACGGAAGGCAGGCTCTAACATCTCGGGACTAAAGGCGCCTCAAGCGCTACGATTTTTTTTTTTTTTTTAAAGATTTTATTTATTTGACAGAGAGAAACACAGCGAGAGAGGGAACACAAGCAGAGGGAATGGTAGCGGGAGAAGCAGGCTCCCCGCTGAGCAGAGAGCCCGATGTGGGGCTCGATCCCAGGACCCTGAGATCATGACCTGGGCTGAAGGCAGACGCTTAACGACTGAGCCACCCAGGCGCCCCAAGCGCTACGATTTTGACAGTGCCCTTCCTCCTACAGCGACTGCCCATACGTTCAGACTAAGATATGTGGCAAATAGATATCATCGGCAATTAGAAAAGTTTAACTGTTGAGGAACAGCAGCAACAGCTCGAGGGGAGCTCCGCTGAAGCCGGGGAATCCTTATGTTAACCAGCGGGGGCGGGGAGGGTCCCCTTGAAGGAGTGAGGAAGTCAGCCCCACAGAATGCTCTTGAGTTCAGGGAGACCCTTCCTGTACGGCATGAACAATGGGCTCTATTTTCCCATTGTATGTTAGGCAACAATACATTTCTTAGTAAGTATCTGGGGAGGTATTTTCACGTGCTCTTCCTTGAAGGCATTTTTATCTTCAGTGAATGCTTAGTATCAATGCAAAAAAAAAAAAAAAAAGCACCAATCCTGATCGATGAGAACTTGATTTCCTTATAAAGTAGCTTACTAAAATATATGAATATAAAAGCTTATCCATTCACCATCTGTGACTGCCTACATACTTTTATAATCATTACTGTGTGTGTGGTTTTGCTTTGTTTCTAATGGGGGGATAATTTGGTTTGGCAATAGGAAACCACGCAGTATTTTGCCAGGAAGACGTTACCCCACCGCTCCATTAGTTGGGCTGATGATGCTGGGAATTAACAACCCAGACTCCGAGGGAGTGTGGGGGGCTCTGGCTTTTGAGTGGCCCTGACTGCACCCACCCAAACTGTAACTGACCCACATCTTCAAAAAACAAGAGAGCTTGACCATGCATACAAAGGATAAGAAGAAAGGCAGTAAATACAAGGGAATTCTATTTTCCTTTAAGGAATGGAAATATGTGAAGCTATTAGACGTAATGCTTTGCCACAAGGAACTACTGTGACGTGAAGCGCTGCGGCCTCCGTCAAGCCGAAGGCCAGAAAGGGAATGCCCGCTGGAGCAGGTGGGACACGCGGACAGAGGGCAGGCCAGCGGTCGGACGACAGGAGGTGGTGAGCACTGGGACAGGGACAGCATGGCCCTCCCATGGGGCAGAGGCTCCCCACAGGGCAATTCAGATACACTGCTACCAGATTTTCTGATTTTTTCCAAGAGAAGACAGACAACTGGATATTTATGTAAAACCTCCCATTTTTACAAATATTAGCAACTACAATTTATTGTGTGGGCATCCACAGCCTGGCCACGAGTAGATGGCCCATAAGATACCATAAATATTAAGCAGCAGGGGCAAGGGACGAGAACCCGCGTGGCTTCTCTTGTACTCCTTATCTGAAGGCCTGGCGAAGGCTCGGATACCAGTTAGAGGAGACCTAAAGAACTTCAAGGGTAATTTATGCGGCGATGAGAGATCAGCGAAGGCCAATTTAACGCTAACGGCCTCCCACCATTTCTTGGGGATCAGAACCAAGTATCTTTAATGAAATTAAATCATAACACCTCCATGTTCTTACAGCAACTTGAGTGTTTTCCCGCTAACTCTCATATTCCATTTCCCACTCCAGCCTTGTGCCTTCCTGTTGCAGGCAGGAGCGCGGACTGTGCGCAAGGCTCGGGCTGTGGCAGCCGAGGCATGAAGGGGGAGGGCGTGGGGGGGAGGAGCTTATTCAAGACGGCCGTGTAATCCAGCAGTTCTCAACTCTGCCTGCTTCCCTTTTGTTCCCACGCACAACTTGGGGCCAACAGGGAAGCTGGGGTGGAGAGAGGGCACAGGACCGGGCTGGGGGGGTGGGGGGCAGGAAATGGGTGGGGAGGCAGAACTGCGTGCTGAAGAAACGATCTTCCATCAACCCCGCAATCGGCCTGTGCCCTCCGCGGGGTTAGGAATTACTGGCAGCGTCTACACCCTTTGCCTTTCACCCGACAGGCCTGGACACTGAGGACAAGCCGGGTCACTGACCTGCCCAGGTACGCGGAGGTTCGCAGAGGCACAGCCGAGCCTAGAACTCAGTCCCTGAGACCAGACCAGTGAGGAAGGGACCCTAGCGTCTTCCAGTATTCTCAAACCCACGATCCCAGGGTGTGGGAACGAAGGGCTCTTGTTCTGTAGACGTGTCAGGACTCTTCCGGGACACCGGATGCGCGCTTTCTCTTACCTCCCATCCTTCCATTTCCAGTCCTCGCTTCCCATATATATCATAGATGGCCCTGGTCTGCGGGTCGCTGAGCACTGCAAATGAAGACGCACATGTGTTGAGAGAGCACGGATTCTCCTCTCAGACCCCCACCCGGTAAGTCCACTTCATCCTCTTCTCCCCGGTCCAACCCCAATCCCACGGAGAGGCCCTTTTCATCCCTGTGCATCTTTCCTCCCAACTGCCTCTTGGATCTGATCTAGGATGTGCTGAAAGGTGGACACAAATGAGAAATAGTGGATTTTCTGTGGCCAAGCTACTCTACCTTGTGAGGTGTACCTTACAGGAGGCTGCACCCTGGTGTCACTAAAGAACAGTGGTTTTTAACAGAGTTAAGTTTCTGCCGCAGTCTATAGTGAACCTGGGCTTGCAAGAGTTAATTCCAGTTTCTAAGGCTTGTTCAGACAGGCTGTGACTGTAGACAAAGGTGATTTATTATTTGCTCTATTATAGAGTTTCACTAACTCCTAAGACAGGTTCTCCCCTCTCTCCCCATCCATCTTTTTCTCTTTTTTATAAATCATTTAAAGACACAAACACTTGTCACCACGGTGGCGGCCACGTCACCTAACTTAGTACATCAGAAAAAAGACTTTTCAGTGAGGGATGGAGCCGCTGGAAGGGCGTCCGAACTGAACACAAGCGTCACGAAAGCTAACGGTCCTTCCTCTTCTCCTCCGCCAGTTTCTGTTCAAGACCTTTGAATCTTCGCTCCCTTGAGAATTCCCATATATTTTTAGGCCTAATTAAAAAAACGATGTAAATGATTCTATCCATATTCAAATCTAATGGGGAAGAAAGAAATGCTGACCACTGGAAAACGGGGGAGGCCAACTTCTCGAGCTAATCCGTAGGATTTCATTGGAAATTATTTATTCTCAGCCTTGCTTTGGTCTCGCCGTCAGGACGGACTCCGGGGCCGGGTCTGCTGCCGCAGCACTTCCGCCAGCGCTGCAGGAGTTTTCTGTTACCTCTTCCCTGAAGCTCCGTGGGTGATCTGGACGGCAGTCAGGTTACCGCAGCCATTCAGACAACGGAATAGGACAGAAGGACCAGGCTTCTGGTCAGCTCTGCCCTGGATGTGGTCCGAGTGGAGTTACGTGCACTGCAGACCCACCACTGAGCTCAGACACGCGCCACGTGCCACGGCCCGGGCATCGCTCCTCACTTCACCGTAAAATCTAATTTTACGGTAAAACCATTAAGCGAAATATAGCATATGCTCTTATGACTGCAACGAGAAGTCTTTATTCTCCAAAGAAACACATTACTAATTTCGGGTCTGTCTAACCAAGGAGCGCATCACCAAATGGCTCTGGAGTAAACAACTTGTTTTACCTGGTGCGTGGCCTAAGAGGAAATTAGTATTTTTTAATCTTTATTTTTACAACCATGGCAAACTGGGCATAACGGAGAATCGAGTATCGCCACTTTTAAGTGTACGGTTCAGGGGCACTGAGGGCAGTCACGCCGTTGTGTGACCCTCACTGCCTCGGGGCCAAGAGCTCTGGCGCCACCTCTGACAGAAACTGGGCACCTAGCAGTGACTCGAATGAATGTTTTGTACTCAGCCACGTCACAGAATGTTCTTTCTGAAGTACCTGAGATGGAAGCAGAAAACCCTGCGTTCCTTGACTCTACTTCCTGTTGGCCTAAGGTCATCCTCCTTTTGCTAGAACCCTTCCTTCACTGAATGGTCCGGAGCCAATAAGATCAGGGTCAAAAAAAAAAAAAAAAAAAAAAAAAAGTTCTCGCACCTCTTCTCATAAAGAAGAGAACAAAGGAGGCTTGTCGGTAGCGATCAGCCTTTTACCTCCACGAGCTCCCTTTAGAAGAAAGCCAGCGAGCGATTTAGAGCCCGGGAGCTCCCTGCAGCCCAGCCTGTCTGCCGCTCTCCCCGCACGCTCGTTTCCCACTTACTGGACACATATTGATTTCCAAAGCAAAATACTCCTCTTTCAAAGGACCCTGTCAGTAAAAAAGCACTGACCTAACCTCCTCCCTCATACACCTCTAAGGACTCTCTCTTTCTGTCCTCTACAAATCAAGTCTCTAAAAATCGAGCAGCTGCTCCCAGGGCATCTGCGTGAAGCCAAGCGCTCCGCTGACCTTCATAAGCCTGGTGAACAAGGTTAAACAGTCGTTCTGCTTGGGATTTGAGCTCGGGGTCCCGGTGCTTGTCGGGGTGGTAAAGCATACACAGCCTCCGGTAGGCGGCTTTCAGCTCCTCGGAAGACGCCTACGGAAAGAAAAATCCAATTAGAGGACAATCGATGCTCCTTAAATATTATCATTATCAGAATCAGCCTTGAAATGGGCGAGCCTGTCAGCCACTTTCCAACGTGTCTGCTCGCCGCACACGGGACATAATGCAGTTATGCTTTATTGCTTCAATAAGGCTTCTTTTTTCCACAGTTAATAAAGTGATCAATTATGGACATCAATAGCAACTGTGTTTTGCTGGGAAATGCTGTTATCAGATGTGTCTCTAGCACTGGTTCACTGTGCTCGGAGCTGAAACAAAAAAAAGTCAGGGACCCGCTTATATTTTAACCTAAGTTATTTGAAATAAATCATACCGAGGTAATCTTAACAGAAAACTGGCTCAGAGAGGGAAAAAGCTGTACCCACTAGACAGCAATGCCTTGCATCTTACTCAGTATTCCAACAAAAGAAACTCAGTGAACATTTACCCTTAAGAAAACCCAAAGACAAAATTGTAAAGCCAGCGCATGCCCCCGGTTCAACCTCTAATTCCAAAAGGGAGCGCAGAAAGCAGGCAAAACGCTTTGCTTTCCTACAGCAGAAACAACAGCCCGCCTTCCCAAACCCAGAAGACCCCTCCCCGAGGCATGCGGAGCACCGGTCCTCACAAGTCCCCAGCCGGAGGGAGACCGCGCACCACGCGAAGGGCAGACGACACGGAGTAAATACAGTGGACTCGGCGTGTGTTTTAGCCACACAGAAGGGAGGGACATGGGGGTGAGGACAAAACCCACATTGCACTTTTCCTGCCACACAGCCACTGAGCAGTGCTCAGGAGACTCCCTGGGAGGCCCTAGGAACACCGAGCTAGCGACCCATCTGGCCGGCCCCTTGGGCCTGTTTTTGGGCAAGTATTAGGTCTGATTTTGTATCAGCCTCAGGGACCATTCTGGTCCATCAGAGGCGATGCTGAACACGCAGCTCTATTTAGATGGTCGGTCAAGTAAAGAACTTTATAAAGATTTTATTTATTTGAGAGAGAGAGGCAGTGAGAGAGAGCACGAGAGGGGTGAAGATCAGAGGGAGAAACAGACTCCCCATGGAGCTGGGAGCCCGATGCGGGACTTGATCCCGGGACTCCGGGATCATGACCTGAGCTGAAGGCAGTCGCTTTACCAACTGAGCCACCCAGGTGTCCCAAGCACATTTTATTTTGGGAGGCGACTCCCTCACCATTGACGACAGAAGCCCATTTCTGGGTCGTCAACAACATGCCGGAGGGGGCCGAAACCAAGTCTCAGAACCTGTATCCGCAGGGAGAGCCATCACAGGGATTGGGCAAGCAATCAAGGTGACAAGGAAGCACGGTGGACCATATTTT
This sequence comes from Procyon lotor, assembly GCA_028646535.1. Classification (NCBI taxonomy): domain Eukaryota; kingdom Metazoa; phylum Chordata; class Mammalia; order Carnivora; family Procyonidae; genus Procyon; species Procyon lotor. Next base: position 3,635,904 of record CM053606.1, read on the forward strand.
TCCATAATTTCTATAACTTTTCAGTATCTTCCAATTCCAGGACTCATGAGGTTTTTTTTTTTCACTAAGGAGAAAAGGTAAAACTTTATTGTACTTTAGGAGTAATTTTTGGCACAAAATTTAAATACTTTATATGAGGTGTTATTCAGATGTTAGAAAACCAGCAACATTGTTTGTTTACTACATGTTTACTAGAAGTTGTTTTTTTTTAATTAACATATAACATATTATTTGCCCCAGGGGTACAGTTCTGTGAATCATCAGGCTTACACATTTCACAGGACTCACCACGGCACACCCACCCCCAATGTCCATAGCCTACCGCCCCATCCCTAACCCCTACCCCCTAGCAACCCTCAGTTCGTTTCATGAGATTAAGAGTCTCTTATGGTTTGTCTTCTTCCTGATCCCATCTTGTTTCATTTTTTCCCTCCCTACCCCTCACAACTCCCTGTTCCGCCTCTCAAATTCTTCATATCAGGGAGATCCTATGATAATTGTCTTTCTCTGATTGAGTTATTAAAAGTTTTTTTTTAAAAAGACTTTATTTGAGAGAGAGGGAGCGAGCACAAGGGGTGGGAGGGGTAAAGGGAGAGGGACAAGCAGACTTCCAGCTGAGCAGGGGGCCCGATGCGGGGATGGATCCCAGAACCCTGGGATCATGACCTGAGCTGAAGTCAGATGTTAACAGACTGAGCCACCCAGACACCCCTACTAGAGGTTTCCAACAAGGAATTCTGGAGACCTCCAAAGGAAGACAGGGCACATGACCAGGAAGATGTGTCAGTCACATGTGCCCAGTGCCGCTCAGTGCCCTCCGGATGATGTCTTCACCTCTAGGCCCAGGGATACTTCTTCTGGGAAGGAGGTTGCTGGCTGGCTGACCTCTCTGGGCCTCTCCAGCTGACTTCACATGATCTGTCATCCAGAAAGAGCTATATGTGAGGCCCTCAGCCTGGGCTTTAAACCAGACACAGATCTTCACTGCTTGTTTGGACAGAAGGTCAACTACACGTAGTTTCAAATCAGCAGCTCCCTGGACAGGGTTAAAGCCCTTGTTGACTGAGCTTCCCTTGTCCTCTTAGAATCAGGCAGACTTCTGCCCCATTCCAGCTCTCCTTTCCTTCTCTTTGGAGCAGCATTTGAGAATTCTACTGTCCAAAAACTTATAGTTGGCTGCCTTCCCTCTTTCTCTCCATCTGCTCACCTACAAGATTTCCTCTGGTAACACACCAACCTCCAAGTTCATTGGTGAACACAGGCTTTGGGGCAAATGGGCTTTCCGACTCTCAGCCTGCTCTTCTGCAAAAGGAGACAAGTCTCCGGGATGGGGAGACAATGGAATGAGAGCGTGACCTTACGGGGCTTCGCAGAAGGCCCGACACGGAGCACAAGCTTTCGAAGCGTGGCTCTTGGAAAACCTTTTGCTTGTTTTCTCAGCTTGCAACTGGACAGCAGTACCTCTCTCCCCAAATCACCTTGAGGAGTAAATGACGTAAGACCTGTGCAGTGCTCAACAATGCTGTGCGCACAGTAGAGATCTGATCACTCTGGCTACCATAACCCGAAGTGAAGCTCCACACCCCCTGAAAGTGGAATAGATTAGAGGGAAGATGTCACCCTGGCATGGGGCGGCAAGAAGGCTCAATTGTGAAGCAATCCTTGTTTGTGAAAACTCGAGCGAGCTTACTACATTACATGTGCCCTCTTCCAGATATACATTGTTTCAGTAAAAAACACAAGACTCCATCAAAGAGATGTGGTCAACATTCCTGTCTGCAGGTGTTTTTCTTTCTCCTACCCTTGATTTCTTTCCCTGCCAACACCAATCATGCAACGCATTTCTTGCCACACTTGGCCAATATGCCTGCCCCCTATACCAAACCTCATTGTTTTAAGCAAATAATAGTTAACTAAATAAAATAGATGTTCTCCAGGTAGGTTTACCTATGTAATGATGTAAAAGGGCTTGTTCCTCACTAAACAGCAATTATAGATTATTTTCTTTCTGCAAATTTTAATTGTCCTTTCTGGCATCTCATAAAAGTTACAAGTGCATGATTAGACAGATTTGGCTGATTTCTAGCTTAGGCTGCTGTTTCCTGGTTGTTAAAATTAAAAGAGATGACAAGGGGGGGAGAATATCTAATCTGCAAGACCTTCTGTAATCATATTAATAAATGGCTTAATGCGCTATTGATTAAGTAATAGAAAGGAGAAGTTTCATTTTTAATAAATATTACATTCAATAGAAGGTTAGATTGGGCCTTTCATCATAACTGAATAGCTGAGGTCACTGGGTCGATATTTCATGAATGATAAACTCTTTATCATAAAAAAACTGATATTATTTCAAAATCTGTAATATTAAAAACAAAACCTACAGTTGCATACTCATTTCTAAAATCCTATATACAATTAAGACATGAATTGTGCTTATTTAAGTCTGAGAAGTTTCGGGGCTCCTGGGTGGCTCAGTTGTTGGGCGTCTGCCCTTGACTCAGGTCATGATCCCAGGGTCCTGGGATCTAGCCCCACGTTGGGGTCCCTGCTGAGCAGGGAGTCTGCTTCTCCCTCTGCCTCTCTCCTCTGTTCATGCTCTCTCTGTCTCGAGTGAATAAATAAAATCTTTAAAAGAAAAAAAAAAAAGAACTGGCGGACTCATATTACTGGGTTTTTAAGATACACTACACGGCTCTGGGAATCGAGACAGTGTGGTACTGGTGAAAGATGTGTAAGTCAATAGCACAGAGGCAAGTCCACAACTCGGCCAGGTGATTTTGGAAAAAGATGTCAAGGTGGTTCAATGGGGAAAAGATCATCTTTTTAATACATGATACTGAAAGAAAGGAACATACATATACAGAAAAATGAACCTTGACCCTTACCTTGCGTCATATGTAGGGGGCACATGAAGACCTTCAGAGAAACAAAAACAGATAAACAAAAGCTGAGGGAGTTCATTACCACTAAACCCACCCTGCAGGAAATGCCCTGGGGAACTCTGCAGGTTGAAATGAAAGGATCCTAGACAGCGACTCAAAGCCACATAAAGAGGGTAAAGGTCTCCATAAACGTTAAACACATGGGCAATTATAAAAGCTAGTGTTACTGTAAAAATGGGTCCCGACTCCACACTTTGTTTTCTTAATAATTTAAGTAACTAACACGTTAAAAAAATCATTACTCTAAAGGCTAGTCCTTTGTAACTTTGGCTTGTAACTTCACATTTTGTCTCTACATAGTGTAAGAAACTAAAGCATTGTAAAAAACAATTACTAGGGGCGCCTGGGGGGCTCAGTGGGTTAAAGCCTCTGCCTTCAGCTCAGGTCATGATCTCAGGGTCCTGGGATGGAGCCCCACATCAGGCTCCCTGCCTGCTTCCCCCCACCCCCAACCTCGCCCTCTGCCTCTCTGCCTGCTTGTGATCTCTCTCTATCTGTATCAAATAAATAAATAAAAATCTTTAAAAAAAAAAAATGTTAGGATGTTACATGTAACTACAAATTACAGAATACACATGAAAGGAAATGAGAAGGAAGTTAAAACATTTCACTATTAAAAAACTGGCTAAACACAAAAGACTGTAATCTGGAAATTAAAGGACAAAAAAGATACAGGACATAGAAAGGAAATAGTAAAACGGCAGAAATAAGGTCCTCTTTATCAACAGGTACTTTAAATGCCAATGGATAAAATTCTCCAATAAAAAAGACAGATTGGCAGGATGAATTAAAAAAAAAAAAAATGACCCAACTGTTTGCTGCTTATAGGAGACTTGCTTTAGAACCAAAGACACAAATAAGTGAAAAGTGAAAGGATAGGAAAACATTCCGGGCAAACAGTAACCAAAAGATAGGCGTGGCTCTACTAACATCAGACAAAACAGACATCAAATCCTAAAAGGTTACAAGAAACAAAGAAGGACAATACATATATCAACACAAGGTTCAATACAGCAAGAACAGGGACGCCTGGGTGGCTCAGCTGGTTAAGACGCTGCCTGCGGTTCATGTCGTGATCCCAGGGTCCTGGGATCCAGTCCCACATGGGGCACCCTATGTGCAGGGAGTCTGCTTCTCCCTTTCCCTCTGTGCGCTCACTCTCTCAAATAAATAAAATATTTTTTAAAAAAAAGAAAGAAAACTGAAAAATTCACACATTTGAGGAAATTTAATGATACATTCTCAAATAACCAAGAAGAGACTGTGAGGGAAATTAGAAAATAGAGATGAAAGAAAAGAAATAAAACATAGTGAAACTTCCAGGATGCAGTAAAAACAATGGTGAGGGAGAAATTTATTGCTATAAATGTTTACATTAAAAAACAGCAAAGATCACAAATCAACGACCTAATATAAAACTAAAGAACTAGAAAAAGAACAAATAAACTCAAAGCTAGATAGCAGAAGGAAATAATAATGATCAAAGCAGAGATAAATAAAATAGAGAATAAAAAAGCAATCAGGAAAATGAACAAAACCAAAAGTTGGTTCTCAACAACAACAACAACAACAACAACAACAAAACAACAACAAATCAACAAAACTGACAAATCGCTAGCTAGCCTGCTTGAGGACGAAAAGAGAAAAGATTCAAATTACTAAGCTCAGAAATGAAAG
>CM053606.1:3658379-3701110 GCA_028646535.1 Procyon lotor
GGGGGGGGGGGGGGGGGGGGGGGAAGCACGAGCAGGACCCTGGGATCATGACCTGAGCCGAAAGCAGATGCTTGACTGATTGAGCCACTCAGGTGCCCAATAAATAAAATCTTAAAAATTTTTTTTTTTTTAAAAAGAAGGGCTAGTTTCAGAAAATCTGGTTTCATTTACTGCTTTGTTTCTAAGAACTGGAGAGAAGTTAGTAACTAGTCAAACAGCTTCATTCAAAGGGAAAGGAACTGAAGGCCAAAGAAGTGGTCTACCCAAAGCCTTACTGTTTATTAGTTACAAGAACCTCCAGGTGCCTGTGGCAGCCTAACACGATTTGCAGTCCCCCCAGATATTTCACTGGACATTTTCCTAATACAAGGTGGCTAATATGTCTGAGGGATTTTTACCTGGGTCCCCAAGGACACAGTCAGACTTCTGAGGGCTGAATTCAGGCTCTTGCACTTTCTATTGGTGTTGCTCTGGGCAAGTTACTTAACCTCTCTCCGCCTCAGTTTTCTCAGCTATAAATCAAAGATTTTCGTAATACTTACCTTAGGGGCTGGGGTGAGACTTAAACAAGGTAATGTAATAGGGAGTGTTCACTTAGCCTGGTGGCCCTGCACAAAGCAGTACTCAAAATGTTAGCTATCACTGACATCGTGCACACCAACACTTATGGACAACACGTATTTGACCGGCTTTGCATAAAACAAACTTGGCTAATCACGATCACTGGGAAAACTGAGAGATGGAACGAAAGGTTTTCTAAGCAGGGCTGAGAAGGCCAAACCCAGCAGCTTCGAGATAAACGATCCACCTTAGGACCTGACCTTGGAAGCCTTCCTGTCCTTCACGCTAATGTCAACTGGACTGGCCAACAAAAGAAACTTACTAGGTCCCTGCTACATGCCAGACACAGTGTGAGACCTTATCTTTTACTGGGTCAGGAAACGGTGCAAACACTTGGCGTGTGGCGAGGGGCGCGGATGCTGAGGCCGTGCTTGGGGCACCGCGGCTTCCCTGGTTTTACAGCTTCTTCCTAATCTGCGGCCTCCGAATGGGGCTGTAGGTACGGGAGGCTCTTCCTTCAATTTCTGGACAGTCGCTCAGGGGAGAGGAAGACACGAGACACGTGCCTCTGGGCCTGGATTTACTTCAAAAGCAGGACGGCCCCATGAATACTCGGGAACCCGACAGACGCCGTGGGAAGGTTCCCTCGTGGCCTTGACCTTGGTGCCTGAGACTCAGTCTTCCATTCTGCCGGCTAAGGGCCATGACACAGCCCCTCGGCCGCGGCATGTCTGTGAGCCGGGCGGGGCACGGGGTCCTTGAGGACCCGGAACCCCACTCCATAACCCCTACCTCGGGGGCCCTTTCCCTCCTGTGGGTACCGGGGCCTCTGGTCTTGCCAGGACGCGGCTCTCTGGCCGCCGGGAGCAGGGGCAGAGGCCGGCCGGGACACCCTGGGCGCAGGGGTCGAGGCGGTGGGGACCGCCCGGTCGGCGGGCGGTCGCGCATGTCGGGCAGGGTCACGCGGCCTCCCCGCCGGGTCCCGGCCGCCCGTGGCGGGGCCAGAACAGTGGCCGCCAGCCTGGCCCTCCCGAACCACGGGGCACGGCCTCCGCCCAGACGGCGTCCCGCCGCAAGCCTCACCTCCCTGCGCACGTTCAGCAACGAGTAATAGTCTTCATTGTCCAGCTCCTCCTCGTTCAAGGCCGTCGCCATCTTCGCAACCTTTCACCCCGCCAAACCGGCAAGGCCGTGCCCAAGAGGGACCGGCGAGCCGCTGCCCCGACAGCACGGGCCAGCCCGGCTGCGCCACAGCGGCCCCTGGCGGACCGGAGGGGCGCCGCCGCCGCCCGCGCCCCGCAGCAGCGCGCCTGCGCCCTGCGCCCCCGCGCGGTCGAGTACGGGACGCGGCGGCCGGGGTGCGCCACGTGCTGCTCGCGGACCTAGATCTCACCTGGTCTCCCTGAGGCTCAACCGGAACCCGACAGGGAGGCTGCCGTCACACCTGGGGGTGGTCCCCGCTGTCCCCTGAGACGCCGCCCTTGTCCCCCACGCCGGATCCCAGTGCGGGGAACGTTCTGTCCCAAACAGCCCCGCCCAGGCCCCCCGGGCGGAGTTCACCCCGGCTGGAGGCTCCTCGACGCTCCACTTGCTGACTTCTCTGCACAGTAAACCTCCAGAATGGGATTTATTCCTCCCCCATCGTTCTTCGTCTTTTCTCCTGGCCATCCAGAGCCCTGCAGATAGTTGATGCTATCTGACTTCAATGGGCCCCCAGTCTCTCCCTCCCTCAATGTCGTTTTTTTTTTTATTTTTTATTTTTTATTATTGCCCTTCATTTAGAAGCACGTGGGCATTTTTTCTGCTGCTTAACTGCCAAGGCAACACCCATTTTGTTCCCACAGAAGGCAGGCATCTGTACCTACGGTCCCTATCCCAGAGCCTCCTCTTGTAAATTTCTACCTTATAATTTAGTGGTGGAGTCTAATTGATTTCAACCCGGTGCCTGCTGTTTGGTGCATTATTAAAGATGTCTCGGTTACAACCACCTAAATAATTTAAGTGTCCTCGAAATGATGCAGTTATCAAGAGAAGGTGGACAGCAGAGTTTCCATGCTCTTGCCACCTGTTTGGTTCATGCTGACCTGTACCAATTCCTCATTATTTGTCAGGAACGTTTGTGGAGCCTTGACTAAGGATCAGTTTAGAACCATCCCTGCTGCCCTTCCTAAGCAGGTCTCTTGGGAAGCCCCAAACACCTGTCTGTGGATTTGAGAAGTTGATTTTTTTCTCTTCCTCATTTTTGCCCAGATGTTCACCATCTGGGGCTGTGTATGGTCCCTTCTAAGTTGCTCAGCCCTCCTAGGATCTTTTGGCATGAGACAAGTAGGTGTGCTGAGACAGGTTATTTGAGAGTGTTGAGTCAGTCCGGGCCGACCTCAGCCGCGTTGTAAAGGAAGAGCTATTTCTTCAGCTGGGCGAGACTTCTCCACAATAGCTTTCACAGATGCTCACATTCCATCCGCAATTGCAGCAATTTTTTATGGTCTTTCCTTTTTTCTCCTTTGCAGAGCAGTGATTAGGGCTAAGCTGCTTGCTGACATTTGCTGGTCTTTAAAAGAATTTCTTACAGAGAGGCTGGGGGGAAAAACTACAACGTTGAGACATTCCTTTTTTCCTTAGGTTTGTAGACATTAATTGGGCCATAATGCTCAGTTGGGTAGAGAAGTTCCTTGCCATCTTTCCTCTGCCTTGGAAAACACTGCCTCTAGGAATTCTATAAACAGAACCCAACATATGTTTCTGAGGGCCCAGGTCTGTGTTTCTATGATTGAGAATGACCTGGTTTTTATCACCACTCAAACGAAATAAATAGTGACTCAGGGATGCTCTGTATTTGTCCCCTTTTGGGCGCACGATACTTTGTATTATAGTTGCTTGGAAAGTGAATGTGACACATGGAAAATAAGCTTAGATACACCACAGGCCTGAGAGTAAATTTACTTCAGAGCTTGATTGTTTTGTTTCTCCCTCCAAAAGCCTTCATCTCGGATGCACGAAATAATGGAAAGCAGGAGCGGTACAAATTGATAAGTTACCACACCCATCCAACCACCACTCATGCCTGGGCAGCCAACGAAACTCAGCCACATTAACTCACTGCCTTGCGTTTTTGTTTTCTCTTTATTGGGTAAAGCCACAAAGCAATTTGTAACTTAGCTACAAAGCCAAGCCTAATACACTTACATAATATATTTATATAGCTAGGTGTGGATGTGTTATATGTATGTATAGAGAATCATTTTTGAATTCTCTCAGCTGTAAATAGAAAACATAAGAACATTTTCCTTCACCACCATTTGTATTCAGAATGACCCCAGAATATTTGACCTTCCTAGCACAACCATCGGGAAGCAAGCTCCCGATGTTCCATGGGTTGATCTAGTGCGGGGGGGGGGGGCTCCCTCTAGCATTAAATATAAGATGCTCAGATTTGAATTTCAGATAAGCGATGAATAACTGTTAGTATACATATACTAATATTGCGTGGGGCATATATATGCAAAAAAAATTCACTATGTATCTGAAATTAAATTTTAACCGTATTTTTCCTTGCCACATCTGGCAACCCCAACCAGAAACCCTTCACTCCTTCCCCCTTTTCCTGAGTAATTCTTGTAAGAGATGAGGTAAACAGCCCCGACCCAGCCCCTTGTGCAGTTGGACTGAATCCATACCCCTTCTCTAAAACTCAGGAGGAAAATTTTACCTCTAATCTTTTTATTATTCTCTTGTCATTGAGTCCCGATTGGGATTCAGTGCTTGCTTGCCATTCACAGACTGTTTTTCCTTTCCCTCGTGAGCTCTGATAACCCCTGTTCAGAGGAATTAGGGGATAAAGATTCCTTAGCTGAAGAAAAGAAGGAGAATGTTCAGACACTCAAGAATTTAATTTTCTTGGGGTGCCTGGGTGGCTCAATCATTAAGCATCTGACTTTAGCTCAGGTCATGGTCCCAGGGTCTTGGGATTGAGCCCCACGTTGGGCTCCGTGCTCAGCAGGAGCCCTCTCCCGCTCCCCCTGCTTGCGTTCCCTCTCTTGCTGTCTCTCTCTCTGTCAAATAAATAAAATCTTAAAAAAAAAAAAAGGATTTAATTTTCTTGATGGTATCTCCTCCCTTAGCGTTTCAGGGACTTGTCATTTACATCTTGAGCCAAGATGGTAATTGTAGAAGGGTTGAGGCACCCACAGCAAAGGCCACACCTCTGTGTGGAGACTGTTGCTGAGACAATCTCTGGCGGGGATGGACTGGGGGCTTTGCAACTCACCAGTGTTAGAGCTCGCCATCCCAGTAGAGCGTACATCTCTAAAATCTCCAATCCAGAGCTTCTGCCTTTGGAACTCAGCATTCTACCTGTGATATCATCCATCCATCATGCAAAGGGTACTGGTCTCCTCTGCTGTTTGCAACTTTAGGTCCTTGGTCCCTATGTGTTAATCCATCCTAATCCATCAGCTCCCCGCTGGGGTCTCCTCCCAATCTTCGTTCTTGGTCATTCGGTGATATCGTAATCCTTTGACCTTTGGCTCTGTCCACCACATCCATTCTCAGATGGTTTCCCTTCCTTATCTACCTTTCTGCACTCCTCCCAGGCTGTTGGAAGTAGCTGGGGAAAGTCTTAGAAAATACCAAGTTGATGCTATCTGACTTCAATGGGCCCCCAGTGTTACTTTGCAATCCTATTGCATTCATCTCTTATTTACACTATATAAATTCCCACAGTGTCTACTCAGCTTATCTTTGAGTTTGGAGACGACATCCAGAAATGGGCACGGGTATTTCAGCAATTTATAAGAAGGAAATGGTTTCCATTTTAGTGGAAGTGACACTCTAAAGAGGGCTGGGGGGTGGTGAGGTGCAGACAATAAACCAGGGGGTTAATAAACAAGATAATTTCAGATGCTAAGCACTATAAGTGAATTAAAACATGGTGATGCGATGGTGGAACATCTCAGGGGGAGGGAGGTCACGTTAAGTTGTTTGGTTGGCTATGAAAGATCTATCTGAGGAGATAATTTGGAACTGAATGACAGGAAGGACCCAGCTTTGTAAGACCTCAAGGAAGAAACTTCTGGCGTGAAGCCTCAGAGATGGGACGAAGTTTGGCTCCAGAACCAGGGAGCGAGCCCGTGAACACAAAGCTGAAGCAGGTAGGAAAAGATGTTAGGAAAAAGAAAAAAGAAAAGAAAAGATGTTAGAGGAGAGACCGGAGATCTTGCAACTGGAGCAGCATGGCCAAGCCTCGTAGGGTGCGCCTGAGTGGGGAAGCCCGCAAACAGGTGGATGTTTTCAGGCAGAATCTTTTCCAGGAGGCAGAGGAGTTCCTCTACAGTTTCTTGCCACAGAAAATCATACACCTGAATCAGCTCTTGCAAGAGGACTCCCTCAATGTGGCTGACCTGACCTCTCTCCGGGCTCTACTGGACATCTCCATCCCAGACCTCCCACCCAAGGATGATGAGATGGAAACAGATAAGCAGGAAAAGAAAGAAGTTCCCAAGTGTGGCTTTCTCCCTGGAAATGAGAAGGTTCTCGCTCTCCTTGCCCTAGTTAAGCCAGAAGTCTGGACTCTCAAAGAAAAATGCATTCTGGTGATTACATGGATCCAGCACCTGATCCCCAAGATTGAAGATGGAAATGACTCTGGGGTGGCAATTCAGGAGAAGGTGCTGGAGAGGGTAAATGCAGTCAAGACAAAAGTAGAAGCCTTCCAGACAACCATTTCCAAGTACTTCTCAGAACGCAGGGATGCTGTGGCCAAGGCCTCTAAGGAGACTCATGTAATGGATTACTGGGTCCTGGTGCATGAGCGAGATGAGGAGTTCAGGGCCATGGTGCTGGACCTGAGGGCCTTCTATGCTGAGCTTTATCATATCATCAGCAGCAACCTAGAGAAAATTATCAACCCAAAGGGTGAAGAGAAGCCATCTATGTACTAGTCCAGAGCCAAAATAATAATAATAATAATAATAATAATAATAAATAATGTGTGTGTGTGAAAAAAAAAGAAAAGATGTTAAAGGGGCTTAGTCAGGACGGGCTCATGGAGTGTAGAGGTCAGCAACTTAAATGTTATTCCAGCCACAACGGGGAGCCATCGAAGGATTTTAAGCCGGGAAGTAACATGGTCTGTTTCCTACCCCCCTCGAGGATTACTCCAGCGGGTCAGGGTTAGAAGGAGCCGGAAGGAGATCAGCCCTTCGCCTGACCCCGTTAGAGGTTATGCAGTGTTCTGGGAGGAGAGGGTGGTGGGCTTGCTCTGACCCAGAAGCATGGGGCTGGCAGGCAGAGCCTGCTCTTTGCACCGGAGTTAACAGGAACTGCTGATAGGTTGGGTCTGGGGGACGGAGACAGGGGAGAGAGGAATCAGCAGTTACTCCTGCATTTTGGTTTGCGCTGCTATGTGGTGAGACCATGGTTGCTGTTGAGGAAGCAAGGGAAGGTTTTAGAGGGAGTCACGAGTTGTGTTTTGGAGACATAGAGCTCGGTCTCGGTTAGATCTCCACGTGGGGGTGGCGCTTGCTGCTTCTGCTGCCTCTGCTTCCTCTCCACCAGCTCTTTTCACCTCTTACCATCAGACCCTTGTTCCCACCATTCATAAGAAGTCCCTCCTCAGTTTCCAGTGACTTCCTGAGCCCCAGATGCAGTGGCATCTGTTGGACTGCGGACAGCCTGGACCTCAGGCAGCTTGTGACAATGTCATCCCTCCTCCACGGTAAGCTGTCTACCTCTGCTTCACGGTCTCTCTCTCGTGACCCCCATGTTTCTCTGCATCCAACCCCCTTTCTTCCTCTGCAATCTGGGTTCCCACATCTTCCAGCCTTGCACCTCCTTTCTTCATGGAGCTTTGGTTCTAACAACAAAAAAATTAATCTCTGAACCATTCTTGAACTTGTTCTTCATCTTTTCTTGCATCTCTGAGTTTCCAGGAGGGGTCATTGACCTTCAGCTTAAAAAAAACCACTTTGTGGAAAAATTTGTGTGTGGGGGGTGTGGGGGGGATCTGCTGTTGAACAATGCTCTCAGCTTTTGTCTATCTGAAAAGATCTTTATCTTCCTTTATTAGTATTAAAGGATTTTTTTTTCTTCAGGGGAGAGGAATCTAGTTTGGCAATTACTCTGTTTTCCAGCATATTGTTTCCAATGTCATTTCCCTTCATTTAGGCATCTGCAGCGGCTGCTGCGAAAGAATGCTCTTGTTTCTTTTGGGGGTCTCAGTTAAGCTTCTTAGACCCTCTTAGTGTATTCTGTATACTTTTTAAAAAAACCTTTTATTTGTTTGTGAGAGAGTGTAAGAGCACAAGAGGGTCAGAGGGAGAGGGAGAAGCAGACTCCCCACTGAGCAGGGAGCCCGATGCGGGGCTCGATCCCAGGACCCCGGGATGAAGGCAGATGCTTAACTGACTGAGCCATTCAGGCACCGCTCTGTATGCTTTTTTAAAAAAAGAGAGATTTATTTGTTTATTTATTTGAGAGAGATTGATGGGAAGAGAGAGAGGGAGAGGAGAGAGGGGGAGAAGCAGACACTCACCTGAGCACAGAGCCGGATGCAGGGCTTGATCCCAAGACCCTGAGAGTGTGACCCTGAGATCGAAACCTGAGTGGAAACCAAGAGCCAGATGCCCAACTGACTGAGCCCCCCAGGTGCCCCTATTCTGTATGCTTTTTATTCTCTTTTGTGTCTTCCTTGTTTTTCTCTCTGTGGCTTCTTTGTGGATGGCTCTCCGTGAGCAATCTTCCACTTCTCTATGAGTCCCTCGTTTTCGAACATTTTCTTTACGACCTCATTGAGGTATCGTTTAGGTGCAGTAAAATGTGCACATTTAGAGTGAACAATTTCATGAGTTTTGACACACGTGTCTGCCCATGAATCCATTACTATCATCGACATGATGAACCACCAACCCACTACTTACCATTGTAGACTAGACTTCGTTTTCTAGAATTTTATATATGGAACATACGTCCCACCATAGCTGTCATCCTGCTTAGTCTGTTGCTGCAGGTGACCCTACCCTTCTCCTCACCGTGGGCACCCTGGTTCCTGAATGCCCTATTTCCTGTTTGTTTCATTTCTTGGCTTCGATAGAGTCAATCTTCCCATTTTTTGAGATCTTAGATTCCTTTATCTTACCTTTATATATGATGGTGAGTTTGTTAGGTTGATAGTTTGGGTACAAAAGTCTAGGTTGTAACCATTTTTCCTCATAACTTTAAGGGCGTTGCTAAAGCCTTTAGCCTCAGTTTCCCAATGTTGTTTTCAATAAGACGGATTCTATTCCAATTCCTCAGCATTGTGGATGGTTTTTTTTCTTCTTTCTTTGGAAGTACTGTTCTTGTTCCTGATTTTCTGAAGTTCCATGGTGATGTACCTTGTACAGTCTTCCAAAATTTATGGTGCTGTGCAGTCAGTGGGCTCATTTCTGTCCATCACTTCTGAAGAGTATATCTGATTGTCTGATAACTGAATTCCACTTAGTTGGTTTTTTTGGTCTGCTCTTATTGGATCTATGTTTATTGTGATGTTATACCTCATGATTCCCACATGCTTTTTATTTCCATTTTTTGGTCGTTTTTGTCTTTGTTGGAGATCCACCTATATCTACCAATTCTTTTTTTTTAAATTTTATTTATTGATTTCTTTGACAGAGAGAGAGAGAGATCACAAATAGGCAGAGGGGTGCCTGGGTGGCTCAGTGGGTTTAGGCCTCTGCCTTCGGCTCAGGTCATGATCTCAGGGTCCTGGGATCGAGCCCCACGTCGGGCTCTCTGCTCAGCGGGGAGCCTGCTTCCCCACCCTCTCTCTACCTGCCTCTCTGCCTACTTGTGATCTCTCTCTCTGTGTCAAATAAATAAATAAAATCTTAAAAAAAAGCAAAAACAAAAACAAAAAAAAAAACCAAAGAGGCAAAAAAAAATATATATATATATATTTAAAAGATTTTATTTATTTATTTGAGAGAGAGAGCTAGAGAGCGAGCATCAGTGGGGGGAGAGGCAGAGGGAGAGGGAGAAGCAGACTCCCCTCTGAGCAGGGAGCCCAACATGGAGCTCGATCCCAGGACCCCCAGAATCATGACCTGAGCCAAAGGCATATGCTTAACCAACTGAGCCACCCCAGTGCTCCGCGATATATTATATTTAAAACAATTTTCCAGAGCCCTTTTTGTTCTTTCTTTCCAGATTATTTATTTATTAGAGAGACAGAGAGAGAGAGCACAATAAGGAGAGCAAGTGGGCAGAAGGAGAAGGAGAAGCAGGTTCGTTGAGCAAGGAGCCTGATGTGGGGCTCGATCTCAAGACCCTGGATCATGACCTGAGCCAAAGGCAGATGCCACTAACAACTAATGACTGAGCCACTCAGGCACCCCTATTGTTTCTTTAACATAGTTTTCGTGTAGGTAATGTGTTCTCTCACATCTCTGAGAATGTATCTAAGTTTTATACCACCTTTTCACTTTTTGTATTTCTTCTTAGTTATTTAATTTTTTTTTCTGTTTGTTTTGGCCTGTGTGTGTGTGTGTGTGACTTTCCTCAGAGCTCTGGTGACCCTTGGCTGTCTATTCTTGAGCTCCACATATGTGTTCAAGACTACTCTTCTGGAGGGCTTCTTGGAGAGTTGTCAGGTAAGGTCCCCCAGATATTTGATCTGTAGGTCTTTTCTCTTGGGGAGACTGGTTTTCCAAAGGAAGGAGTCCTACTTTCCCTGGCCTGGGGTAGAGAAAAGCTCCGCAGGGAAGGGAGTAGCATTTTGGTATGATATGGAGTATCCAGCAATGCTCTGATAGCTAGACTCCAGAGCCCTTCCTGGTGAGCCTCATTGGATAATAAACCTCCTACGGGGTGCAGGTGGGGGAGTATTCGCCTGCCTGAGTAGATGAGGGAAAGACACTTGGGGTTCTAAACTATTCCGTATGTAGACTAGCAATACCCCTGCCCCGCCTCCAATTCCTGAACCACTCCTGGGTCCCGTAGCACAGACCAGCCCACTTTTCCATGGTCCCCCCTCACCCCACAGGCATTTGGGCGAGTGGAGAGCTGTAACGTAAGCCTGTCATGAAGGGCCCCTCCATTTACGTCTTCCACATGTTTGTCATATCTTTCCTTCCATGTCATCCCCTTTCCCATGCCTTGTATCCTTAAGGGTTTATACTTGGTTAATTCCCTTAGTATCCTTTCATTGGGATTTCTGGAGGGAGCGAAGGCAACTCCTACATACGTTTTGTCAGTTTTAATCCCAGGCTCTTTGAACAACATAATGTTCATTTGTACCAATTATATTCCAGTGACGAATTTCCATCATTCACACGTTTATTTCCTCTGTTAGACTGTAAGCTCCTGAGGCAAGTGTTTGAAATAGTTTGTGTTTGTATTTCCAACAGCACCGTGTGTCTGGCATATAATAAGAACTTAAGGGCCATGCATGTATTTAATGTGTGCTGAGACTAAGAGAAAGAGCTAGAAGCGAAAGAAGATGGAAGAGGAGAAGCAGAGAGACATTTTCATCCACTGATAGGCAAGGAGACAGAGCTTAGGCTGGGGAGCCAGGGATCCCAAGAGCAGAAGGAAGGAAGCCCTGAGTCTTTCTGGCTTGGGCTCCATCAGCCTTTTCCCCAAACATTCCTGATCTCAGCAAGCACATGGCTCTGTAGTTGGGTTAGCTGCCCATCTCCCTTCCCAATCTTTTTGGGAAATCCAAGGAGAGCCAGGCAGAGGTGGCTTTGTCACAGAGGGTGGGGACCTGCCTTGACCGCAGAGTCAAGCCAGGTTTGAAGATATGTCTTCTTTTAAATTAAGTGCTAGCCTCAAATAAAAGGTATTTTGTTGGTTGGGTGCTTATTTTATTATTATTTTTAATTATTATTTTAAAAAAATTTTCAGTAGGTTCCACGCCTACTGTGGGGCTTGAACTCAGGACCCTGAGGAAAAAAAAATGCTCTACCAAATGAACCAGCCAGGGATCCCTATTTTATCTTGTTTTAATTTGTTTTTACATGTTTCTTTTCTCCCCCAAACAGTAAGAACTTGATTATCTAACAAGAGGCCCAAAGTCAGGTGGTTCTGGAAGCAGATGGATCAGCTGCTCAATTATATCATGAAGGAGGAAGGCTCTTCCCGTGTAGTTTCCATGTTGTTCCTGGTGATCTTGGGAGTTGGATCCTCTTACGGAGACTGGATGGCTGCTGTAGGTCATTAAAAAAAAATACGCCAGTACTTAATCTTATAAAAATAGCAGGGATCCTTGTAGGGAGGGGGGATGAGGAGTTGTTTAATGGGTATAGAGTTTCAGTTTTGCAAGATGGAAACCAATCTGAAGATTGGCTACACGATGAGGTGAATGTATTTGAACCCTTTGACCTGTGCACTTAAAAATGGTAAAGGTGAGGGGCACCTGGGTGGCTCAGTGGGTTAAAGCCTCTGCCTTCAGCTCAGGTCATGATCTCAAGGTCCTGGGATCGAGCCCCACATCGGGCTCTCTGCTCAGGGGGGGCCTGCTTTCCCCCTCTCTCTCTGCCTGCCTCCCTGCCTACTTGTGATCCCTCTCCTCTCCGTCGAATAAATAAAATCTTTAAAAAAATGTTATAAAAAATGGTGAAGGTGGTCAGTTTATGTTGTGTGTATTTTATCACAATCAAAAACATTTTAAAAATACGTTGGGAGTCTTGACCTCTTGGCTTTGGGTGACTTTTAAATCCAGAGACTTTATTCCTGATCTCACTGCCATCAAGAAAGCCAAGCAGTAAGCAGAAATGTTGCCTGTCAGTCAGAGATGGAAAGTTCCGGAACTCAGCTGAGAGTCACTGCTGCTCAAAGCCAACCTGACACATTGTGAGGACTCACGTTGCGTTTCTGAGTGAGTTTTCTTTTTCTTTTCTTTTTATTTATCTGTCAGAGAGCGAGAACACAAGCGGGCAGAGGCAGAGAGAGAAGCAGGCTCCCCGCTGAGCAAGGAGCCTGATGTGGGACTCGATCCCAGGACCCCGGGACCACAACCCCAGCCGAAGGCAGCCGCCCAAATGACGGGGCTGAGTTGACTGCGCCACCCAGGCGTCCCTCTGAGTGAGTTTTCAACGTGATGGAGGCGTGACTTCAATTGTAGACAGTGGCTGGCCGAAGCCTTCGTTCTTCAGTGTTAAAGCTAAAGATGTTTCCAGAAAGACTAGAGGTGGGTCTCCAACCTCCGTGCCATCAACATCTGGTGCTGGGTAAGTTTCTTGGGCTTGTCCTGTGCACTGTAGGAAGCTTAGCAGCAGCCTGGCCTCTACTCACAAGATAAGCAGCACCCTCCCCCGCTGTGACCACCAGAAATTTCTCCAGAAGTCCCCGGGGGGACAGAGTCACTCTGATTGAGAACTCTGGGTTAGAGGTGAGGGCACTGGTCACAAACCACAAGGACTCTCTTCTCCAACATCGGCTTCTCTTCCTGTGGGCACTCGGAGAAAAAAACCTCTAGCTTCTAGAATTCGATGAATTAAAAAAAATATTTATTTATTTATTTTTTAAAGATTTTATTTATTTGTCAGAGAGAAAGAGAAAACACAAGCAGGCAGAGAGGCAGGCAGAGGCAGAGGCGGCTCCCTGCTGAGCAAGGAGCCCGATGTGGGACTCGATCCCAGGACCCTAGGATCATGACCTGAGCCGAAGGCAGCTGCTTAACCAACTGAGCCACCCAGGCGTCCCCCCCCAAAAATATTTAAGCTACCATTTATGGGATATTTCCTATGTGCCAGACACAGTGCTAACGGATTCATTTAATTCTCCGATACTAAGATTTTCTTTTAAGATTTAAAAAAAGGGGGCACCTGAGTGGCTCAGTGGGTTAAAGCCTCTGCCTTCGGCTCAGGTCATGATCTCAGGGTCCTGGGATCGAGCCCCACATCGGGCTCTCTGCTCAGCAGGGAGCCTGCTTCCCCCTCTCTCTGCCTGCCTCTCTGCCTACTTGTGATCTCTCTCTCTCTCCCTCTGTCAAATAAATAAGTAAAATCTTAAAAAAAAAAAGATGTAAAAAAAAAGATTTTATTTATTTGAGGGAGAGAGAGCAAGAGAGGGAGAACACAAGTGGAGTGGGGCACAGAGGGAGAAGCAGACTCCTGACTGAGCAGAGATCCTGATGTGGGACTCGATCCCAGGACTCTGGGACCACAATCTGAGCTAAGACAGATGCTTAACTGACTGAGCCACCCAGGAACCCTTCTCCAATGTAATTCTTAATAGCTTCACTTGACTGAGAAGGAAGCTGGGCTCAGGCAGGAGCTTGTCCGAGCCCTTGGAGCTCGAAAATGGGGAAACCAGGGTCAGACACAGGTCTGTCTCCGTGTATGACTCCTTTGATGTTTAGTTATTTTCTCTTTCAGATTAATTCGTAAAATGATGTGTCAGAGGTCTCTGTGCATATGTGTAGTAACGTCAGCTTTATGTTGTACTTCCCTCGGACGAGTGGTGTGGGATCATGTTATCGGGGACCTGCAAGGGTGGGGAATGTTCTCTTGCTCACTCAACAGCTCTGAGTCCAACATCAAGGGTCTGCGAGTTAGGGCACAGGTACCTTCTTGCATCCCTGGTGAGACAGGTGGCTTGGGGGCCCAACGTTATCCCCTTCCCAGTCCGAATACTGCTTGAATCTCCCTTAACCAGCAGAGGGCAGAGCTGTGGTCCCAATTGACAGCGCTGGGCAAAGAAAATTGTTCTTGAAGGTTTGGAACAGATGGGGAAAGGCTTAGGAGAATGGCAGTTGCATCCTTTTGCTTGTGCAGAGCTGGGGGCTTTCTTAAAATATTTCTGCAGGCAGGGTATTTCATTGTCCTGTCCTTTAAAAAATGCATAACCTCCTTCCCATCACGATAACAAAGTTGAAGGACTACCTTAACGTGGCTTTCCCCTTCCCTGACTTGCCACTATTAAGCTGATCTCAGTCTGCATTACAGTGTCACTGGACCAAGAACTGTCTCTGCTGGCAAATACCATTAAGAAGAAGAGGGTTTTCCTCTGCACCCTCCTATCTGGTAGGTTCTCAGGGGCTCCGTGGGGCCGTGTGTTGAGGTCCCAGCACGGAACTGCCAGCGGAACTCTGGATCCAGAAGGGGACGGATCCTTGAGAGAGGACAGGTGCCCTGGTCCTTATTTTGTGAAAAAGGAAATCACCCACCGAACCTTCAGCCAAAATTCTATCTGGGCTGAACCTCTGATGAATTTACCCAAATCTTCATTTTTACATGCCCACCTGCACGGAAACCGCAGGGAGGGTAAACAAAAACTTCTCCAAGTTTGCGCCGTCTCCCAGAGAAGCAGGCTTTCCCCTGCTGCCTGGCCCTTCTGCTAGCCCTCGGTAGAACGAGCTACGTGCCTGGCAGAACCCTATTAGTCACGGTGAGCTGTTCGGGCAGAGGCTTTTCCTTCCCTGTCCGTGTTACCACCCGCATTTCTGTCGAGTTGAGCGTTTTCAAAATCTCTTTTGGATCAGAGTGGTGGAACGTGGTGATAGGAGCGTTTCCTTCCCCTTCAAACTCCGCTCTTCACTCCCAGACGTGTCTGATTATGTGCAAGGTTGTTGCTAAGCCTAGTACAATGGTCGTTTGGGAAGCAATCCAAAGAATGTCACAGATTCCGTTTGTTTGATGGAGCAAGAGGAAGGTCCCCCTCTGAGCAATGCGTTTCCTCCAGAAACAGCCCACCTCTTGGATTCCGTTGCTTCACGTGACGTTAGAGTAATTAGTTCCTCGCAAACAATACGAAAGGACAAAAGTTTCAAGGTGTGGGATCACCATGGCAACAACTCAAATTCCTCGCCTTGCCCGGGTTTCAGAACCGAGAGGAACTGGTCGAGGCATTCCTTTGAAATGGGCCGGAGCCTCCAGACCCCCCAGACCCACAGGGTCACCCATTCAGGGCCAAGAATGAG
The DNA here is from genome assembly GCA_028646535.1 of Procyon lotor. NCBI lineage: Eukaryota > Metazoa > Chordata > Mammalia > Carnivora > Procyonidae > Procyon > Procyon lotor. Next base: position 3,673,840 of record CM053606.1, read on the forward strand.
AATTTTTGCCTCTCCCGGGTCAAAGTGTCCTGGTGTGTGGGCGGGGCAGGTGGAATAGTGTCCCCTCCCCCCTAGAGATGTAAATCCTTGTCCTAATCCCTGGATCCTGTGAAGGCGACCTTCCTTGGAAAAAGGGTCTTTGCAGATGTAGTTCAGGATCTCGTGATGAGATTATCCCGGATTTAGGGTGGGCCCTAAATCCAAAGTCGTGTGTTCTTACAAGAAACCGTAGAGGGAGACTTGAGGCGTGGACGCACAGGGCAGAGTCCATGTGAAGACAGAGGCTGAGGTTGGAACGATGTGTCTACAAGCCAAGGGATGCGGGGCCACCAGAGGCCGGAAGGGGCAGGAAGTTTGACCCCTGGAGCCTCCAGAGGGAGCGTGGCTCTGCTGGGACCCAGAGTGGAGGCTCCTGGCCTCCGGAAGTATGAAGAGAAGACCATCTGGCTCTCTGAGTCCTCTGGTGCGTAGTACTTGGTTACGGGGCGGCGGTAGGAACTCAGATCACGGGTGACTTCTGCTCCCTCCGTCCCACCCCTTTCTGTGCTTGAGTTCTAGCCAAGGGGCCTTTACCATTGGCTGCAGAGCACACTTTCTGCATAAGAAAAGAAGAGAAAAAGGGAAAGCAGATTTGGGGTGGAGCACGCCTCCGGCCGGGTCATCCGTGGGCTCCACCTGGGGACCGTGAGATTGCCGCCGTCCCTAACAAAAATTCTAGGTCCGGCTCCTTGGTCGGTCCTGTCCTTCCGACTGCCGCAGGATCGCTGGAAAGCTTGGATCCGTGCTGCTACTCCCCTCTCACTCTGGTCAGAATCCCCATTCTGTGGCATCATGAATGGTTTCCATGGAAATGAAAGGTTGAGGTAGAATGCTGCATCTGAACTTTAGAATTCAACAAGGGCTATTGTCTCTGCCAGCCGTGGGGTTTCATTCATCCTCAAGATGTCACAGGGGGGGTTTTGGAACGCGTGTCCCTAACTTCCTGATTTTCTGCCATATTCCAGCCCACCTGGCTGACGAAATGTGGAGCGGCAGGGGAGCACCTCGGCTCTCTTCACGCACCTCGCTCTTCAGGCTCTCTCCCAGCTTTGCCTGTGCGTGGAAATGTCAACAAGTAAGGGGCGAGATTCGCTGTAAATAACCAGATGGTCCCCACAGGGTAGGCTGCAGGTGAGGTGGAAATCCTAGCGGGAGACCTCACAGCCAACACTTTACCAATCGAAACTCACCTCTGGTTCAGGGCATCAGAACCAGGACACAGAAGGGGAAGGCAGACCCAGGGCAGTGCGCTGGCCCTCATGACCTTGAGGATGGGGGAGGGGGCTGGGAGTCCGCACCTGCTTCCTGCCAGTACCCGAGGCACAGACCTCTCCAAGGGTCCGTCACGGGGGAAGCAGACATAACCAGGCCTCTACCTGGCTCCCGGTGACTGATGTGCCCAGAAGGAGGAGCCAGGGGCGGGTTCCCAATCCCTGAGCTCTGCACCCTACCAATACAGGGGATGCCACCTGCTGACTCTTACCTTAGAGTAGGTACAGTGACTATATATATATTTTAAATTTTTATATATATATTTATATATATTTATATTTATATATTAAATATTTATATATTTATATATATATTTAAATATTTATTTATTTATTTGAGAGAGAAAGAGAGCACACAGAGGGAGAAGGAGAAGCAGACTCCCCACTGAGGAGGGAGCCCAAAGTGGGGCTTGATCCCAGGTCCCCAGGATCATGACTTAAACTGAAGGCAGAGGCTTAAGAGCCATCCGGATGCCCCAGGGTGACCATTTAATCACCCAGACTGGAGTGCTTTTCAGAATGAAAGGAGCTGCTGTATGTATGTATGTATTTATTTTGAAGTAGGCTCCATGCCCAGTGGGGGGGAGCCCAGCATGGGGCTCGAACTCAGGACCCTGAGATCAAGACCTGAGCTCAGATCAAATGTCAGCTGCTTATCTGACTGAGCCACCCAGGTGCCCCTGAAAAGAACTGCTCTCAGGAAAAAACAAAACAAAACAAAACAAACCAAAAAAATAAAAAACTGCTCTCAGTTATATTAGGCCCGAAGGCACAGTCTGGAGTGCCCCGGAAAAGAGGGACATTTGGTGGCCTTACCTTTAGGCCAACCTGTACTATGACCACTAAGGATCTCAGTGTTGAAGTGCCCTATGACCCAGTGCTTGGACCGCTCTCTCTCTCTCTCTCTCGACTCTTACATATTACCCACACCAGCGCTGTCCAGTGGAATTTTCTTCAGGGCTGGGAATGCTCAGTCTCTGTGCTGCCCGATGTAATTGCTACTAGTCAGACACAGCCTTCGGGTACTTGAAGTGGAGCTCATGCAACTAAGGAAATAAAATTTAATTTCATTTAATTTTTAAAAAAGATTTTATTTATTTGCCAGAGAGAGAGAGAGAGAGTGAGCGAGAGAGAAAGAGCACAAGGTGGGGGAACAGCAGGCAAAAGGGGAAGCGGGCTCCCCGCTCAGCGGGGAGCCCGATGCAGGACTCGATCCCAGGACAGACGCTTAACGACTGAGCCCCCCAGGTGCCTCCAAGCTCACCTTCTGATCACAGTATGATGCCACTTAGAACACATTAGTGTGGCTATTCGAAAACAAACAAACAGAAAGTAGCAGGTGTTGGCAAGGATGGGGAGAAATTGGAACACCATGCACTTGCCCGTGGGGACGTAAAATGCGACAGCTGCTGTGGGACGTGATAGGGCCGTACTTCAGGAACCTACGCAGGATTACCGTGTGATTTGAGGATTCTACTCCCGGGTCTATATCGCAAAGACCCCGGAGTGGGGACGCAAACAGACCTTTGGACACCCATGTCCTTAGCAACGTTATTCACGGTGGTTGAGAGATGTGGGCAGTGCGAGGGTCCGTGGGCAGCTGAATGCACAGACCGGAGGGGGTCCGTGCCCGTGTGCAGGGTGATTCAGCCTTAGAGAAGAAGCAGATTTGGGCATGCGGCCTGGGGATGAGCCTCGAAGTCCCTCCTTCATGCTGAGTGGAACGAGCCAGTCACAAAAGAGCAAGTATTGTGAGATCCCACTTCCAGGAGGTTCCAGACACAGAGCAGGGCGGTGATGGCCAGGAGCCGGGGGGCAGTGGAGTGCTCCACGGGGACGGAGCGTCAGCTGCGGGAGACGGAGAAGTTCTGGAGGAAGGTGGCGGTGACGATGTCACCACAGGGAACGTATCAGGTGCGGCGGAGCAGTAGAGTTCAGGATCCCCGTCAAGACCCCCGAAAGGGTAAATTTTGTTATGTAAAAAAACCTGACTCTTGGGCTACTTCCTTCAAACCCGCTCCTTTTCTGAAAACTTTTTTTTTTTAAGAGGAAGGGCCTTTATTTTTTTTTTTTTTAAGATTTTGTTGTTGTTGTTGTTTTGACACAGAGAGAGATCACAAGTAGGCAGAGAGAGAGGGGGAAGCAGGGTCCCCGCGGAGCAGAGAGCCCGATGCGGGGCTCGATCCCAGGACCCTGAGACCATGACCTGAGCTGAAGGCAGAGGCTCCAACCTGCTGAGCCACCCAGGCGCCCCCTTTTCTGCAGACTTTTCATCTCACTTCAGACCAACTCGATTTTTCCATTTATTGAAGCCAAAGTCTTCTTTCCCTTGCTGCCCACGCTCCGCACACCCGTACATCTCAGCCCGACCTTCGAATACCCGCGTTCAGAACCTCGGCGAGCACATCACCCGGCGCGCTGGGCCACAGACCAGCCCTCCCCACACATGCCCGCTGACTTCTCGGTCCCCTGGAGCCACCGCACGTCTTGGCTCTGACCCGAAGGTCTGGCATTATCTCTGCTGCTGCACAGGCCCCCCTGTTCCCCAGGCGCCCCGGGGATGTCCCCGCCTGCTCTACTCTCTGCCTGCAGCGCCCTTTGCCTCACATCTGCATGGCCTGGTCCCCAGCCCCCACCTTCTTAGGTGGGCACCCCTATCTCAATGGGCCCTTCCCAGGTCACTGGGTCAAAACTTTCAGCACCTCCGCCTCCCCCTGCTTTCCCCCTCCCCCTCACACTTCTTGCTTGGTTTCGTCTTTCTCTCATTCACATTCATCAATAGCTAACATATTATATGTTTTATTCATCCTGTTTATTTTCAGCCTCCCCAACAAAATGTATGATGTTTAAGGCAGGGGTTTTAAAATCTCTTTTGTTCTCTGCTCCCCCCCCCAACACACATCCCAGGTCCAGATCAGCACCCAACATATAGCTAGGACTCAGTCCATATTTGTTAAATTAGTGAAGGGATCCAGTGAGGGAACTTCTCAGGACCCGTCCTTCCAGGGACCGTCCTAATTTCTTCAGTGTTCAGTTGACCCGAAGTACGTTCATAAGCTCGGTTTACTTTTCATCGAAGTCTGTGGTTCTCAGGGCGATGGTCCCCCCTCAGGGGACGTTTGTCAGGAGACATTTTTATTTTATTAATTTTATTATTTAATTTTTATTTATTTATTTATTTATTTTTAAGTAGGCTCCACGCTTAGCACCCAACGTGAGGCTTGAACTCCCGACCCTGAGATCAAGACCTGGGCGGAGATCAAGAGTCGGGCACTTAACCAACTGAGCCACCCCGGTGTCTCTGTCAGGAGACATTTTTGGTTGTCACAAGGGACAGGAGGTGTGTCACTGGACCTCTAGCTGGACAGCTAGCCACAACGAAGAATTATCCCAATGCAATGTCACTTGTGCTGAGGTCGAGGTCCCCTCATTCAATCTAATCCTTGTGACTGTTATCTGGGCTGCATGTAATAAGAGCTGAATTCCTTTTGGGCTGTTTTAGGCTGAATCGTGTCCTCCCAAAAAGACATATTGAAGTCCCAATGCTCAGTACTTCACAACGTGACCTTATTTGGAAGTAGGGTCTTTGCAGAGGTCGTCAAGTTGAGATGATGTCATTAGGGTGGGTCCCAATCCATGTGACTGGAGTCCTTATAAAGAAGGGAAATGTGGACGTAGACACGAACCCAGGGAAGACCAGGTGAGGTCAGATGGAGGTATGGCCATGCCCCTGGAGCCATGTAGCTTTAAGCCCAGAGACAGCGAGGACTTCCGTCCACCAATGAAGCTGGAAGCCACAGGGAAGGATCCTCTCCCCTGGGGTCCTCGGGCAGAGCTCACACCTGCCCACACCTTGTTGTATTAACCCACCTGGTTTTTGGCCCATTGTTAGGGCAGCCCCAGGAAACGAAGACAAGGGCAGAATCAGTGCTAAATCCAAACCTGAGACCAATGGGGATTCCGTGTGACAATTAAGTCAGTGTCTGGGAAAAGAGAGAGATGTCACCAAGATGGTGGTCAGACTCTCATATGCGAGGAGAGACAAGGATATGTGGTCTTTTGGGTATTATGAAACTCACGACCCAGAGCTGGCCAAGAGCACTCGGATAATAGATGTTCAAAGCTACCCGTCGCCAAAGCCTTTCGTGGGAAAATTACCCCAGCACAAAGTGCTTTTTGCTAATATTAACTTTGGTTCTATTTCAGATCAATGGAAGCAAAAAACCAGGAGATCCCATAAATCCCGTTGAAACTGTCACGGCTGCCAAATTATGCTCTGATAAAGTGTTTGGTGGCTAAAGATAAGGCCGTTCACCCCGCGTGGACGCGATGGAGAGGGGGCTCTTTGGAGAGCATCCGGCCCACGGTGAAGACAGTTGTCGTGGAGTGTTATCCGAAGGCTCTTTGGCTCAAACGAAGGGTGAAGCCTTGAATGTGATTATTTCTAAACAAATAAATAATAAGGATAATTTAAAAATAAACAAAGATCTGGATTTAAAGGCTACTTATTTAAAGGCTACCAAGATTAACGGTGAGTGGCAAGTTTTCGGGAGAGATAATGTCTTTTCACATATAAAAGATCCTATTGATTTCCTGTTGGTATTAGTCGGAAAATGTGCAGTGTGTGTCTATGGAGCAGAGACAATCTTCCATCACTTGCTTTATGGGAAGAGAATGGTTATTGTATCTCTTCCCATAAAACATAATCTCTTTTCCTCTTCCAAAAAAAAAAAATGTACCTGTTCCTCTGGGAATTTCCAGCTGTAATCTGGGGAAGTGAATTGATTTTTTTTTTCTTTTCTTTTGCATGTGCCAGTATTTTTATATTTAGCTTATTTACATTTTCTCATTGTTCTCTGGAATCTGGCTTTTCTAGATTGTTATTTGAGCCCATCTAAAAACTCCTTTAAAATCAGTGCCATGGAAGCACACGCATGATGGTGGATGTCAGGTTCCCAGTGACTTGATTAGGAGGACCCCTCCCTTATCCTCCAACGGGGGACTGGAGTGAGTGCCTAGGAGGGCTTTGGAGGCAATGGGAGGTTGTCTAGTGTGTTGCAACAGGATAAAAATGCAAAAGACAAATCACCGAAGGAAGGAAATGTTCCTTCTGGGGATTGGGTTCTCAGCATTACCTCTGGGCGTTTCTTCAGGATCAATGAAGATACAAGGGCAAAGTCCTTCATATTTAAATATCGTGCTGATCGTTGGCTTCCCAAGCTAATGACTTTGGCCACGAAGAGCCCAGCAATGCAGTCCCTCCTAGATCTTACACGTGGAGGTGTGCGAACGGGAGCTCCAGGCTGCAAAGCCCGTCCTGTGGCTCTGCCTTCACCTCTTTATCAACACAGACCCTCCCTCTGTTCTCCTGGCCGGAACCTACCCACCCTTCCAGGTGCAATCCCTCCACAGCCCCCCACCCCACTTTCTGCCCTCTACGCTGGCTTTTCTCTCTTCCCTGAACTCCCGGGGGACCCTGGATGGACCGTCCCCGCCAGCGCTGGATTACAATCACCTCTCATTCTGTCTCATTCTGTCTGTATGTGTGCTGCTCGCCAACATTGCCGTGGGCCTGCTCTTCATGCTTCACTCCCCTTTCTCTCCTGCCACTTCTGCGCTGTGCCTGGAGCCAGCCCGTTTATTTTGCACTATTGCTAGATGATTTTTTTTTAAAGCCTAAAAAAAAAGAAGTGTGTGTGCGTGTGTGTGTGTGTGTGTGTGTGTGTGTGTGTGTGTGTGTGATATTATAAATCTCACTCAATGTTAGGGGCTGAAATGTGTCCCCCCCAATTCACACGTTGAACTCCTAACCCCCAGCACCTCAGAATGTGACTGTATTTGGAGAGGGGGGTCTTTAAAAGGGTGGGTGAGTCAAAATGAGGTCATTAGGGTGGGCCCCGATCCAACAGTACTGAGGCCCTTATAAGAAGAGAAGGTGAGACCCACAGACACACAAGAGGGACCACCTCGTGGGGACACAGGGAGAAGGTGGTCAGCCATGAGCCAAGCAGATAGGCCTCAGAAGGAACCAACCTGCCAACACTTTGCTCTCAGAAGTCCAGCTTCTAGAACGGTGAGGATATAAATTCCTGTTGTGTAGGTCCCCAGTCTGTGGCACTTTGTTAGGCGAGCCTTAGGGAACTAGTCTGATCAGTAAGTCCCGGAGCCTAGTGACACAAGACAAAGGCCAAATTTCTTAGCTTGGTGTTCAAGACCCTTTATGACCTTTATTGACCCCAGATTCCCAGTCTGTCTCCTTCCTTCCTATCCTCCAGTCACCCTATCTGGGTGGGTAGGAGATAGCCACCTCCTAATTTCTACCCTAGATTCCCTCCCATCCCTGCCCCTTGTCCTGGGAGCACTGTCTTCCCCGACAGCACTCTCCTCCTGCCCCCCTCCCGCCCCGTGCAGACCCAAATCAAGGCCAACCCAAGCCCAAATCCTTCCAAAGCTCCAATAATAACCCACTGACTAGAGAAGAATCGTAGAGGTTTGTGGTGGATCATGAGGTTGTTTTCCAACTCTGCTCCCCAGGATCCCCCTTGGGGCTACTGTGTGTGATGGTGGTGGTGGTGGGGGGGATGGGGTGGGCGAGGGGGGTGGTGGTAGCAATGGAAAAGGGTCAGCCCCTCCCAGCCATCCACCAAGCGGAGAGCTGCTGGACTTTTTCCCGTGTGATTTGTTTGCCTCTCCACATGTTATTTAAAAAAGGGGTCTGTGATGCTAGAGAGCGCCACCAAAAATCCTATCCTGGGTGGAATGACAGCAAAGTGTCCAAAGAAGTCATACAAAGCTAATGGTCCTTGCTCACGAAACACTTAGGCCACACAAAACCCGTAACACTTTTATCTAGATTTCCTAGAACTGTACTCTTTGCAAGGGATAAACTCAATTATCAAAACTCATTGACTCCGAGAATGTAGCTTCCATATATGACTGCCCATTCCAATTCATCAGACCAGCAGCTGTTACGTTGTTAATATAATCATGACTTGCCTGGTTATTAATCTATTTTCTAAGTATGAAAGGATGGCCGTTTGGATTCTCTGATACAGATGTGGACAAGTGCCAGGTCACATCTGGCCGGGGGTTTGTCGAACAATGACTTCATGAAGAAATCAATTCCTGTCCCCTTCGGCTGACCTTAGGGCTGTCTTCTCGGGCTCACTTTTCTCTATTGTAATCTAAAAATTAAATTTCAGCCTTGGTGATTTATGCAGTGCTATTTCTTTCAGATTTTAACAGCACATCTCGTATGTTAGGGAGGTCTCAATGAGGCAAGGAGGGGCAAGTCTATAATTATGTCCCTCTCAGAATTAAGCTAATGTCCCTCTCCAAAGTTTGGAGCGCATTTCCTTGGACCTTTCTGTTTCAGAGTTCTGGCCAGAAGATTTCCCACCCGTGGGGCTTAATGCTTTCTTCAACCAGCCTTTTAATATCAAATATCAAATATCCACCTGTGAATGTACAGTGGGTGCACTGAATGCCCATGGCATAAGTGAATCAGGAACGTGCGGCTCAATCTTCCCCGTGGAAATACCCAGGTTCTTCCTCTTTCCCCCGTATCCCACCCCCAACCTGCCAACAGACCCAGCTCTTGAGTCTCACATCCCTGGGTATTTTCAGAGAGAAAGGCAAGCCCCTTTCTCAAGGTGAGGTTGTTTGTTCTGACGCAGACGAATGTTCTGTTGAGATGTGACCCCTCTTCCTTCCCTCTCCTCTGCTTTTTCTCATAAAATTCCCTAACTACATTCATAAGTCAGTCTCATCCATCGGATTGCTCTGTTTCATCCGAGATGCCTATGTCATAGATTTCCTATGTTTCCGATCAGTTACCATGGATATGGTTTTGGTTATCAGAGTTCTCAGTAACTGTAAGCTGTACTTTGTGGGCTTCACCCGCTGGAAGGACTGATCTGGGCAAAGCTCTCCGGATAAGCCTTGGTTATTTGTTTGTTTTTAATTCTTTTTCATCCAAGTGGAAGGATTACAGATCCAGGGGAAACAGTGGGGAGGGGAACTTAAGAATTTGGCCACATGCTTGCTTCTTGCCCGACATTGGCATCTCATCCCTACTCAAACCTGGTTGAAGCTTTGGAGACACGTCCCTCCCTCCGAGAAGGTGGAGTTTGGGGACCTTTTAACCACTTCCTTCCTCTCCCTGTCATGTTCCTCACACCACAGCATAATTCCTTGCTTACCTGTCTGCTTCCTCCCCTCCCCCCAAGGCTACACACTGAGGTCCTTGAGAGCCCCCCCCCACAGCCGCCTCCCCCAATCCTGGCAGAGCTGCTGGACTCCGAGTTCTGAGTGTGTGTTGAATGAATGAAGGGCTCTTTTCTTGTATGTTTCTCCTCTTAGCTGGAAAGTACAGTTAAGTCTAGGATCCCTTGTTTGAGACCGGGCTCCTCTGGCGGTGAGAAAAACCCGCTGGGAGAATAGGGGAAAAAAGCAAGGAGCCCCCGCAGAGCCCGAGGACTTAGGGCTGCTCTGGATCTGGGGCTGCCCTCGGGTTTCACTTCGCCCATCATTCGGGGCGGCTCCTCCGCGCCTCGGTTCCCGGTTCCCGTTCTCCTGCTCCTGGCCTTTCATTCAACATCTCTGCTCTATGGCTTCTGCTGTCCCGGCTTCCCACTCGCAATTTCAGCTGCACAAGACCCACTGGCCAGAGAGTGGCCTCTCTGACCTCTTTTTGTGTTGTGATGTTTAAACTGCAATTTTGAACATGAACTAATCCCCCTTCTCTTTTGCTCCTATAGGTTCTTCCTTCAAAGGCCCAGAGCAAAGATCTGATCCAACCCATCTTTCTGTACAGGGCGATGCATAACCAATGGCTGGTTGGTCCTCAGGGGAGGGTACCCTTGTCCCAAACAAATATGGCCAGAGGGCAGCATCTTAGGCTGGAAGACAAGGTGGACCGCAACACCAAGCGATAGGGGCGGGCCCAGCTGTGGTCATGGGGCTTCGTCTCGCCAATGCCCAGCCGTGCACAGCTTCAGTGTGAGTCAGGGGCTGAACCTCAGCTGGGGGGCAAGGGACCTCCGAAGCCAGTCCAGGTAATTTTACCTCCCCTGGATTCTCGGAGAATCCAAGGTTGGGTGGGGCCAGAGCTGCCACCACTCCTGCTTCTGCCCTGAGGATGATGTCATTGCCAAGAGCGCAGAACCCAGAGCAAGGCGGGGAGACTGAGCCAGAGCCAGCGGGTTAGGTAGGTCCTGAAGCCCAAGCTTTCTCTCGGCTTTCAGCCATGGGATCCGATGCATTTCATTGCTGCTGAAGCCAGTTTGCTTCGGGTGTTTGTACTTTGCAGCTGAAAGCACGCCGTGGAGGAATGAGGGGTAGGAGGTGGAGGGGAGGTTGGGGGGAACTCTTGGGGCATAGAGATAAAGGGTCGTCCATATGCCTCAAATGGCTATTTCTGAATCTCCGCGGGAGCCGGGCCACTTTCACAGGTGGCTGACCTGGGCAATCACACAGGGTCCTGTGCTTGGCTTAATGCTCTTAATGTTGTGGTCTTGAAATTCCCAAGAATTTTAAAACAGAGCTCTGTGTTACCATCTTGCACCCGCCCTACAGATCATATAAGCAGTCCCAGACAGGTATGCACTATATGGAAAAGGAGTTGTAAACTGTAAAGCACCATATAAAACATTCTTTTTATTATTTACAAGCCTCCTGTCCTTCCTCCCAGGGACCAACTCTACAGTGTGGACCCCCTATGTGCACTCACTGGTCTTCCTGCCAGGAAACCCCTGTTCGCACAAATCCTAGGGTCTGCCGCCAGAACCCTGATAACCTGCAGAGGCAGTAGATGGGCTCAGATCCTCTGGGCTTCCACAGGAATATGGAGAGAAAGGTGGAGAATCATTGCTGATAGAAATTTCTTTTCCATTTCTAGGAATTTGGGGAAGCATATGGCCAAAGTTAAACTAATTGTTTCACTGCTAAACAAGCAAGCAAAGCAAAACCCCCCCCCCCACCACTACTAGGTTTTTTGGATCCCCATTAAATCCACTGCCCCGTGTGCAAACTTCCTCTGCTCTTCAGTGGCCTGTGTTGGACCCAATGGCCGAACCGGTCCACCTTCATCCTTTGTGTGTACACACACACACACACACACACACACACGTGTGCACTCACGAGTCTCAGACAGAAGGACCGGCTGTCTGGATCAGCCTGTCCTTTCATCCTGCTGATACTGTTACTGAGTGAGTGTTACTTTGGAGATAATTAACGTGTCCCATTTTAGTGCAAAAATATACCTTGTCTCAGGTCACATGACAAGTGTAACCATAAAAAGTTTAAAATGCTATTATTTAAAATTTATTTTCTCATAAAAAATGGTTCCTGAAATGATCATAATTTGAATAACTTACTCCATAGTTATGATCCATTACGCCCTGGCCTGGGTCCAGGTTTGGTAATCCGGGAGCCTCGTGAGATCCCGGTCGGGAGTTAGGGCTTCGACCACGCTCTCGATGAGCAAGTCCTTCCTGGGGGGCTCAGTTCTGTGTCTGCCCCATTTTGCATCTGCCGGAAACTCAGGCTGGACATCATCCCTTTTACATTCCTTCCTTACCACCCCTAAAATGGCATTTCTTTGTGAAATTACTGTGGAGGTATAGAAATTTTTAGAAAGTGGACTTTAATCCTTCACTAAGGGGAAGTGCACGATGCTGGCTAGAATCATGTCCCCTTTGTGCTTCATCAGCGATTGTAAAGTCTTCACTTTGGGGATCCCCTACCCCCAAGACGGTCTGACATCTGGATGTTGGAAGTACTTGGAAATAGGATTCCATGGTCATCATTTAATAACATCTGGGGCTCCGACCCGTGTGTCACACTCCCCGACTGACCATCTGGATCAGTGTGTACCCTCCCTGCAGGGACACACTTCCCCTAGTGGTTTGTTCCCCCCAAATCCACAGGGCTCTTGGATAGCACGTACACTGAGTGAAATTCTCACATGTGGCAGAAACAAAATTGTGGGCCATCGGCTCCAGCACCAACCTGCACGGGCACAGTCAGGATTTAGACAACATTCGCCTTCCAACTTAGGAGAGCTTGCCACAGCCGAGTAGCCCACCGCCTTTGGCCTCGCCCCCACCCCTGTTTGCTCTCTGCACCTGGTGGGCTTTTCTTTCGCTCTTGGTGCCTGGGCCAGCAGCATCGGCATACCTGGGCACTTGCTAGAAATCAGGATCTCCGGCCCCACTCAGACCTGCTGAATCAGGCACTGCATTTTAACCAGCTCTACCGGTGAACACGTGCATATTCGAGTTTGAGAGGCACAGGGCTCGAGGGCCAGACCCCATTTGGGCTGGCTGCTCACACACCTGTGTCTCCTCCTCTCCCACCCTCTCGCAGGTGTCTGCGACTTGGACTCCAGGAGCTTGGAGGAAGCATCGGGGAAATGTCTGTGTGGCTCTTTCTGTCTTAGCTTCTGGGAGTTGGCAGGCAGCAAAGGCGGCGCCTGGCAGGGCTTGCCTTGCAGCTGGGTGGGAGTGGGGACTGTGGCCGGCTGGCCTGGGGACCCTGCCGGTCCCGTGCCTCCTCTCTCCTGGGCCGCGGTTCTGGACGGCTGGCCGGGGCAGCGCCGGGCACCTGGCCCCTCGTCCAGTGCCCCAGCCTCTCAAGAGCAGAGGAGAGGGTGTGAAATGACTTTGACCTTGGCGTCTAGTCCGATGCCTCTCACTCTGAAAGTGCTTCTCCATGTTGGCCTGGTACGTTCTGAGCACTGTGGAGTTTTGGCAGAGTGTCCAATAAGTATTTTTAGTTCCTTCCTCCTTAATGTTTGCCAGAAAACCACAGTCATTACTCATGAGCAGGGCCAATTTCCTTCCTCCCGGTCTCCAGAAGAGTTCGGGTCTGCCCTCAGATGCCCACCGAGGGTCCCCTGCCCGGGCTTCGGAACCGCCTCTGTAATCAGCACGAAGCCAAACCACCTACCACAAAGCACAATGCTGTGTTAGTTTATTTTTTTTTAACAGAATGAGCCCCAACTTTAAGAAATATATATCTTTAAAAATTGTAGTAAATACATATGACAGAAAAGTACCATTTTAACCATTTGAAGTGTCGATAGTCTGTTATCATTAAGCACATTCACAGTGTTGTGTGCCCATTAGCACCCTCCGTCTCCAGAACTTTCTCATCTTCCCCGAGGAAAACTCCGTCCTCACGAAACACGCCCTCCCCATCCCTGTCCCCCAGCCCCTGGCTCCCACCCTTCTTCCCTCTGTCTCTGTGAGTCTGACTCCCCTAGGACTCACAGAGACGAAATCACACAGTTTTTGTCCTCTCGTGATGGGCGCACTGCAGGGAGCACCGTATTTCCAAGGTTCCCACGTCTAGCGTCCTGAGCATTTAAATCCGTCACTCCCGTAATAAGAGTAATGCTGAATTAAAACACAACTACAGGTTTTGGGTTTAAACCGGGAGTTTCTGATTAGCCCTACTGCGTTTTGCTAAAAGAGGCCAGGCAGCTTTGCTTTCAAAGAAGGGATAGCCCGCTAGGGGGATACCGAGCAGAGACCACCCCTGGGCTCCTCCGTGGGCATGGTCTGGGGAAAGCCGCCTTGGCCCCATCAAAGTCTACAGGATTAGGGTTTAGATCTTTCCACAAACGCCAAGACGCCGATTACCTCTGCCAAGGGGAAAGTGCTTGCATCCTCAGCATCTTCAATTTTGGTCCCTGTGTGGATCTTACTTTTAATGGCAGTACCTTCCAGACCCCAAGGGACAAGGCTCCCTCAGAAAAATCTCACCATCGGTGGAGGGATAATGGCCCTAAGGATCTAGTTCAGTAAACACAGGATTCTTTTGTGATGCACTTTCCAAATGAAGCGCACACTTTGGGATTAATTAAACTCTTTTCTAGCTGCCTGCCAGTGTAACCTTTCTTTTATGCTTCTTAGGGGGGCACACGATGTAAAAAGTCAAATCTATTATGTTCGTGACTTGGAGGGAAAGATCTGGGACAAAATTACCTTACACACCGTTGTGTTGTTTTTTTTTTTTCTTTTCCTTTTTCTTTTCCTGAGTGTTGGATCAGATGGAGAGCTCTCTAAGCTGTGTGCTGGCTAAACAACAGATATGACCAGAAGAAGACTAATGTAGAATTAAAGTCATACAGACCACCGGTGACATAAGACATACAGACACCCTGATCTCTTGGCATGCTTGGGGGGGCCGTTCAAGAGGTATGCAGAAGTTGAGCACTGACTGCTTAAACCATAGCTGTGGTCTCGCTCCAATCTTGGGGCGATTTTGATGCGTGGCATTTAATTAATTTTACAGTTAATTCTTTTCACTGTTCCTTTTTCGACTGTTACTCTCTGATCTCTCGGCTGGTTAGGAAAAGTCTGTGTCCGTCGTTACCCTTGCTGGAGCCCAGACAGGGTCATCTGGCCACAGCAGGAGACAATAGCGAGGAGCAGCAGGCTTGCAGCCCAGACAAGATTTCAGCACGAGGGCGGTTTCCTGAAAGAAGCTTGGTCCAGAAGCTCCATCTCTGAGTCCCATGAGTACCTTTCAAAGCCTCCTTTCCCTGGCCTCGACCTCCAAGAGCTCTGAAAAGATTCTTGCATTTTTAAGATTTTTCCCCCTCCCGTAATGTCAAAATAACGTGCACACACAGCAACAAATAAGTAGAAAAGAGAACGTTGAAAAGCATCGTTCTCCCCCGACACCTCCCAGCCCTCCCCCCAGAGTGACTTTACCTGTTCCTTGTTTTAATTCTTCCTGAGTTTCCCAGTGCTGCTCTAGGATTACACCCTTACTGCTGGATTTGTCAATTTGGGGCACTTACCTTTTGACTCCTAACTAGAAAGATAAGGTTGAGCTCACCTAACTCCGTCCTTTCTCTTTCACCCTCTTCTGTCTTTTATGTTTATCACTGTTTTCTTTCTTTCTTTTTTTTTTTTAAAGATTTTATTTATTTGACAGAGAGAGATCACAAGCAGGCAGAGAGGCAGGCAGAGAGAGGAGGGGAAACAGGCTCCCCTGCTGAGCAGAGAGCCGGATACGGGGCTCGATCCCAGGACCCTGAGATCATGACCCTGAGATCATGACCTGAGCCAAAAGCAGAGGCTTTAACCCACTGAGCCACCCATGCACCCTGATGTTAACTGGTCCAGCCCATAAGCATGGATTCCACTAATTTAAATCTTCCTTAGAAGACTTTTGTGGCTTTCAGTTTTTGATGCAGTTGTAAGTGGGATTGTTTTCTTAATTTCATTTTCAGATTGTTTGTTGTTAGTGTACGAAAATATAATTGATTTTTATATATCGATTTTGTATCCTGCATCCTTGTTGATCTTGTTTGTTGGTTCTAACAGTGTGTGTGGGTGCATGTGTGTACGCCTTAGGATTTCCTACATGTAAGAGCATACCATTTGTGAATAGTTTTATTTCTGTTTTCCCAATCTAGATGCTTTTTTTTAAAAAGTTCTTATTTTTTTGGCTGAATTGTCGAAGTTCGATGTTGAACAGAAGTGGTGAAAACGGCCACCCTTGTCTCCCTCCTTCTTTTTCTTCTTCTCCTTCTCCTCCTCCTCCTCCTCCTTCTTCTTCTTCTAAAGATTTTATTTATTTGAGAGAGAGAGAGCACAAGATGGGAGAAGTCAGAGGGAGAAGCAGACTCCCTGCTGAGCAGGGAGCCCAATGTAGGACTCGATCCTAGAACTCCAGGATCATGACCTGAGCTGAAAGTCATGACTGGTCATTAACCAGGTCATTAACCAACTGAGCCACCGAGGTGCCCCCTTGTCTTACTTCTGATCACAGGGGTAAGTATTCAGTCTTTCACCATGAAGTATGCTGTGAACTGTGGGCTTTCCATTGATGTCTTCACCAGGATGAGGTGAAGACATTCCTCATTTGTTAAGCACTGTTGCGTGAAGGATTGCTGGATTTGGTAAAATGCTTCTTCTGTGTCTGCGGAGGTGATTATGTTCCTTTGCCCTTTATTCTAATAATATGGTTGATTTTCGCATGTTAAACCAACGTTGCATTTCTGGGAGAAATCCCACATTGGGGCACCTGAGTGGCTCAGTGGGTTAAAGCCTCTGCCTTCCGCTCAGGTCATGATCTCAGGGTCCTGGGATCGAGCCCCAAATCGGGCTCTCTGCTCAGCAGGGAGCCTGCTTCCCCCTCTTTCTCTGCCTGCCTCTCTGCCTACTTGTGATAAATAAATTTATCACAAATCTGTCAAATAAATAAATAAAATCTTTAAATAAAATCCCATGTGGTCATTCATATAAGCCTTTTTATATGTTGCTGGACTTTATTTGCTAGTATTTTGTTGAGGATTTTTGTATCTGTCTTCAAAAAGGTTATCAGTATGTGATTTTTTTGGGTGATGTGTTTATCCAGTTTTTTTTTTAATTTAATTTTATTTTTTCAGTGTTCCAAGATTCAGTGTTCATGCACCACATCCAGTGCTCCGTACAATATGTGCCCTCCTCAATACCCACCATCAGGCTCGCCCAACCCCTGCAGCCCCCTGCCCTCCAAAACCCTCAGTTTGTTTCTCAGAGTCCACAGTCTCTCATGCTTTGGTACTGGGGAATTCTCGCCTCATAGAGTGAGTTGGGAAGTGTTCCCTCTTGCTTTATATTTGGGAAGAGTTTGTGAAGGAATGGTATTAATTCTTGTTCAAACATATGGTAGAACTCACCAGTGAAGCCATCTAGGCTCAGGGTTTTGTGTGGGAGAGTGCGTAGATGGGGAAGTTTTGATTACTAATTCAGTCTCTTGTAGGTCTATTCATATTTTCTATTTATTTTTTCTTTTTTTTTTTTTAAGAGAGAGAGAGAAAGCACATATATGCGTTCATGAGCAAGCAGGCGGGGAGGGGCCGAGGGGGAGAGAGAGGACCCTAAGCAGGTTCCACACCCAGCGTGGAGCCCGAGATGGGGCTCCATCCCACAATCCTGAGATCATGACCTGAGCTGAAATCAAGAGTCAGACGCTTAATTGACTGAGTCACCCAGGTGCCCCATATTTTCTATTTCTCGAGTCCTTTCTTGAGTTTTCCCTCTGAACGTTTGATATTTACATTATTATGTTAAACCTTCTAAAAGTCATTTTCCTAATTTTAAAATAACAGGCCGATGTCTCGATTTCTGATACATCAACTGTCCACAATTTCACTTGGTCTTCCACTTCGTCAGATAAGAGACAGACTTATGCCCATCCTTTCCTCCCTCCTTCCTTGTTCTCTCCATTAGTTTTCACAACAACAGGATAATATTTGCATTCTGGCAACACAACCAGATCTTGGGAGCTAGGTCCACAGGGTGAACTGAAAAGCCAAGAACCAATGAATGGCTTTACATCATGACGACATCCTCAGGAGTGTCTGATGCCAAGAGAGAACTCTTGCCATCTTTCCAAATATTAAAAAAATTGTTATCTTAGTCCTTTGATTGCTTAAAATTATGACACATTTTCTTTGCTTCTTTTCCGGACCATTCCCTTTTTTTTTTTTTAAAGACTTTGTGTTTGTTTATTTATTTGTTATTTGAGAGAGAGAGAGGGAGAGAGAGAACAAGTGGGGAGGAGAGGGAGACACAGGCTCCCTGTGAGCAGGGAGCCTGATGTGGGACTTGATCCCAGGACCACAGAATCATGACCTGAGCCAAAGGCAGACACCCAACGAACTGAGCCACCCTGGTGCCCCAAACATTGCTTTTTGTATACTTTCTGTTGTTTTTTGTCCAAGGTCTAATTGCCTGCCTTCCTTCTTTCCTTCCTTCCTCCCTCCTTCCCTCCCTCCCTCTCTCTTCTTTTCTCTCTTTTCTTTTCTTTCCTCTTTCCAATGACTTGCCTCAATTGCTTTTCAAGCTGTCACTTATTCCGTATGTTTCCACTGGAGATTTCCTCCTGGAGCTCCGTGCTTTCCTGCTCCAAACTGGATAGTAGCTGGGATCCCCAGCAGCTTTTGAAAGCACTTTTCTGCTCCAGCCCTAAACATTTCACCCTTCTGCTCTTTCCCAATAATGTCAGCTCCTCCAATCTCTGGCTCTTCCCTCCTTTCTGCTTAAACCCTTTCTAAATAATTTCTTCTGATTTTTCTTCCTGTCATCACGGAACTTCGCTTTCACTTTGTTTTCCCGTCTCTAAAAGGAAAAGTCTAGATCTTTCTACAACAAAACTTCAGCAGAATTTAGAAGAAGGCAATGAGCTTATATTGAAAATCTGCCTCAGAATGCCCAGGAGAAGGAGGTGTGACACAAAATCAAGGAATTGATTTCATTGTTAATTTCTTGTGACTTTCCCCTGCTTTTGACTAATTATCCATCCTGCAGGCTAGATTAATTTTTGAATTTAATATCATTGTATAGCGTTCAATCAGAAAAAAGGATAATCAAGGTTAAAATTGTTGTACGATTAAGTCATAGGTTTCCTGTCCTCCTAAACTGGAAATATTAAGAATTTGCTTCTTGAAACATTAAAATTAAGCTGAATATTGATAAGTCTATCAGCAAGTTTTTGAGGAAGGTAATTTAATTCATAATCCTTGTTGAGTACTTATTAAACCTAAGACTGCCTGCTTTAGTGGGCAGAATTTGTATTTGAATCAGGTACCTCACTGGAAATTTTTTGGCTACTTCAACACATTTTTTTTAAAGGGAAAAACAAATTGGATGTGCAAATCTTCTTTGTAAGAAGACAGAAAAATCATTCTATTGTGAGCAGTAAATCAGGAAATCAAGCTATTACACCTGTGAGCGTTAGGGGTGGGCTGAGTGGATGCTCGGATTGTGACAGGTCTCACGATATCTCACGTCATATTATAAAGCACATGGCGGCGATTCAAGTTGTAAAATTTGCACGAAAAATTCAGGCCAGAAAGAAATTAGGGTAAATTGGAGAACGTCGAAATCATATGAAGATGAAGATGTTTGACATCTTCACGTGACTTTTAAGATTTTTAAGAAGTAGTTTTGCCTTCATCAGTGCAAACCTTTGGACAAACGTTAGATGTTCAAGTGGTAGAAGAAAATCGCCAAGTCATGAAACATTTGACTTGTGTGCCAATCCCTCATGTGGTAAATAAGGAAGAAAACCTTATCTTTTGCCACCTTCCCAGCTAAAACAGTTAAAAGTTCTGGGCAGGTGGGCTAGCAGCTGCTGACTTAAACAGATGCCATCCCAAAGATAATGCATATCACTTAGAACTTGGAATTGACACATCCTAGGTTTCCCCCTTAATTTATAGTGCAATAAAACCAATTAGAAATGTAGGTGCCAAATAAATAAAATCTTTAAAAAAAAAAAAAAAGGGCGCTTGGGTGGCTCAGTCGTTAAGCGGCTGCCTTCGGCCCAGGTCAGATCCCAGGGTCCTGGGATCGAGCCCCGCATCGGGCTCTCTGCTCGGCAGGAAGCCTGCTTCTCCCGCTACCATTCCTTCTGCTTGTGTTCCCTCTCTCGCTGTGTTTCTCTCTATCAAATAAATAAAAAATCTTTAAAAAAAAAAAAAAAAGAAATGTAGGTGCACTTCATCCTTGCAAAGAGTTACCATTTTTACGACTTTGACAAGTTCTCACTCCTGGTTCTACCCTCACACTGTCCTAGGTTCAAGTATTTAATATTTAACAATCCGTATTCTATAAATAATAGATGTGCCCGTCTTCACAACTGAATATCGGCCGCAGATTTTATTGTTGACAAGAGTGATGATGTTCTTTCACCTTCTCAACTTTTTATGTTTCTGTTAATTTTCCCTTTGTGGTGGAGAGTCGAGGGAGGGGTCTGGGTCATTCCGGAGGAAAATGAGCAGTCGTAATCCAATTGGAACTGAGCACCGGCAGAAGCCCAGGTGACTCTATGACCGTTTCAGCCTTTTGAGGTCACAGGCTCATGCATGGAACTCATGGAACTGGAAAGTACCGCAGCCATCATGCACCACTTTCCCATTATATGGAGGTGGCCCAGGGTTTCATGGAACACACGCTGGGCTCAAGCCTCCTAAGTGCAGAGAAGAAGGATGGTTGTTGGTGAAGGAATTTGGTCAAGGTCTTCTGGCTAATTTTGGGAGAATGGGTGAAATACAATTCAATTCAATCAGTGGTTGGAAACCATTGAGAAACAAAGTCCTGGCTCCCCCAGAAGTTTAGATCATAAGATTTCCCCTGCTGAAAATCCTGTGAATGGACTTCTGTTACATTTATCATAGAATCCAAGCTCCTCATCAGGGAGCCTACAAGCACCCTTGAGTTCCAGCTCCTTCCTTCCCTGTCTGGTGATCCTATCAGCCTAGAGCAAGCTTGTTCTATCACCGGGGCCATTGAAAGGGCTGTTCTCATGCTGGTATGCATTTCTTCCAGTCAGCTCCAGCCAGAAGAGCACCCTCACCTACGGTTCCACACCCCCCTCCCCCCAAGGCATTCCCTGTCCCATTTCCCCGCTTCACCAGTTTCAGGACACCCGTCACACTGCACACCGCCCTTGTTTGTTTTCTCTCTGGTTGTCCATCTCCTACTCTGTAAGGGCAGGTCATCGTCTCTGTCCTCTCCAGCCATATCATCAGGGCCTGGGCTGGTACAGAAACACAGATATTTGTGTGCTCACTGAATGAATACAGCGAGGGGCACAACGTTCTGAAAGCAATCACAACGCTATGGGATGGTGATGCCCCTCTGGCCTTCAAGGCTCTTCTTGGTCAACGCTCTCTGTAAAACTGCCTGGAGGCCGTCCCACGGAGGTCATCTCTCCTTTGTTTTCCCCAGCACTTAGTGCAACATTTCTTGGAATACTCATAACCAATATCTGGTTACTTTGACGCTTAATCGTATGTGTTCACTTGACTGGGTGTGTGGGGGGATGCTCAGATTAAATGTTATTTCTGGTTGTGTCTGTGGGGGAGGGTATTTCTGAGCGACAAGAGCATTCAAATGGGCGGACTCAGCAATGTAGGTTCACTTCCCAGTGTGGGTGGCGCCGTCGTCCGTGGAGGGCTGGAACAGAATCAAAGGCAGAGGAAGGAATTTGCGCCTTTTGACTTCCTGCTTGCCTGCTTCAGTTGGGACATCTCCTCTTTTCCATTTCTTGCCCTGGCTGGGATTTAAATCATCAGATGCCTGGTTCTCAGGCCTTTGGACCCAGGGTGAATTATACCAGGGGCTTTCCTGGGTCACCAGCTTGTGGACAGCAGATCATGGGACTTCTTAGTTTCCGTAATCACTTGACCAATTCCCATAATGAATCTCCCCTCCCCCCATCTCTCTCTCTCTCTCTCTCACACACACACACATCCTTTCTCTATCTCTCCCCCATCCCTTTTGTCTGTCTGTCTGTCTCTCTATCTCTTGCTGGTTCTGTTTCTCTGGAGAACCCTAATACAGTTACCCTTTAATCTCCCTCTCTGGAGGGCAGCTTGGAGCTCCCTCCCTAATTCCAATAGCCTACAGAATCCTCAGAGTTTCCGGGAGGCCAGTAAATGAGCAAAGAACAGCTGAGTGAATGGAGTTGAGCATTTGGAATTTGTGAAAAGCATTTCTCTCGCGAATCATGAGTCTATCATTGGTGACTCTAGTTTGAACCATCCTTTACTCAGAGGGTACCATATATGAATCTGTGCCGCCTCTTTGCTTACAAGGCAGGCAGGCAGGCTGGTTTTCTTAGTTCAGCATGGTGGGCTAAATAGGCTTTGTAAACACCAATAGGAAATAACATTGACAAAATAAACGACATGTGTCTGAAAGTCTCCATTTGAATCCTAGGGTTTGCTTCCTAGATCCTACAACCTCAAACGGGGGTTCTGCAGTTTGGAAGAAGGATGACTGTCTGGACAGAGACCTACCACAGATCTGTAAACAGTAGAGAACAAATAGCAACCATTGTGTCTTTCATTTCTATGAAATATCTTGCATTTAAAAAAAAAATTCATTTTAAAGTAATCTCTACACCCAACATGGGGCTCGAACTCACAACCCTGACGTCAAGAGTCTCACGCTCCACCAACTGAGTCAGCCAGGTGCTCCTGAAATATCTTGCATTTTCAAAAGAACTTTTGCAGGTATTTTCTGAAACTCACAGCTCATGGGATGCCACAGTGGGTATCATGCACGTTTTTGGACTGGGACACCGAAGCTCACAGAAGCCATGTGGCTTGTCCAGTGCCCCCGTGTCGCTTTGGTTGAGTCAGGCTCTTGGTCCAGTGCCTTTTGCACGCGCTCCCAAGTTGCAAAGCAGTGCTGGGAACAGTGAGGGAAGCTGAGGACTTCTCTCTGCAGCATGGCCCACCATGCTGGTGGCCAAGTAAGAGTTTGGGAGCAGGCTCCCTTGAATTTTCTCTGCATTTCCTTTCCTGTCTTGCGCATTTACTGCTAACGATGTGATGATTCGAAGAATTGTGCTGGATACTGGAGGCAGCCTGTCTTGTTAAATAATCCTCTGTGGGGTTTCATTGTGTCTTTGGGGAGGCCTGGGTGCAGACTGAGGCGGGGCTTGCTGCCAGGTCCTGCACGTGCCGGGGAGTGGGGGGGGGCTGGGGCACCTCTCTTGCCTCGCCCTCACCCTGGGTCTGGCCTTGGGTGCCCGTACGGCTCCCGGCTGGGGGCATGCTGGGAGGGGCAGTGTTGTGTCCGGCTGAAGATCATTATTCTAGCCTCGGGGGGGGGGGGTGGGGCTCATTGACATTGCCCCTTGGCGTGGGCAGATGCTCCTTTCTATTTGGGCTCAAGCCCCCCTTCCCCACTCTGTGTCCAGGTGCAGCCTCCACTTGCCCCTCCACGAGGGAGAGCTCTGACAGAGACCTTTCCTCCTTCTTCCCAGGACCTGTCATAACTCGGGACTATTTTCACCCAGAGAAAGTAGTCTCTGAGGAATGGCATGGGAAATGAGGGAATTTTCTCCTTGCCTTTGACACAGAATGTCTGTGTGCACCGGGGTAGGCAGACTCTCTTTCCCATGCAGGGTTTCCGGCTCTGGAAGGTAGGAAATAGTCTGGTGACTTGTCTCATCAGGCCGATAAGAAAAATATTAGATGCCAAATCAATGCTGACGCAGGCCCGACGGCTCGTCTGCAGTTCCTGGCGTGGCTGTTTGCCTTCAGAACCCGAGAACCTATCAGTGAATGGCAGGACCCTCACGTTAGATGGATGAGCCGCCAGTCTGTGGGGCTGTAAGGAGGGATAGGGAATTCCCTGTGGTTTTGAACCCGAACTTGGTAAGGTTGGCAGTGTCTCTTCGAGCGCACCACTGGGTAGCTGCAAGGATTCAAGCTTGTATTACAACAAAGAAAAAGGACTGAGTTTCTCTGCATTTCATACTGTAAGGTAGGCTAGCTTAGCGGGGTTTCCCCTCTACCCTGTTGAGAAAGAACGATACAGGAGAAGATGCCAGCCAAAAGAACAGTTGGTTTTATCCTGATCACACAAACGTTGAAAAAGTGAGCCTGTGTTTGACTAGTGTTTAACAAACAACATCACTTGGCACTTGTACCGCCGTTTTCCTCTGCAGAGAAACATTGTAACTGGCACAAGGGGGGGAAAGTCTCGTACAAGTCATCTGGTCGTGTGAGGTGTGCCAGGGCTGCTGGACATTATGTGTGTAAGTGGTTGAGTGCCCAGGACAAAATGCCTGGATGCTTACATGCGCGTGTCTTAAATAAGCAGAGACGATCTATAAATAAAGAAAACTCCAGAGAGGGAATCCAGAAGCTAAAGGTATAACGAAATGTCCCTTCCTATTCCAGCTTTCCAGGGTCTACCCTGCCTGAAGGCAGGGACTGGTCGGGTGGGGGTGGGGGGTGGCTGATCGTTTGGACAGCGCCTCGAAGCCTCAGCATCAGCGCCCATCAGAATCACAGCGGG
Source organism: Procyon lotor (assembly GCA_028646535.1). Taxonomy (NCBI): domain Eukaryota; kingdom Metazoa; phylum Chordata; class Mammalia; order Carnivora; family Procyonidae; genus Procyon; species Procyon lotor. The sequence continues at coordinate 3,697,973 of CM053606.1, forward strand.
GGTGGGGGGGGAGAGGGGGAGGGCATTTGTTAAGACAGAGAGCTCTGGGCTCTTCTTCTCTAAGATTTTCTGACTCAGTGGATCTGGAATAGGACTCCATGATCAGCATTTCTCACAATTTCCCAGAAAAGGCTGAATGCAGCTAATCCAGGGACCCTACCTCGAGGACCACTGATTCAGCGGTGTGTCCCACCAGAAAAGGGTGGGTGTGTTACTCCCTGAGGGACACCCCCGCTTCTGACACATCTGACTGCTCAACATTCTGAAGGTAGACAGGTATTTACAGAACTGTCCACATTTAACAAAGACAAACCGAAATCCATACCTTACCCTCCTGACACGTAAGCCACATCGACGTTGGCTCTGATAATCAAGAAATGACAGGACTCTGCTTCGGCTGCTTTTTGGTTCTCTAAGAAAAGGGACAGGCTACAAAATTGTTAACATTTTATTCTTAAATTATTAACATAATCTTAACATATTAACAGGTTCGTTTTCTACCTATTGGTGGCAGAATAGGCAGGACACCTACTCTGGGTTCTGGGCTTCGTGACATAGCAGAGAAACTCCAAGTTCACGTCTCCTGAGTGGAGCTATTCGGATGGTGCTGGGAAGGAGCTAGGTCACCCGGGGAAGGGACTGGACAAGAGGATGAGGGAGCCATCCAGGGGTGAGCTTAATCCTCCCGCACAAATGCGCTTCCTCTTCTTGGAATCGTTCTTGACTCTCCTTTCCCTCGCACTCCACATGCATTCTGCCAGCAGCTCCTGACTGCTGTGCCTTCAGAATCAATCCAGAGCCTGACTCCTCCTCACCCCGACAGATTTCACTCTGGCGCAACCCACCAACACCTCTCGCATGATTGTGCAGTTGCTTTGTAACTGGTCTTCCTGCTTTTTGGCTCTTGCTACCCAGCCCCAACTGTCCGTTCTCCTTACTGGGGCCAGATTGATGACTCCAGTTCTTAGGTCACATCACAGCACTCCTGTGCTCTCTGACGGCTTCCCCTTGCACTCAGAATGAAAGCCAAAGTCTTTATGTTGTTAGCAAAGCCCCACCATCAGATCTGATTGCTCATATCTTTAAATTCTGAGCACATCTCCCACTCTGCTTGCCTATGCTCACTCAGATACAGTAGTTTACCCTCTTGTTCTTTCTCCAATCCACAGGGAAGTGTTTGCCTCGGGGCCTTTGCACTGACTCTCCCTCTTGCCTGGGATGCACTTCCCCAGAGACCCACAGGGCTCTCCCTCACCTGCTTCAATCCTTGCTCAAGTATCACCCGAGGCTTGCTTTCCCTGATTGCCCTTTTGGAAATTGCAATTCCATTCCCCCCTCTTGCTCCCTCTTTTTCCCATTTCTGGAATCCCGCCCCCCCATAGCTGCGACCACTATCTCACATATGTAATTAACTTTTAAACTTTATTATCCGTCTCCCACTGCAAGAATGTTAACATCCACAAGCAGGAATGCCCTTCTGTTTTGGTTACAGGGCCTGTCATGTAGCAGGTGCCAATAAACAATGTGTCGAGTGAACTCTGAGGTCAAGTGTAAGGGGAGGTGGAGCATGGCATGAGGGAACTCATGGTAGGAGAGGAGAGGAAGACTGAAGATGACGTCCGTGAAGGGAAGCTGGTAGAAAACGTACTCACTCCATTGATTTCAGTGACCAAGAAGCGCACACAGGCTCTGAGAACCTAGGAAGCGGGTCATAGGTAAGGTTCTCTGATGGTTTTCTCCCGCTCTGTATTTTCTCATTTTTCTTCCCCTTCCTCTGGTAGGCAACTGGTTCTGCGTCTCATTGCCCCAGACAAGCTCTGGGACTGGCAGATTGTGGGCATAGCTGCAAATTGATGGCCCTTGTTTCTGAAGGCCTGAACCCATAAGACAAGAATGTTCGTAATGGAAGAGAAAGGAGAAGCAGCGTGGCTTGGAAGAAGCCAGAGGGTCCCTTGGAGTGGGCATGGGCTTCTTCTTCCTCATATCCCAGCATGAGCAATGATCCTAGAGCCCAGGCCTGGCTATGGGAGCAGAAAAGTCCAGGGATGCCTGAGAACATGACCCCCACTCTTTAGCTGCCACCCCCCTTCTCTCACCTTCTAGAAGCACCTTGTCGGAGTTTTTGTGTCCTCGTGCCCTTCAGTCTTGCCCTGCCCACACTCACTCTCGTTTGCCTTCATCGGAATCCCTGGTAACCTCCAGGCTGGGTTCACATCCATCCCTTAACTTGATGTTTTGGTGGTGGTGGTCAGATATACTCAACATAAAACCTGCCATTTTAACCACACCGTTCAGCGGCAGGACGTGAGTTCACACGGCCGTGCAGTTGTCAGCACTGTCCACTTCCAGAACTTTTTCATGCTGCCCAATGGAAACTCTGCCCCCATTAAACACGAATGCCCCGCTCCCCCCAGCCCCCCACCTCCGTTACCTCCGTCTCTGTGACTATTCTAGAGGCTTCATGTAAGTGGAATCATACAGCGTTTGCTGTCTTGTGACTGGTTTATTTGTGACTTAGCATATTGTCTTCCAGGTTCATCCCCGTTGTGGCGCGGTCAGAATTTCATTCCTTTGTCGAGCTGAGCAACACGCCGTTGTGTGAGTACCGTGTTTGTTGATTCGTCTACCCACGTTTGGGTCGTCTTTACGTTTTGGCTACTGTGAATAACGGTGCTACAAACATGTGTGTACAAATATCTGCTCGAGTCTCTGCTTTCAGATCTTTGGGGTGTAGACCTGGGATTGGAATCGCTGGATCATATGGCCGTTCTGGGTTTTAGCTCTTTGAAGAATCAGCCTACTGTTTCCGCAGCAGCCACACTGTTTTACATTCGCACCAGCCGCGCACCAGAGTCCCAGCTCTCCACACCCTCCTAACACTTGCTATTCTCGTTGGGTTTTTTTCTTTTGGTGATAGTCATCCTAGCGGATGGGAAATGGTTCTTGATGACTTTTCTGTGGCGTTTGACTTTATGGAGACTTCCTTCTCAAAACCCGCTTTCTGGGTTTTCTTTTCTGCTTTTCTGCGTGTCCTTTTTCTCAGTCTCCAACCCAATCACCTCATCAATGCCAGCACTGCTCAGGGCTGCACCTAAAGTCTCTCAGCACATATATCCACATACGCCATATATTTGTTAC
>CM053606.1:3701610-3714388 GCA_028646535.1 Procyon lotor
TTTTTTCCCTGTGTAATATATCTTGGCGATTGTTCCATATCAGTACCTGGAAGAGGAGCCTCATACATCTTTGCGGCACAGCTTCGACTTCCCGCCCAAGTGCCTGGGATGGCAGAAACACGTAGGCTGCAGCAAGGACACGTTTGATTGGAAATCTTCAGTTTTATTTGCATCTCATGCCAGTGTTTTGTTCAGCTTCTGTGCTTATTTTAATACAACGATCACATTTTCAAAGCAGTGCTCTGGGAGGGTGGACTCTGTTTATTCTGAGACTTCATGCACCTCATCGGGCACATGTGCCCGCTCGGACCCATAAACATGACATTGTGAGGTCATCACAGTGACCTTGGGAGGCAGGCAGGGCATGCACGATTAAGCCCCTTCTGAGCGTGGGGTGGCCCCCAGCAATGTCGAGGGAGCTGCCCCAGGCAAGTTTGTGGGGGCGCAGCTGGGAGGGTACCAGCACCCGGCAACATGGCACAGTGCCTCTCAGGGTACAGAGGAGAGCGGACAGAAAACCAGGATCTAAAAAAAAAAAAAAAAAAAAAAAAAAAAAATTGCAGCAGGGTTTACACGGGAGGGATACTTCCTTAACGTGTTTTGCCAAGTGTGGGATGAAAGCCCTCGCTAATAGGGCAGGAAATGAGACCAGTGCTTGTTTATTTTAAGAAGCCCCAAAGTAGGGGCGCCTGGGTGGCTCAGTCGTTAAGCGTCTGCCTTCGGCTCGGCTCAGGTCATGATCCCAGGGTCCTGGGATCGAGCCCCACATCGGGCTCCCTGCTTGGCAGGAAGCCTGCTTCTCCCGCTACCATTCCCTCTGCTTGTGTTCCCTCTCTCGCTGTGTTTCTCGCTGTCAAATAAACAAAATCTTTAAAAAAAAAAAAAAAAAGAAGCCCCAGAGTACTGAGCTTCAGTGTGAGACCAGTCTGGACCGGTTATGGACTGAATTGTGTGCCCCCACATTTGTAGGTTGAAGCCCTACCCCCCCCCAGCTGTGTACCCCAGAGAGTGACTGTATTTGGAGACGGAAACTTGGAAGAGGTGATTAAGTTAAAATGCGGTCATTGGGACGGGTTGGAATGGACCATGACTGGCGTCCTTGTAAGAAGAGGAACTTTGGACTCGAAGAGAGAGAGACACCAGGAACATTGGTGTGCAGAAGAAAGACCACGTGAGGACACGGGGAGAAGATGGCCATCTTCAACCCGGACAGAGGAGCCTCAGGAGAAACCGAACCCGCTGTGCTCCCTGACTTCCATCCCCTAGAACTGTGAGAAAATAAATTTCTGTTGTTTCAGCTCGCCTGGTCTGTGGCACTTTGTTACGGCTGCTTGGGCAGATTAGCCCAAGGGCTGTCTTTAATTCTTCTCCGTGTGAATTTCCTACCCCCCCAAACAATGTGGTTCCTTCGGATAAGGTTGGGCTGAGCATTCATTCATCTATGCGGTGTTTATTGCACCTGTCCAGTGCCTGGGCCAGTCTGGGCATGAGGCTCCCAGCAGTGGCCGCGGCCAAGCCCCTGTTAAACTCCAAATCCTCTCCCGTCTCCTCTCCTGGCTCCAAAATGATCCACGCTTCCGGCTTCCTCCCCAGGTGAGCTACTGCAAACACCTAGCAGGGAAAAAGGGGGAAGAGGTGCCATCCAGAGTAAATCCAATGACCCAGATCATGATTTACAGGTGGATCCAAATGTTTGTTTGTTCTTGCTTTTACACAGAAGCATCTCTTGTCGACGGCCTTGCTGAACATGGGCGTACAAGGCAAAGTAGCTCAGGTGGATTATGGTTATGCCTCGTCTCATCAGGAGAGCGGTTCCCAGCACCCCGCTCAGTCAGTCTGGAGGCCGGCCGGCTCTGACAACACTCCTAGTTATTAATTTCCTTGCGGGTGTGTGTGTGTCCAGAAACCACCCAGATTCAGAGAAGGGCTAGCATCCTCCCAGCGCTGGTGAGGATCACTTCCCCTCTTGGTGGGGAAGACCGAATGGCCAAGGTGTGGGTCACCCTCTCGGGCCAACGGCAGCCCCTCCTCCCGGCCCCCAGGTTCCCATGCCCTTTATGCTACTGGTTGCCAGAAAGAGCTAGCGTCACCGTGAAGTCCGGCCATGACTCATCTCGTCTCCCCAACTTTGCTCTCAAAATGTGCTCTCTGGACTTTCTCAGGCAAGCCCGAGTGGCTCATTGCCGACACCCATCATTAACGTGCCTTTCACGCCTCTTAATTCCCCCCAGAGCTTCCACGATCATCGCCAACCTGAGCAGGGTATTCTTCCCAGAGAAAGACATTCATCACGACCGTACCCAACCTCCGTCTCCAGTGCGGGGGAATTACTTCAATTGCCAACGGGAAGAAGGACCCAACAGGTATTTTTCAAGACGCTCTATCCACTGGAGGATCGAAAAGAAAATATCCCCTTTGAGCATTTAGTCACACACATCAAAGGAAACAACACTTTCAATCTTCATTTGCATCGTACAAGCATTAGATGTGGTCCAGTTACACCGAGCTCCGCATGAAAAAGCAGAAGTGCCAGTACTTTCCAAGCCTTGACGGAGACAGAGAGAAAATGCAGCCAGGCAAATAATATATCACCCTGCCAAGGCATTTTCCATTTTTAAAAGGACAGAACAATTTTACATTTTTTCTGGAGACTCTTTGCAGCAAATATCCCTTGACATTCATCTAGCACCCCGGCCGGCCCCCGTTCCCAGCCTGCTGGTCCTCTGTGCTGGGGACTGCATTCTGTCTTTTGGTCTGGGAGCTCCAGACAGGCGCAGGGCAAGTGGCCAGGGGTTTGGAGCCCAGGCAGATGGAGGTTGGCTCTGCGGAAGGGGCTGATGAAGACACCACCCTGGTGGACAGAACATGGCATTTCAGGTCACCCGGAGCTGCTGGATGGAGAACCCACACGCAGGGCGCAGAGCTGCCAGGATGGACACTGGAGGCAGGCGTGGGGTTCTTCAGAGATGAAACAATGAAGTGTGCTTGCACCTGACAGGGAAGGCCTCTTGGGGAAGCGGAAAACGGCCACCGGTTCTAGAATAATTAGCACCAAATGACTTCTAGTTAGGGTGACAAATGAACGCGTTCCCCGGATCTGGAGAAGTGGAATCAGGCTGTTAGGTAGAATTTTCCAAATTGTTCTTTCTAAGGTTGTCTGTGGTTCACTCCTTGCCATGTGTGTGGTCTTTTGTCGGAGGGCGAACTGTGGATTTTATTGTTTTGAGTCCTCGGCCCTGGCTGGCCTGAAAGATCTCGGGGTGCTGAATGATTAATTCCAACCTGCCCTAGAAAACGTTAGTCAGCTGGCAAAAGGAAATAGCCCAACATGAAGGCAAAAGAGCAAATTGACTTTATCTGTGGGTGATTATGTTTGACAAGATGAAAAAAGGAAGAAATCTTTTGTCACAGAGAAAAATTGTAATTTGAGAAATCTTTGCCCGAGTCTTAAGACTCTGCTTCACGCGGTTTGAATCAAAATGGAAATAATCCCAGCCCCCCTTTCTCTCCCCCCAAAAAAGCAGAAAAATAAAACTTCAATTGTATACGTTTACTACAGCGGAGGTTTAGAAATTAGATCAGGAGTTCCCAGTCTACTCCAGCCAGCACTCCGATTAACTAGCAAATACTCTTTCGAGAAACCTATTTTTGAATTGCTATTTACTACTAAAAGTTTAATTTTTCCTTTAAGTATTTGTCACACATGCAGTCAAATTCTTTGTGGGTGGGATGGCAAAAGGCAGATGGGACTCCTCTCCAATAAGACAGAAGAGCCAATTTTCACTCAGAAAGGGCGAAGAGATCAGGACTGTTAGAATCATTCTTCTGATTTAACATTTATCTTGTACCCGCAGTATCACAGTCTGCTTAGAAATGGAAAGAAGGCGTCTCAGGCAGGGAAACAAACTGTTTTGACTCAATCTATGACTCAAATTTGACTGCTTACATTTTTCCCTTCACTAATTAAAAACAAAATTAACCTTCTTTTAAAAATCCCGAACTCTTTTTCTATTTTACACAATCCTCTCTCTGGTATCCATGAGGCTAACTTGGCTCCCTCCAGTCTTTGATGAAATGTCAATTTCTTTCTATTTATTTATTTATTTACATAATCTCCGCATCCAATATGGGGCTCGAACCCATAACCCTGAGATCAAGCGTCTCATGCTCTTCCAATTAAGCCAGCCAGGTGCCCCCTTCCCCCGCCCCGCTGCCCCCAAATACCAATTTTTTAATGATGTCTTCACTGATTGTTTCTATTTGTCAGCACCACGCTCTAACCTGCTGACCTAACTTGGCCTTGGACCTGACCATTTCTATTTGAAGCTACATCTCCCCAACACTGGTGTTTCTGATCCCCTTTGACCCAGTTTTTCTTTCTCTTTTCTTTTTACTTTTTATTTTCCCCATTACGCTTATGGAGTTCCCACATCCTATAGATTTTCTTTACTATGTTTATTGCCTTCACTCGAAGGTGAGCATCAAGAGAGCAGAAATTGGTGTTTTTTTGTTCAGAGATGTATTTCCACTGCACCGAGCAGTACCTGTCACTTAGTAGGAAGCTCAAGAAATATTGAATCCCAGGATCAGAGAAAATTGTCCAAGATTTGGAAAGGAGCAAGCCTGTCCATTCAGCAAAGTGTTGGGCATTGCCTAGAGGACCCTCTGGGGAGGATGTGATTCTATTAGAACGAACACCTTTAACTGCCTTTCTGTGAACAGGGTAGAAGCAGAAAGCAAAGAGAAATGCAGATGATAGATATGACTGAGTGCTGCCCCATGGAAAGGAGGACCCCACACGTGACACTTTATTGCCCTGTAAGATATGAACCACTTTTGCATCTTCTATCAAGCATTCTTGCTTGCCTACACATATGCCTCGGTTCTTCAAATTCTCCTTCCAACTGGTGTCAATATCTTATTGGTTCCCTCGTAATCTAAAGAGCTAAAGACAGTTCTCAACACAGACTTTGTGTGAGAGTCATGATTTTTATAAGCTTTTTGAAAATTATGAGCGAGTAAAAGGGTGAATTATACTCCCTGCCCTAGGAAACCTTAGCTAGTCCTGTGGTTTCAGATACCATGGAAGGCTGATTTCTCTCTGATTTATATCTCCAGCCACAACCTCTCTGGGCCCCACATGCATCTCTCTGGTTGCCTTCTGGATGTCTCCACTTGGTGCTCTGACAGGCATTTCAGAATTAACATCCTAAAATGGGATTCTGGATGTCTCTCCGAAATTTGCTTCTTCCCAGTCTTTCAGGGGCAACACTTAGCAACTCATTTGCTGAGGCCAATATCCTAGGGGCCCACCCTTGGCCCCAACCATGGTTGCTGTGGCACCACTGTGGCAGCTCAGACAGTTGAGTAGTTGTGACAGATCACAGGGTTTACAAAGCTGAAATATTTACTATCTTGTCCTTTGGTGAAAAAAATTTGCTAATCCTTGGACTGAATAATGGCCGCCAAAGATATCAGTTCATAATCCCTGGAACCTGTAAATGTTACCTTGTTTGGAAAAAGGGTCTTTGCCAACGTGATTAACTTAAGGATCTTGACAGGGGTGAGACAGTCCTGGATTATGTGAGTGGTTTCTAAATGCCATCAGAAATGTTCTTGTAAAAGAGAAGCAGGGGGAGATTCTCCATATCTCTGTCTCTCCGCCTGCTTGTCTGCCTGCCTGTCTGTCTCTCTGACACACACACACACACACACACACACACACACACACACACACGAGAACAATATGAAGAGGGAGCAGAGAGTTTTGAAGATGCTGGCCTGTTAGATTGGAGATGTGGCCACCAGCCAATGCCGGCGGCCACTGGAATCTAGAAGAGGCAGGGAATGGATTTTCTCTAGAGCCTCCAGAGGGAGCACAGCCCTGCCAACACCCTAATTTTGGCCCAATGAAATGGACTTCAGACTTCTGGCCTGCAGAATTGTAAGAGAATAAGTTTCTGTTATTTTCAATCACCAGGGTGACTTGTTACAGCAGCCACAGGAACCTAATACACTTGTTTGAGCCACGGTCAAATCCTGACTGCTATCATCTCCCGGCGAGCCCCTGGGCTTCCTCTCTTACCCCCTTGCAGTCTATTCTCTACCTCATGTCCCAGTGATTTTTTAAAAACACCACTGAGATACACTCCCAGCTCAATACCCTCCATTGACTTTCTAGGACCTTTGGAATAAAATCCAAAGATTTCACCATGGATTCAAAGTCCTACGGGATCTGGCCTTAGGTTCCTCTTTGGATTCATGTGCTGCACTCTTCCCGAATGTCCTCACTGCAGTTCCTCCAACACACCAAGTGTGCCTTTGCCTCAGGTCTTTTGCACCTTCTGCTTCCTCCACCTAGAATGTTCTTCTGCCCGACCCATAACTCTCACTTCCTTTAGGCTGCAGAGACCCCGCCCTGTCTAAAACAGCACCCTCAATGCCCCACCCTCTTATCCTACTTTATTTTTCTTCAAGCACTTATCATTTTCTGACCTTCAGTCGTATATGTCTTCATCATCCGTCTTTCCTACTTCCATGCCTACTTTCCACTCACTTTCATGCTCCAAGAAGGCAGGCATTTTTTTCTGTTTTGTTCGCTGCTGTGTCCCCAGCACGAAGACCCGGTGCCTGGTACATTGTAGGCACCGGAAAAATATTTGTTGGGAGAATGCACGTGGTAAAAAAGATTGGAACCATATTGAATGAAGAGGAAGCCTTATTTCTGTTTTCCGCTTTAGCCTCAAAGGAGACCATAGGTTTCTTGTTACCTTTCCAGAAACCTTTTCTATATGTGCTAGAACATCTCAATGGGCAACAGAGGTTAGATCTGTGCATATGAGAGTAGTAAACACCATGCCCGGTGACTTACTTTATTCCAGTTCGACAGTTAAGCTGAGAAACTTACATAACAGCACATGGGCACATATATCCCCATCTTTTTAATGGCTGTGTAACATCCCACAGCTTCATCCTTAAGGAAGAATAAACTGCTCACTTCGTTTGAAACATGGAGAACTTAATCGCAGTTAAATGCTGTGGGTCCGCGCTGTGTTTCTGGGCTCTGGCGGATGGCAGGGGGCTGGTTTTTCTGCGGTGTTCCTGGGGGCCCGTCAGAGCCCAGAGTACTGATACCTACATCAGCTGCTTTCTCCTTCAGGTGTTTCCACAGGTCATTTTACTTTCAACAACTAAATAAAGTCTCCTTGGAAGACGAGAGTCAAAATGAATTGCATCGGAAAGTGTTGAGGCAGATAAGAAAACAAATAGAACCGAACTTAGGAGCCCTCAGGATGCTCTCACCAGCCTTCAGTGGTGGGCAGGCGGTGATAAGCAGACTTACCATTTCCATTCCCCTCCTGGAACCATCCAAACAGACAAGGAATGTGCAAGCAGGGGGCTTGCATGGTAGACGCGAAGTGCTTTCGCCTCTCCCTCCAATCAGACTGCTTGCTGCCCACAAGTCCTTGCTCTCCGGAGAGTTTGGGGCCCTCACTAATCTCTCTGGGTCCCAGGAAGCAGAGCTGGTGTCCTGGTCTCCTAAATCTGTCAGCTTCAGGAGTCATTCCTCACTTTGCTTACGTGCCCTTCTGAACCAGCAAAACCCATTTCTTTAACCTCTTCCCTCTTTAAAAAAAAGAAGCCATTTCTTTGGTCCCAGGTTCAAATTCAATTAAAAAAAAAAAGAAAGAATGATTAGGCTATGATACCAGAAAGCTCAAGAGGGAGGGAAGAGAACTTAGTTTTAATTAATTATTTTAAAATTTTATTTTATTATTTTTTTAAATTTTTATTAACATATAATGTATTACTTGCCCCAGGGTACATGTCTGTCAATCGTCAGGCTTACACATTTCACAGCACTTACCATAGCACATACCCTCCCCAATGTCCACAACTCAGCCACCCCATCCCTACCCCCGCCTTCCAGCCACCCTTAGTTCGTTTCGTGAGTCTAGGAGTCTCTTATGGTTTGTCTCCCTCCCCATCCCTTCCTGTTTCATTTTAAAATTTTATTTTTAAGCAATCTCTATACCCAATGTGGGACTCAAACCTACAACCCCAAGACCAAGAGTCACATACTCTATGGACTGAGCCAGTTAGGCATTCCAAGACTTTAGTTTTAAAGGGAAAGTCCAGAAAAAACTGGATTGACTTTTTAAGTAGGGCATGAAGATGAGATTCATCCTACCAAAACCATCTAGCTTTAACTCCAAGGAGGGTCCCTGGAGAACAGGTGCCCTCAGGTCTGTTTCATGTAATAGCTGGGCGATGTGGAAAGGTTTTACGATTTCGACTGTTCTTTAAACAACATCTCTTGAAATCCATGACATTTCCAATGAGCAGAAATTCAGCCCTATGAGGTCCAAAGATCTCATGACGTGTAGACTCTCTGACAAGTCTGTGCTCTTGCTCCCTGGGAGTATACTCTAGAGGTGACAATGCCGAGATGCTGCATGCGGAGGCAGGTGGCACGCAGAGAGGAGGAAAGATGGGGCTTTGCAGGATTGGGAAAACAGGGGACATCTAGGGAAAAGTTTGTTCTAACAAAGCTTACGAGTTTTCATTATGTTTTATCTTATCAAGGCAAGGGGGATATGAGACCTCCTGTATTATTTCTTTAAACTGCATGAAAATTTACAGTGATCTTGAAATAGAAAAAAATTTAAAGAAAAGAGCTAGAGGAAAACCTTTTGGGAAGTAGGACTTTGGGACAGTATTACTTTTAACAATGCGGCTTTTAACAAGGCATAGGCAGAAGAACTCCTTTCTTTCTTGTCCTGTGTTGGGAAAGAGTGAGCAGGAGTCTTTAAGCCTCTGAAAGGAGCTCAGTGCATGCTTTTCTCTGTCAACTTGGTGGTAACATGGAGTTCCAGTAACTTCCGGTTTAAGGAGGCAAGTCCCAGCACTCTTATTATTTTCACCACCTGTAATGAGAAGCAACACTAATTACTGCAGAACGCTGACCAGGAAAGAATACTCTTTTACAATCACTTTTGAGGTGAAAAAGTAACAATTTAATATTCATCTGTCCCTGGACAGCATTCTTTCCTTGAAGAACATCGGGGCCAAAATGGCCAAGGATTCAGCGGGTGGGGTGTCCTAAAGGGGCTCATTTAGCCAGTTTCTAAGTGGGTGCTTCCCATACTGTAAATGCTCACCTCTTGGAAACCTCCCAAGCAAAGACAAACACCTGTTGTTATAGACTGAATATTTCTATCCCCCACAGCTCCCCACTCCCCACCAAATTTGTATGTTGGAATCTTACATCCCATGTGATGGTATTAGGAGGTGGGGTTGTGGGGAGAGGAGATTGGATGAAGTTGTGAAGACGGGGCCCTATGGTTGGATTAGTGCCCTTTTAGGAGTCATGAGAGGACTTGCTTTGCCTCTCTGCTTTCCGCAGTGAGAGGAAGTACCATGATCTCAGACTTCTAAACTGTGGGAAATAAATTTCTGTTGTTAGAAGCCCCCCAGTTGCTGGTACCTTGTTAGAGCAGCTTTACCTGACTGACACACCAGCACTGCTAGCCAGCCACCCCCCACCCCCAACTTAAGGACCCAAGAGAACTTTTATTTTATTTTTTGAAAGATTTTATTTATTGATTTGAGAGAGAGAGAGAGGGAGAGCATAGAGGGAGAAGTAGGCTCCCCGCTGAGCAGAGAGCCTGATGTGGAGCTTGATCCCAGGACCTCGAGATCATAACCTTTTGCCCCCCAAAAACTTTTATTTGTGATATGTTTATTTTTATTGAAGATTTATTGATTTTAGAGAGAAAGAGTGTGAGTGGGGCAGAGGCAGAGAGACAGGGAGAGAATCTTGGGCAGACTCAGCACAGAGCACAGGGCCTCATGTGGGGCTCGATTTCACAACCCTGAGACCGCAACCTAAGCTGAAACCAAGAACCGGGCCCTTAACTGACGCTTGCCACCCAGATATCCTGTGATACATTTACTTATAGCTTATGTACTATATAGAACTTTAAAAAATATTTGAGTTCATTTAAAAGTAATAAACTACTACATATTAACATACGTATTTTTTAAAAAAAGATTTTATTTATTTATTTGATAGAAAGAGAAAGAGATCACAAGTAGGCGGAGAGGTAGGCAGACAGAGAGGGGGAAGCAGGCTCCCCGCTGAGCAGAGAGCCCGATGTGGGGCTCTATCCAGGGCCCTGGGATCATAACCTGAGCTGAAGGCGGAGGCTTTAACCCACTGAGTCACCCAGGCGCCCCAACATACGTATTTTTAAAATAAAAACTAAATTTTCCAAAAAAGAAAGTTAAGGGATGAGACCGGCATTGTTTTACAGTTCTGCACATCTCTTTAATACCTCACTTATTAGAAGACAGCTAGATTCTCTGATTTGCTCCTGCTCTGTCTGTTTTGATGTCATACATTATATGGCCTCTGGAAAACTTCACTGTACATGCATGAGAGGCTGACATAGTGTTATTAGGAAGACAGTTTTGACCTTGTAGATCCACAGCTGAGAGACTCACTTCCCCAGGGTTCCAGGCTGCACTTTGAGGACTGCCATTTCTGTCCAAGTCTAGGGTGCTTCCCATAGGTGCTTTCCCCTGGGACAGTCCTGCTTCTTTGAAGTTCTGGTGATATTCGTGACCTCTGTGTCCCCACTGCACCTTGACCTGTGACCTCCTGTGATTGTTTGCCAACCCCTGGTAGGCTGTGGGTCCGGTGGAGGGAGATACTATATTCATTTTTATATCCTCAGGACCGAACACAGTGTCTGGCCTCCATTAACGCACCAGATAAATTCTGTTTTAATCTAAATACACGTTTTAATTTTAAAAGCCGTATAGTTATGACTATATTATAGAAAATAGAGACAGTAAGAAAAAAACACTCCCCATCACTCAAATGTTATTTCTTGGGTGTATTTTGTATCGCTTTTTTTTTTTTTTTAATTTAGTAATTTAGAATTTACTTTTGTAAAAGCAAGTTGACAAATATTAAAATGTTATACTTGCATTATGAACATTATAATATAAATATAACACACAAAACATCCACTGTTAAACACTGATCTCCCATGCCTGACTTGGATTTAGATATCGAGTATATTATATTTTACAGAAAGAAACCTTCCAAGTTCTGTCAATGCTTGTGGTATATATACTATGATTCCTCATCAAAATCTGCATTGTTTTTTTTTTTTTTTTTAAAGATTTTATTTATTTGACAGAGAGAAACACAGCGAGAGAGGGAACACAAGCAGAGGGAGTGGTAGCGGGAGAAGCAGGCTTCCCGCTGAGCAGAGAGCCCGATGCGGGGCTCGATCCCAGGACCCTGGGATCATGACCTGGGCCGAAGGCAGACGCTTAACGACTGAGCCACCCAGGTGCCCCATGCATTGTTTTTTTTTTTTTAAATGCAGTTTTATTTTAGAGCTAGTACCACATCATATATAATAAATGAATACCATAACTTTGAATGATTTTTTTCCTCACCTAGCAATGGGTAAGTTTTTCTTTCTGATGTCTGTGACTGCCATATCCATCCCGTGGTCCTAACACAATGTACTAACTAAATATCCAACATTAGCATGCTTAGGATGCTTCCGAATTGTTGTTGTAATAAATACAGTGATCCTGTGAATACCTTCACACACAGCTTTTTTGGCATTTAGTGTTATTTCCTTAGAATAGATTCCCAAAAGTAAGATTACTGGGTCAAAAGATGCAGACGTTTTTTATGGCTTTTAATACCTACAGTAAAATTGCTTTTCAAAAGGGTTATACTAATTTCCAGTGCCACCAGCACTTTCAGGAATGTTTCACTACTCCAATTGTCAACATAGGTACTATTAAGAATGTCGATTGATAAAATATTGTACCCTGGTCGTCAAAATTTTGCATTTTTTGAGGCTTATGAAATTAAAGTTTGTTGAAGAACGAGTGTCTAATACAAAACATTCTTTTGGGACATCTTTATTTCTGGAAAACTTTAGAGATTTTTTTACTCGTGAACACTAGAAAAAGAACGCATGTTGTTAGTGTCCGCACAGAATTCACTTTGACA
Organism: Procyon lotor; assembly: GCA_028646535.1. Classification (NCBI taxonomy): domain Eukaryota; kingdom Metazoa; phylum Chordata; class Mammalia; order Carnivora; family Procyonidae; genus Procyon; species Procyon lotor. Next base: position 3,713,657 of record CM053606.1, read on the forward strand.
TTCAGATCTTAACGCCCAAATTCTCGAACGGGATCTTTCGCTGATTCTGCACATCTGAGGAATGAAATGTTGCCGCTGCAAACCATACAAGATGCACATAGAGGGGCTGGAGTTCTGCTTCTCCAACTTTTCTTCCCCCCTCTAACTTGGAGGTGTCTGCCCTCTCTTTTGTTTCTGGCATCACCCGCCCACGTGCACCGGTTTCTCTGGCTCCGGGCCTCTCCCTCCCGGCCACCTCGCGAGGCTCCGGGCTGCTCCGTGCACCGATCCTCCGGGGGGCCTCGGACTTGCAGGGCGGCCGCGGCGGCGCGTCCGTCCCCCGCAGGAGGCTCCCGACCTGCTTCCAGGCTGGCCTCCCACCCGGCGCGCGGCGCGAGTGCGGCGGGCGCTGGAAGATTCGCGGGGAAGAGCCCCGACCGTGCGCCCGGGACGGAAGGAGACTTGGCCTGTCTCGCCCTCCGGGCGGGCGCGCCGCGGCTCAGCGCTCCTCTGAGACTTCCTCCGGCGGCCTCATCCTGGGACAGGCACTTATGAGTCATCGGCTCTGCGGGTCACATGGCCAACGTGACCAAAATAAAGTTTCAGTATTTTAAGCCGCTAGAAAAGGGGACAACGGAGCACACCGGAGGCGGGCAGCGGAAGGCGGGCACCGGCGGGCACGGGCGGGCCGGGCACCCGCGCGAGGGGCCGCGGCGGCGCGGGCGCCCGGGGTGGGGGGGAGGGGGCGAGAGG
>CM053606.1:3721437-3734826 GCA_028646535.1 Procyon lotor
CCACCCAGGCGCCCCTATTATGCTCATTCTTGATAGAGTTGCATGTTCTCTTACACATGAGTCCTTTACTCATTTGGAAAAAGTGCAGTCACGTTTTATTGTATTTTTTTTTTCAGATTTAGCCAGTCCTTTCAACTCACGTAACATATCCCCACCTGAAACTTCCCAGAAAGTGACTGCGAGGGAGATGTGCTGGTCTGGGGGCTGTGTTCCTCAGTCTGTTCTCTGCAGTGTGGTCCTGTAGTTCCAAGTGTGCAAAGTGACGCGCCTTGAGGAACTGTTTGGATCTGAGTTCTTAATGGTTTTAAAAACGTTACTGCTTGGAGACCGATTAAGTGATGTTACTCTCACCACTAATTTTACTTCTAGTGTGATCTGACATATCTTCCTCCCCCTTCTTTCAAAAAAAGAAAAAAAAAAAATCCCCGAATCCCACAATCATAAAATCCCCAAAAAGTCAACTGTGAAGGCCAGCTCTGACTGCCCCTGCTGTATAGCTGTGCCACTAGTTTTGGACATGTTGCTTAATTGGTGCTTCTTATGTATATGGGATTCAGTGGGGTGGCCTGTGAGAGACTTTGGAACACGTAGCGTTCAGGCAGTTAGCAGACCACACGTAGTCTCTCTCATTTTTTTTTTTTATCTGTCGCCCTAAGGTAAATTCATGTATTTAGTTACTTAAAAACACTTGCAAAGTGGATTAATTTTCCTCCTTTATTTTCACCTAACCATTGGAATGAAAACTGGGGTTTACTTCTCATAATAATAGTAATGTTCCTACTTTTGTGTTCCGCATCTGTGAGCAAATGGGGAGCTCACTCCCAGTAATGGCACTGGGACTAGTCAGACTCAGACTTGCTCTCTCTGGCCGATACATTACTATGGAGATGATTTATCCTCTAAGCGAAGTCTGCTGTCTGTAACACGTGATAAACCAGATGTTTAAGTTTATTTAATCTTTTTTACAGTATGCGTTTAACAAGACATATCTGTGTGTTTTATTAGAATGATCTGCAGGTACAACTGGAGGTTCTCCTGCAACTAAAAACAAAGAGAGAAAAACAAAGCCTTTCTTTCTGGTTTTGAAAAACAGATGTTATCTTTTCTTTTTTCCTCCCCTTCATTGGGGTTGATTTAGAGTGCCAGGAAGCATTTCTGAAAGTATAGTAATACAGTCAGGAATTAATCTTTTTGAAACTTAGATTTGGTTTTTAATTCTTGAAAGTTATTTCTGAGGATGTATGTGCCCCATTGGTGTTCTGGGTACTTGGATGGCAAACCATTTGGAAGCCATGGAAAGAAATTGGTATGAAGCGTGAAATTATTAAATAGAAAAGCGATGTACTAGTGAGGAAATTACCCACTCATCATTGGGGATAGTCTGGAGTGATGATCGGAAGTGTAAATTTGGATATTCCAAGGAAAGATGGAATGTTGGCATGGGTGCCATGTTGAAATTGGCACACACAGCTATCGTCTGAAGGATACTCCTCAACATGGAGATACTCGGAAGATAAAGAAGCTGATGGGATTGATTATCTTAAAATGTTAGGTGTTTTTTTCTCTTTTAAAAAGAGTAATTGGGATAAAATAACCCTTCTTAGTGAAGAAAATGCAAACTTTAGTGGAAGTTCAGAATGAAATATTTAAAAAGTGAACATAAAAGATAAGGATTTTTTATTGCAAATCCACAAGGGGGTAGTGATGTTCTATCAAAGATATTTGTGGTGGAAATGTGAGATGATCTCTCTTAACATTTTAGATTTACAGATAAAACCGGTACGTTTGCATTTTAACTTAATAAGATCTTCTTTTTAAAATGTTTATTGGCAAAATTGTTTATTGCTTAAATTTGAAAAAAAATCCTATTTTGGGTGAATGACTATTTTAAGCCACATGAATGGTAAGGAAGAGAGGATGTCCTTGTAGTGTCGTGCTTTGGAGAGGTTACCAAGGATCTGGGGGTCGCTTATTTTCTAAGAATGTAATAATCTTAAATTTCCTGGGAAGTGTTAGGCATCTAGGAATCAGTGACTTACGTGTCCTTAGTAAAAGGATTTTAGGAAATCGTGTCTAAACTTTACAGAAGTTTGTATTACTGGTTGTATTTTCAGCCCTGCCAAGGGATGAAAAATGTGAACGATCCACACCACTAGCCGCTTTTAATAGTTCTAAGTAAATCAAATTTTTATAATCTCTTTTTTTTTATTAGTTTATATTACATCATTAGATAAAAGCATTTTTTTTCCCCTCGCACATAAAAATTCTAGTCGCTTGTCTGAGGTCATTGAGTCCCACCCTATTGTATTCAGAATTGCTTAAAATTAGGTGCAGTGTGGCAGGGCCAGGTAATTTTCAGTGAAGAACTCAGACAATTATCATGTGCTCTTTATTTGAATGTGATGAAGATTTAAGGTGGGGAGGGGGCTGTGTTTTACTTATTTAGAGGCACACTAACCATCTTTTTTCAAAATACTACTTTGAAGAAGACCATGAAACGGTCCCACGGTTTAGAAGTTACGCTTGTTTGTGGCGTACACATCGTGCAGTTTTCATTTTTGGTCTAGGGAAAGGTTAATACAGCTTTTTCTCTTTTTCTCTGATCTTCACCCTCCCTGTCCTGAGCAAGGGCTTTTTCTCTTTCCATCTCCTTTCCTAAATGACTGCTGATTTAACATCCCAAAAGGTACACTGTTTCTTCACAGACTCCCCTGAGCTCTGCTGGGAGCCGAACTATGACGTCAGCATTTTCATTCATGAATCTGCTCTTCTAACTCTGTTTTCTCCTTTTGTATTCCTGAACTGACTTCTGGCACGTGCACAAATCAGTTTACCATTAGTCAGCCCATAAATCAGCGATAAAAGGTAAAACAAAAGATAAGACACCGGGGCTGTTTTGATAGAGCTCTGGTTGCTCCTGCTGATTTGCATCAGTGTAGTTTGGACAGGGCTTCTGGCGAAACAGATTGAAACCTAAAAACAGTCAGTTTAATTACCTCATGATTTTGTGGATTGAGCCGCGTTGTGAGCATATTGACACTACATTTTTGTTCTCCCATGAAGTTCGGAGCACTCTGCTGCAGTTCCTTTGTTATAAAGTAGCATTTTTGGTGGTGATTTGACTAAATTGGAGGATATACTTTATTTCAGAGTGGTGAGGCCTGGACATTAAATTAGGTTCTACTCAGATTGCTTCTGGAATGCGTTTGGATGTTATTGGGGGTGGGGGAGGAGGGCATTGTGTTGTTCTTGAAGTATTTTTGGCATCTCTGCTGCCGGTTTTCAGTCGTCTGTGTTCTGTAGCGAGCATGCTAGCCGGGGGTCTGAGGTGGTCAGCAGCGCACTCCAGGGGACTCCCTCTGGCTGTGGACTCCCGATTCTCCTGCAGGGAGGTCACTGCAGGGAGGTCACCGCTTGTAATTTAGTACTGCGATGAGAGCAGTTCCTGAAGAAATCTTATTTGGAGTTTTCCTCTGCAGGGCCGAGTTTGAGGCTGAGCCTCCAGCGTGTGGCATCTTGCAAGCCTTCTGTAGTTGATGAATGGTGAGCTTTCAAAAAGTTCATTTTCTCTGCTTTCTCGGGGGTTTGTTGACTTTCTAGATATTTAATTGCTAAGAAGCATTTGGAAAGAAAGTGTGTTATATTTAGAAATCATTTTAGCTCAGTTAAAATTTACGGTTGGAGTGGATGATTCAAACTGCAGCCATTTTGACTGATACCTAGTGTTGTTCCTGAGATGACTTTTAAACCTCGTGGCCCCTCGGAGATGCCGTCTCCTGCCGTCCTGGGTGGCTTTGTGTTCCTAGGTTGCTGCGGGCCCGCTGATGGGGAGCAGAGATGTGTGGTCTCCCGTTGAGCTTTGTCCTTTGTCCTGAGGTGCTCTAAGAAAAGAAGTAAGAGCAAGTAGTTGTGAATAAGCGTTTGAAGATGACTTAATGTTTATTATAATTTTCCCTTAGAACTAAGACATCTTAAAATTATTTCAGTATAATTTCCATGAAGGAATTTAATTGGAAATACTATTGAAGAAAGGAGTATCTCATGGTAGAGGGTCTCTGCAAACGTTTCCTAATTTTTAACACTGTGTTCTATGGCAGGTTGATGAAAAGTTATGGGTTTTGATACCAGACTTCAGAAGGCGCAGAAGACTTGGCTGTGCTGTCAGCGTCGCCGCGGTTTGTCATGCCCTGAACCAAACAGCGCTGGGTCAGTCCTCTGGTCAGAAAGGCTTAGTTAGGTATCCTGCGTGGCTTTTAGCACAAGCCCACCGGTGGCCCCCAGCTCTTGCTCTTCTCTTTCGTAGCCACGAACCTGGCAAGAAGGACCAAGGACCCCAGCTAGAGGTGTATTTTCTGCTGTTCGTGCTGCCACTTACGTAGGCCACGTGCTAGAAGCCTCTTCCCTTGGCTCCTGCAACCTTCTCTTCTTACCAGGTTCTACCTCATCACTCTTGGACCTGGCACGGCTTCTCTGCTTTCCCTAGACTTGAGGTCTCGTATACTGAGTTGGTTGATAATAAATTTGGGATGATTGACGTGTCGGGTAAAGGGTTGTCCTGGTGATGACCTCTGAAGTTACTTCTCATCCTGACTTTGGATGATAGATGGTGATGTTGGATGTGTGGAATTTGCTTTAGGGCTACTTTGCTGGCGTGCGGCTGTTGTTTCTGTGTAGCTGTGTCTCTTCTTTTTGAGGTACTTGTTCCGGGTCAAGAATTAATATTGTTGGCTCAAGCTATGTAGGAGGAATTTGAACTATAGTCACAGAAGTGCCTTCTTCCTGGTGTACGTAGAAGGCTTGATTTTTTTTAGGTCTAACACTTGTCGTAAATGTTTATTTTAAAAAATTATTAAGTTTGTTAAGGATACGCAGCACAGAAATGTTCCTTCTGCTTGGTTGTTGGTAGGTTGTTGTTGGTAGGACACATTTAGCTCTTTAATGTGGATGAGAGTTCACAGTTTTGGAGAAATAGACTTACACATATCATATGATTACAGATGAAGAGGTGTCTGCTAACCTTAGACTTTTTATGTTTAAGGTAGTCTTCTTTATATTTATTTAGTTGTATTTTCTGGAGTTGGTTGATAAAACTTTTATGAAATGTATGGATTGCCAGTAATTCAGTAAACATGACTCTTTCTATTAAGAAACTCTTGGAGGGGGCGCCTGGGTGACCTAGTCAGTTGAGCATCCAACTCTTGATTTTGGCTCAAGTCATGATCCCGGAGTCATGAGATTGAGCCCTGTGTCAGGCTCCGTGCTCAGTACAGTCTGCTTGTCCCTCTCCCTCTGCTTCTCCCTGCTGCGCGCTCTCTCTCTCTCTCTCTCTCTCTCTCTCTCTCTCCCTCTCTCTCACTCTCAGATAAATAAAATCTTAAAAAAAAAGAGACCAAAACCCAAAAAGAATCTCATGGATTGGGGAGTTTTGGTGAGTCTGCTAAAACCGATCTCATTGGATCTTCTCTTGGGCATACCCCTCTGTATGCTGCAGGCCTGGCATTTGGAGAGGCCTTGAACATCATTTATGTTTTAAAAGTTTTTTTCATATTTAAAGGTACTGAGGAGCAAGTTAAAGTTCCTGGTGTTCTTGTCAACATTCTCCACCTTATTCTTCCTGTCTCTGCTGTTAGGAAATGTGCTGGTTGTATCATTTGCCTTGACAGAGCTTCTGATGGAGGTTTCTTCCTGATTTAATTTTATTGATAGTGGCCATTGTGTTTGAAAAGAAAGCTATAACAAGCTGAAGGTGGTGAGTGGGCACTCAACATTTTTGAAGTACTTGTTTATCTTCCTAGGGGTCCTCTAGAAATTGATCATAGATTACTTGACCAAATTCAAGGCCCAGAGATTTATTCCAAGCATCCTAGGAGGCAGGGAATATCTGTCTTTCTCCGCTGAATCTGATTATTCTCCGTGTAACCCATTGCTGCCTGTCGGGGTGTCTTCTGATGCAAATCTGGTGATAGTGGCAACCTTTCTAGCTGGCTGAGTATCCTTGACAGCTGCTATCTGTCCTCTCCAGGGAGTTTTAGTCTCGAGCCTCTGTGGCCATGTCCGGATTTAGCTGTTCTGGGCTGCTCCGAGTGCTTGTGGATGTTCTCAGCTACCTGCCTCACCAGCCTACCTCTGTGCCGTCTGCATGAGCTTCTTTGCCCTTATCATCCGGTGAAGGAGCATAAACAGAAATCATTTGTTTAGTAACAATGGACAAGTCATGATTTTCAGAATGCTTTTAAAAATTAACAGTGGTGAGGGGCGCCTGAGTGGCTCAGTGGGTTAAGCTTCTGCCTTTGGCTCAGGTCATGATCTCAGGGTCCTGGGATCGAGCCCCGCATTGGGGTCTCTGCTCGATGGGGAGCCTGCTTCCCTCCCTCCCCCCCGCCTGCCTCTCTGCCTACTTGTGATCTTTTTCTCTCTGTCAAAATAAATAAAATCTTAAAAAAAAAATAAACCTTGGTGAGTGACGACAGTATGCAACAGTGTGTATGTGCTTAATGCCACTAAATGGTATACTCAGGGTTAATTGGTAAATTTTATGTATAGTTTACCATATACACACACACCACGCTCCAAATGGGTTCAAAACCTAATGAGAAATGTAGCTATAAGGTCCTAACAGTAAATATTTGACAATATTTTTTGTTATCCCAAGGTGAGACATTGTGCCTTAAATAATGTGTCAGAATCTCTCTCTCAAGCACATAGACACACGCAACAAGTAAATGATGGTAATCAGGCCCTGAGGTTCATTTCTATAAGAAAGTGGATGCTTGGACACTTGATGTCACAGGAGGTAACAGGCCCTACTTTAGAGCAGTTTTGAGGGCACGGAACACAAGCCGTTCAGGTTAGGTTCAGTGAACGTGGTTTCTGGATGAGAAGAGCAAGAAGCACTCTCAGCCTCCCAGGACAGAAACCGAAGTGCAGCCAGAGAGTTCAGGAACTGCGCCTGGAGACTCTGAGGGAGTAGGCTCTTCCTCTGGAGACCCCTCGGGCTGAGCTGGGGTCTCTTCTGGGATGCCACAGCTCCCAGCGCTGCTGTTCCCTGGGTTTCTCCTTGCAGAAGAGATTTATCTGCTTGCACATAGCTTCCTTGCTCTACCATAGCCTGTCGCGGCCCCAGGCGTGGCCCTCGCATGTCCCAGCGCTCGCTGTCATCGGGCTCCAGTCCCGAAGGTTTGTATTTAGAATCTCAAGACGGAGAATTGGACTGACTCCTCTCAGCCAGTTGCTTTGTTTCCCTAGGCCAGGTGTTTGTCCTGGTCCAGCCGACTGAAGGAGGGTTGGTTAGGGTCCGTGGCCCTGCCGACTGCCTAGAGGGGCAGGGGGAATTGTGTGAGAAGGGTTCCGTAGCACGGGGTCCTGGCTTCTCGAACTTTGTCTCCATTAGTGTAAAAAGAAAGGATATTGGCTCCAAAATGGACTTCTTATGTTCGGTTGCTATCAGGAGTAAGCTTTTTGAAGAGGAAACGTTCACTGTAGCTGCAGAGAGGAGGCCAGGCGTTCTCAGCCGGCCAGCGGAGGTGTGTGTGGAGTAAGTCAGCCACGGGTGTGTAACTGTCCCAGGCCTGTGCTTTGAATGTTGGTGAAGCAGGCAGGAGGCCCTGGAACGAGGCGGTCTGTGTGGTCTTTGCCTCATGTAGTTCTCAGGTAGCGTAAGGCAGTTTGGGGATGTCCGTGTCATCTGAGGTTTTCCACAGGGCAGATACTTGGGTGGGCTTCCTCACTGTTCTCTTTGCTGCGAACCACTAAACTCGACAGATTGGAAACATGCATCCTTAGAAAGGGAGATGATACCTCAGAAGGGGTGGTGTGGGGGAAGGAAACAGAACAGACTCTCTTTAAGGGTGTGTGGCCACCGGGATGCACACTTGTTTGGCTTTTCCTTGATGTATCCATCGGGCTTCTCTTAGCTGGTTTTTCTTAATTCTTCATGGTGGCAAGGGGACAGCTGGAAAGGGCCAGTAGTCCGCATGCCGCCAAGTGCTCTGCAGATGCAGCTGCTTAGTGATGGACGCTTCATAGTGATGACCGTTAAGTACATTGAGAACGGCAATAGTTGGTATGTTCTGCTTAACAAGAGAGTGACGCATCTAATGTGTGGTTGACTGATTTAGTAGGCTCCATGGCCAGTGTGGAGCCCAATGAGGGGCTCAGTCTCATGACTCAGATCAAGACTGGAGCTGAGATCAAGAGTCGGACTCTTAACCTACTGAGCCACCCAGGCACCCGGAAGTATATAATATTTTAAAGAGACATAACCATCAAAGTAGTTTTTAGTAGTCAAAGGGATTTGATTCCTTTTTTAATAATAGCTTTATTGAGATGTAATTCGTATATGATAAAATTAAAAATTCACCCTTTAAAATATACAATTTAGTGGTTTTTATTATATTACACAGTTGTGTGACTGTCACCACTATCTAATTCTAGAACATCTTCACCACTCCACAAGGAAACCTCTACGCGTTAGTAGCCACTCTCAGCTCCTCCCTCCTCCCAGTTCTAGGTCATCATTCATCTACTCTCTGTCTTTATGGATGTGCCTTTTTGGGACATTTCATATAAATGGAATCCTACAATGTGTGGCCTTTTATGACTGGCTTCTTTCCCAAAGCATAGTGGTTTCAAGGTATGTCTGTGTTGTAGTATATATGAGAACTTCATTCCTTTTATGGGGGAATAATACAGTACTATGTGGTTACACTACATTCTGTTTATTCATCAGTTGGTGGGCATTTGAGTTACTTCTCCTTTTTGGCTATTGTGAATACAATATTGCGCATACAGTGTTTTGTGTGGATGTATGTTTTCAGTTTCTTTGGGTATTTACCCAGGAGTGGAATTGCTGGGTCCTGAGGTAGCTCTGTGTTTAGCTTTCCCAGGAACTGCCCGACCATGGTCCAAAGTGACTGCACCATATTACATTCCCACCAGCAATGTTTGAAGGTTCCAGTTTCTTCACATCTTTGCTAACACTTGTTATTATCTGTTTTTTTTGATTATAGCCATTCCTGTAGATGTGAAGCCGTATATAATTGTGGTTTTGACTTGCATTTCCCTAATGAGTAACAACTTCAGCATCTTTTCCCGTGCCCATCGGCAATCGTATGTCTGCTCTGGAGACATGTCTGTTCAAGTCCTCTATCCACTTACGAATTGAGTTGTTTGTTGTTTGGCTGTTGGGTTGTAGCTGTTCTTTGTGTATTTTGGATATCATTCCCTTACCAGATGTGCAGTGTGCTCATATTTTCTCCCATTCTGTGGATTGTTCTTTCACTTTTGTGATAGTGTCCTTTGAAGCACAAAAGTTTTAGGTTTCAAGTTCAGTGGATCTGGTTTTTCTTCTGTTGCTTGGGCTTTTGATGTCCTAAGTGAGAAACTATTACCTGACCAAAGGTCATGAAGATTTATACCTTTGTTTTCTTGTAAGAGGTTTATAGTTTTACCCCTTATATTTAGATCTCTGACTCATTTTGAGTTAATTTTTATAGTTTTGTGAGTTAGGTAGGCTTCCGACTTCATTCTTTTGCATGTGGCTATCCAGTTGTCCCAGCCCCATTTGTTGGAAAGACCATACTTTCCCCACTGAAGTCTTCTGGCGTTCTTGTCAAAAACCAGTTTGCCATAAGTGCGTGGATTTAATTCAGGAGTCTCGATTCTGATCCATTGTTATGTATGTCCATTATTATGCCAGTACCACACTATCTGGATTACTGGTTAAGTTACAGTTAAGTTTGTAGTTACATTTTGAAATTGGGGAGTGTCTGTACTCCAACCCTGTTCTCTTTCAAGATTGTTTTGGCTATTCTGGGTCTCTTGAATTTCCATATGAATATTAGGATTGGCTTGTCAGTTTTTGCAAAAAAAGGCAGTTTTGATATCAATAGGGATTATGTTAAATCTATGGATCAAGTTGGGGAGTTCAAATCCTTTTTATGAATCCAGATCTGCTGTTTGCTTTGGGAACTACTGGTAACTCAGGCAGTGAAGCATCTTACCTTAAAAAGAATATTGTTTTGATTTATTACTATAGTAGGCTGCGTTGGTGGAAACACTGTAATTCACTCTTAGGCTGGAATTGGACTTTTCAGGTTCCAAGAGAACAATTAGCTTTTCATATAGCCTATAGTTTGGCTTGTGTTTGTGTTCTTTTGGTGTGAAGTTTTGCTGATTGCTTGCATGTTTTGAAAAAGATGTGGTATTCTGGTTAACACTCATTATGATTAATAGAGAATTAACAGATCCCACATATGAATGTTTAGTTGCCCGAGAGAGCCTGTTACAATGAGATTGTGGTATTAAAATTTATGTAATTGTTATTGTCAGGGGTGTCAGAAGATAGTTTAGGGTCTCGAAGTCCTGTGGGGGTCATGTGACCATCAGTTATTGTTAATTCTCCTAAATCAGTTAATTGACTCGACAAGTAATGATAAAGTGCCAGGCACAGAGGACAGACACGGCCTCTATCTTCATGGACCTGACTGGGAAACTGGCAGTAAAGGTGCCATGTGCCATGAAGAGCTCTGTGCTGGGAAGGCGAGAGTATCGTAAAGGGATTTGACTGACCCGCGGGACTGGGGGAGTCTTGAGCTGAGCTCTGGAGGAAAATGGGAATTAATTGAAGGAAGAATGAGGAAAATAAGTTTCTGGTAATCGGATGAGCTGGTTAGTGAGATGTATGGGGATGCTCTGGTTGTCTTCTGGCTATTTATAGTTTTTGAGAAAGAGTATTTGAAGACTTGACTCTGCCCCTTAAGTGCCCTATGACTTTGCACAAGTAACTTAACCTTTCTGAGCTTATTTACGTAAAGTTTTTTAATCTTGTGAGGCAGTGCCTAACCGTTTTTATTTAGAAATACTTATATGAAAATTTAAATTTAGGCTTTTGATTGATTGTATTTATAGAATCCAAAAATAATACTTTTTTTGGATCATTTTTCCATCGTTGGTTACTTAGGAATGCAGGACTGGTAAAATGAATATTTTCCTCAACATTTTTCCTAGTCTTTGGAATTGGGATTCACTTTGGTTCATATATACTCCAGAAGCCTCTGGTCTGCCGAGGAGCAGGTATGGATGTGACTGATTCAAGGCAAGTCATAAAGAATGCTGTCATGAGGCTCGGGAGGGAACCAGGAAGACTTCTTGAGGGAGATAGAATTTGAGCTGGCATCACTGACAGGCAAACATGGTAGTTGGAGGAGAAATTCCAAGCAGAGGGAATGGAACAAAGGCATATACAGGGGGTGGTTGGAATTCTGTGTGTGTGTGGGTAGATGAGCCTGGAAAAGTAGGGAGGGGTCAGGTTGTCGGGGCTTGGAAAGTCAGACTGAAGAGTCTGGATTTTATTTTGTCTGCTCTGGGAGACGCTTTGAGGGGTGTTTTTTGTTTTTGTTTTTGTGTTTTCCTTTAGCAGAATGGGATTGACTGCATAAAGTCAGTTCTCCTTTAAGGGACTGACAGGGGCCTCCGGCTTACCTCTCCAGCTTCCGCACCACTCTCCAGCTATGTGACATTTTTATAAATTCTGATTGGTGGAGGCACCATGTGCTTCCTTTTGGCCCTTGGACATTGCCACTGCCTGGACTGAGAAGGTGCACTTTCCTCCAGAACACAGGCACACATAGTCAGACATGTGCTGTGCTCTGTGGACTTTCCTCATGCTCTGGGTTTCAGCTTCAGTGAGCTTGTCTAAGAAGCCCCTTTGACCGTCGTCCCTCTCTTTTCACGTGGGATTGTGTGCCCTTCCTGTGTGCATCCACAGCACTCTGTGGTTTTCTTCATTTAAGCACATTTGAGTTTGTATTGGAGTTGCTTGTTTATTTCTCTTTCTCTAAATAGACTAAAGATTAGACGTCTATCTTTAGTCAGAGACTAGAGTCCCTGGCACCTAGGATGGGCTTAGTTAATGTCTGTTGGTTGAACGAGTGAAAGAACGAAGAAGGGCTGGCTTTGGGAGAAAGTAGCTTCTGGCAAGAATGTAGCAACCCCATAGCAGTGGGGCAGAAAGGAGCGAGTGTGACGGAATTGTCTGTGTTTGTGAGAGACAGAGGCTTGTGGGCCTTGAAAGATGAGAATAGTTGAAAGTGCCTCCACAGCCGAGGTTAGGGAAGGTCACTAACCAAGACAGACCGTCCAGGAGGATGTGTTTTGGGGGACTGGATACAAATGTATCGGCAATCTTTTAGATGCAGTACTGGAGCAATGTGACATTTCAAATGTTGGTCAGAGATTAGGGAGTCATTCCTGTCACCGTGTTTTTTTTCTTCTTCATTGAACTCTCAGAGGGCAGGGGCCCTGGTGATGGAGTAGCCTCCTTGGCACAGGGCAGGTGCGTAGACCTGGAGTGGCAAGTAGAGATATGCTGGCACAGCCTCTGGTGGAGCATATAAGCTCCATGAAAGCAGAGACTTTGTCTTGCTTACTGTTATATCTCTTTGCCCAAGAGCAGTGCTGTTTGGTTGAAAGAATGAAAGAGTCAGTTCAAAAAGAATTGGAAGACATAGTAGTGAGTGAAATTGTCATGGGAGAAGAAGGGATGTAGGAACAGAAATGTGCCACCAGAGGGGAGAGGACCAGTGTCTCCTGAGGAAGAATGGTGAGGGGTAGTAGAATAAGAAGAGTGTACATGCAGAGGTTTGGAAGGAGATTTAGGTTGTGATGCTGTAGAGAGTTTGGGCAGAAAGAAGACTAAGAAAAAGGGATTGATTTCATCAGTTTGGTAGTGAGTTGAAAGAATGAGAAAGAGATGTTGGGGGGGCAGGTCATCCCTTCAGGGGTTGTGGTTATAAATGTGGAGTGCTGGGGCGCCTGGGGGGCTCAGTGGGTTAAAGCCTCTGCCTTCAGCTCAGGTCATGATCCCAGGGTCCTGGGATCGAGCCCCGCATCGGGCTCTCTGCTCAGCGGGGAGCCTGCTTCCCCCTCTCTCTGCCTGCCTCTCTGCCTACTTGTGATCTCTCGGTCTCTGTGAAGTAAATAAATATTTAAAAAAATAAATAAATGTGGAGTGCTGGTGAGCATGAGAGTGACACGAGAGGTGATGTCTAAGCAGAGAAGAGAGGTCCTTGGGACTTGGTGGACCACAGATGTTAACGTTACCTACTGCTGCTGTCGCAGTTGCCACATACTTAGTGGCATGGGACAGGACACCCTTGTTATCTGATCCAGTGGCTCAGGAGTTCAGTTACGGCTCTGCTCCGTCTGCCACCTCAGGGCCTCCCCAGCCTGCAGCCAAGCCGTATGGCCAGGGCTGTGGTCTCATTTGAAGGCCCAACTGGGGGAGGATACTGGAATTCCAAGTTCACAGAGTTTGAGGGATTCACTTCTCTGTGGGTGGTTACGCTGAGGGCCTCCGTTCCCGGCCACACGGGCCTGTCCAGCCATGGC